>CM067518.1:13932818-13988682 GCA_034509495.1 Acestrorhynchus altus
AGAGAGAGAAGGAAGAAACAAAGAAACACTTTTAAAAAAATTACACCTCTATAGAGCACTTTCTCAATGTGTCAAATACTCCCACAGGAAGACTGTTGTGAAAAGTCAGTGGCAGGTGTTGTAGAAGGTGTTATTTAGAGAACAAATGAATGTGGTTTTGTATTTTTCATTGTCTTCTTCAGACACACTTCTGTACAATATCTGTGTCACAGTCTGTAATAGTAGTGTATACATGTCCTGTATACACACATTCAGGCCAAGCTCAAACACATCCCATACTGGAATTAAATGCTTGTCAAAATCTTTTTGAATTCCAGGGCTGCAGTGGTCCCACTTTTGACTTGGTGGAGGCTGCCAACAAATCCATGTATGGAGGCTTCCTGGTCAGAACCAAGATCAATGTTTTTTTTTGTTTTTTATTTACACATCACATGCCCTAGAGGCCTAGTGTGGGCTGAAATTTTGTATTACGGCAGATTACCTTTCGTCTTTGTTACAGGCACTTTGACAGCTCAACACGTTAATGAGGTCTGACAACTAATGTCCCTACCTTTTCTGAATGCACACTCTGGTGCACTGTTCGAACAGGACAGTGCTCATCTGCATACTGCTGCCATCTCAAGAGCTTGCCTTAAAGACACAGACACTATGCCGTGACCAGTTATATCACCAGATGTATTGGACGCACTATCAACACTCCACCCCTACTGCAAAATCTTCAGGAATATTCATGAGTTACAATATTCAGGATATCTTTATCACAGGACACCATTAGGAACTCCATTCTGAGATATATGGCACATTGCACTAATTGCACTAATCAAAGATATACAGTGGCGGCATTCAAAACTTTGAGCAACCCTGGTTAAAATAAGTTCAATTTTCATTCATTCATTCATTCATTTTCCAAACCGCTTATTCCTGAATAGGGTCACGGGTGAGCCGGTGCCCAGCCGGCAACTCTGAGCGCAAGGGCGGGAAACAACCCTAGACAGGGCGCTAATCCATCGTAGGGCACACACATCCACACACTAAGGGCCACTTTAGAGTCACCAATTCACCTATCATGCAGGTCTTTGGACTGTGGGGGAAACCGGAGTACCCGGAGGAAACCCACGCGAACACGGGGAGAACATGCAAACTCCACACAGAAACTTCCCAGGTCACCCCAGCCAGGGATCAAACCCAGGTCCTTCTTGCTGTGAGGCAACAGCGCTATCCACTGCGCCACCGTGCCACCCAGTTCAATTTTCAGAATAACCTAAAAAGAAAAGGTCCCAAAGCAAAACATGGTTAGTACATAGTAGCACCCCATTTGGCAAGTATCACATCTTGTAAATGTTTTTGTAACCAGCCTTTCTCTCATCTTTCTATTCTATCCATTTTTTCCTGGCAAAAGTCTTCCAGTTCTGTGAGATTCCTGGGCTGTCTTGCATCCATTGCTCTTTTCAGGTCTATCCACAGATTTTTAATGATGTTCAGATTAGGGGACTGTGAGGGCCATGGAAAACCTTCAGCTTTTGCCTTTTGAGGTAGTCTGTTGTGGATTTTGAAGCGTGTTTAGGATCATTATCCATTTGTAGAAGCTCTCTTCTTTTCAACTTCAGCTATTTTATAGATGGTATTATGTTTGCTTCCAGAAACTGCTGGAATTTCATGAAATCCATTCTTCTCTATACCTGAGAAATGTTCCCTGTGCCACTGGCTGCAACACAACCCCTGAGCATGACTGACCCAGATCAATGCTTATTGGTTCTTAAGGTGCTCTTTTCTTAAAAACCTGTGACCCTTTTTCTTCAAATATACCTTTGCTCATTACAATGTTCTTTTGCAAACTTCTGATGCTGAATTTTATGGTGAGGACACAGGAGAGGTTTTCTTATGATGCCTCCTCCATGAAGGCCGTATTTGTGCAGGTGTCACTGAACAGTGGAACAATGTACCTTAACTCCAGAATCTGCTAAATCCTCCTGAAGGTCTTTTGAAGTCAAACAAGAGTTCTGATTTGCCTCTCAAGGAATCCCGCGAGCAGTGGTCTGTGACAGTTGTCTTGGTCTTACAGACCTTATCTTGACCTTCACTGTTCCTATTAAGTTCCTGTTCTTAATTACATTTCAAACTGATGAAATGGCTTAAAATACTTTTTAAAATAATTCTTCTTATTGTCTTCTCCTAGTTTGTCGGCAACAACCATTGTCATTGTCAGAGTGCTAGGCAGCTGCTTAGAAAAACTGTTTTTTGGGACATGGAGGAGTCTGGGTATTTATAAAGCTTTGGAATTTGCATCACTTGGTCTTTCCTAATGATGACTGTCAACAAGCCATAACCCTAACAGGTCTGAGACCTTGGTTAAAGTTATGTGAGCATGCAAATCTTCTAGGGTTCTCATACTTTTGCAAGGTACTTCCTTTTTTCACTGGAACTGCTTAAAATGTTGAAAAGCGTGTTTAATTTTTAACTTTATGCCTAACTGTGCACAGTAACTTTAATTCTGATGGGGGTGTACGAACTTTTGCATGCCACTGCTGTAAATACAAATGTTTTTATTTGGAATTTAGAGAAATGTTTTCAGTGCTTTATAGAATAAAATAAAAATATCAATTTTACTCTAAATAGTAAAATCAGAGAACTTGAGGGAGATCACGTGTAGTGGACTCTTATTTTTTCCAGAGAATCTGAATATATAGACCATATTTGTATAAACTAAGTCATATACATCTATATATGGAGAGAGAGAGAGAGAGAGAGAGAGAGAAAGAGAGAGAGAGAGAGAGAGAGCAAGGAAGTTTCAACATAGCATTTCTAAACATACTAGTTTTCTTGAGAACTGAGGGGGCTAAAGACTATTGAGCCATAGCACAAATACCACTGCTGTGCAACTTTAACTTGTAATGATGAAAGCTTGTTAAATAAAGTCACAGCTGAAGGTTTGCTCCCAATTTACACGCAGAGTAAAAACCTCAGTATGTGTTTGAGCTGTCACTTGAGAAAGCATCATGCCAAAAACAAAAGAAATCAGTTTAGACTTGAGAAAAAGAATTATTGATGCCTACAAAACAGGAGAAGGATATACCAAGTTGTCACAGCAAGTGTCAGGAACTGGAGTGAGAAGCATTATCAAGAATTTCAAAGAGCGACACACTTTGCAGAACAAGCCTGACAGAGGTAGCAAACAAGATTTCAAAGACCCTGGCAAGAAAACTAGTCAGAGATGTGTCTAAATACCCCAGAACAACTTCTAAGACACTAGTGAATGGCTTAGCCAAGTCAGGAATTGTTGTTGCAAAAAAGACAATTACCAGAGCCCTGCACAGAATGAATTGTGAGGTTGCAGACCAAGAAAAACTTCTGGCCAGACTGAAGTACACTAAGGACAACCTGGAGAAGCACATCTTTTGGTCAGATGAGACAAGACTAGACCTCTTTGGCAAGAGAGATATCGCTTATGGGAGAGGCTTATAACCCAAAGAACACTGTCCCCACAGTGAAACATGGACTATTATGCTGTTGGGATGCTTCAGTCCATCTGGACCTGGGAATCTTGTCAAAGTGGAAGGAATTATGAAGGAAGAAGGATATGTGAAGATTAGTCAGCAGCAAAACTTGGTCTGGGTTGTTGCTTTATCATTCAACACGACAATGACCCAAACAAAAATCACTCCTGGTGAAGAACTTCCACTAAATGCCAAATGTGTACATTATTAACTGGCCTGCACAAAAACCCTGACTTGAATCCCATTGAAAATATGTGGGATGGACTAAAGAAGAAGAAGATTCGGGCCACAAGACCATCAAATCTGGAGGAGCTTGAGAGATTTGCCTCAGGAGATGTGTCAGAGACTATAGCAAACGACTATTAACTATTAGGGGGGATATTCATTTTTTTATTGTTTTTTTGTCAAATAATTTCATTTCGGTAAGCAAAGTAAAAATAATATAATGATTCATAATTAAACTGGGATGTTTGGAAAAGCTGCGTTAAAGTTATTGCTGTATTTAGCAGCACTTGGGAAATACATTCAAAACAATGATTTTTACATAGTGGGGCTAATAATTTTCTAATAATCACGTGTGTGTGTGTGTTTGGAGTGAGGTGTGGTTGAGATTGCACTAATGACATTTTAACCAATTCTGCAATTAATTAAGACTTAAGTAAACCATCCCAGTGTCTAATCCTGTCTAGCTCCCCTTCTGGTGCCAAAATAGCTCTGACCCATCAAGACAATGGACTCTACAAGACCTCTGAAGGTTCCCTGTGGTATCTGACACCAAGAAATTGGCAGAAGATCCGTTAAGTCCTATGGGTTGTGAGGTGGGCCCTTCATAGATCACATCATTGATATTCAGGCTGCATGTTGTGACAAATTATTGCAAGAAGCAGCTTTTCTAATTTATTCAGCTTGGTTATATTTTGCATCAACTTTGCATCAGTCTCTTGTCAAACGCAAGTATGTCCAGTTAGCAAGATCCAAAGCAGGTGGAGTGGATCCTCGAGAGGGAAGAAGAAGTTTTGACACAGTTTGATTCACAGACGGAAGATCAGTGGGGTTTTTAATTGCCTTAAAGTACAGAAACAAATAGAATAAGAGAAGAGAGCACTTGCATGTGAGTCTGTTTTTGCACACAAAGTACTTACACCAATCAACCATAACATTATGACCACCTCTTTGTTTCTACACTCAATGTCCATTTTATTTGCTCCTCTTACCATAAGAGCAGTGAAATTGAGGGGTTAAAACTCTCCTTGTGGGCTTTAATCTACTCATAATCTACTCATAACAGCAGAAACAGCTGTGAATTTGACAACTTAAGCTGGCTGACAGGGAAAACAGGAGCTTGGAAAAGTTACCAGCTCAAATTTTGGTAACATAGATAGAAGTGACAACCCCAGCTTACTTAGAGCCACAGAACAATTACTTTCGGTTCTCTAGACAGTCTTTCGCTGAGTGTTTGTTTTTTCCCATCCCAATTTGGATTTATTCCACCCCATTAGGACTCTCCTCCTATCACATACAATGCTCCCAACACTAGGAAGGGGAGGACAAGTAAATGCATCCTCCAATACATGTGAACCACCACATCTTTTTGTAACGTTGCCCTTGTATCTTTGCTGGGCATGACCTGGGATTCAAACCTGCGTACCTCAGATCATAGTGCTAGTGCAATAGACCGCTGAGTCAGATGGTTCTTTCGAAGAGCCACTTTCTTGTAAATGAAATGTGCAACTTTAGAACACATCTTTTTCAGAGAGCATCCAAGCCAGGATCTGTGTTTCAGATGTTTAACCATGATAGAGTCTAGCTAGGAACATCATTAGTATGCAGCTGTAAGAGGTGTATGGTGTGCTTATGTGGTTTTGTCAATACAGCCACTGGTGTGTGTGTGTGTGTGTGTGTGTGTGTGTGTGTGTGTGTGTGTGTGTGTGTGTGTGTGTGTGTGTGTGTGTGTGTGTGTGTGTGTGCAAACATTGGTTTTGTCCTACAAGTCAGTAAAAGTCAGGCTGTCAGTATAAGTGTGAATGTAGCTCTTGCTGTTGAAAGGGCTTGTTGTAAAAAGGAGAGGAGGTCAGTCACACCAGACAAAAAATCAATTCTCATTTAAGATATTAGAGCTACACATACACGGCAACACACACAAACACATATAGACCCCCTCACATTCACATGGCCTTGGGTGGAGTTAAGTTAGCATGACTGACAGGTGTCTCTCCATAAATGTAGAGTGCTGAGATAACACACGGCAGCATCACTTCTGAACTGGGTTAGTTGGGTTTAGCAGAGCATTAAAGGAATGGTTTAGTGATACATGAAAATTTCAAATGTACACATTTTCTCCCTACACAAAAAAGGTCCATCAACCTAGACTAGTGTCTGAAGTTTACTTCTTTGGTTTTGCATGGACCACAGTTGTGTATTTGATTTTGAATATGGTGATAAAGGTTTTTCCAGATCCAGAGCCCACCTGCACAAAACTCCTTGTAGGCTGCGAACTGAGCAAGAATTGAACCCAAACTCCCTACACATTCACTACCTGCTGTGCCAACATACCGCCCGAAAACAAAACTCTTGTTTTTTATGAATTAGGGCCTAAATAGCTTTCAAAAAACATCTCTCCCAAATGTAGCTCACAAAAAAGAGCAGTAAAGATGTGTTGCTAACAGATGAAGCATTTCGTTGCAAACTTTCTCTCAGGAACAACATCACTTTGGTTATCTAATAATCTGCATCCGGTGCTGTTGTTTACATTGTATTAAACGTATAATGTTTAATTTGCTTTGTGTAACTTCTGCAATACGTTATTAATTCTTCATTTTTATTCATGCTTACAGAAAGTTTAGTTTGAACATACTGTTAAAGGCAGCCTCCCCCTGAAGACGGGCCAGTGGCCCACTGGTTGAGAAACCCTGCTCTAAACCCTGCTCTAACCTTCTCCACTTCATGGCCCACCTGTTCATCATAATGGCCTACAAGAAAACACAACTTGATGTCTATTTGCAAAATGTGGACTTCTTTCATTCTGTCTGAAAGCTGTCTCTGTATGTCAATCCCCAATGTATCAATTTGTAGAACTGTGTTCTCTGGAATGATGGTGCTCCAAGTTGAGGAGTTGGGGATGAGGTGGGGTGGAGATCATCCAACATCCTTACCTCAGCTGAATACAATCAAATCCTCAGAGCAAACTTTCCATGGTTAGAATACTGTTCCTCCAACAAAAGCAGGATAAACTCTTTGTAAGAGTTTGTAAGAGTCAATACCTTTGTACATATATTGCAGCTTAATGTGAGCTCAACATTAGCTGGAGGTCCTTCTTCTGTCCTTAGAACACCTTCTGGCACACACACACACACACACACACACACACACACGTACACACATATACACTGTATACTGTCTTCAGCTCTCTCTGCCGTCTGATATCTCTGGCTAATTAAACAGTACAGCTCAAAGAGAGATCTTATCAGAGCTGAGAGGTTTGGCAGAACACATTGATTGCTTGCCCTCCTCTCTCACTCTCTCTCTCTTTCCCTTTTTTGCCCCTCTCTCTCGTCCCTTTGATGGATAGATCTCTGCATTTTCCAGTAAGAATTAGAGCGAAGGTGGCAGTGAGCAGCTGTAAATATACATAGAGGCTCCTGTAAATAACACAGTCGATACCTAGGCTTACACACACACGCACGCACACACACACACACACACACACACACACACACACACACACACACACACACACACAAACACTCTCTCTCTCTCTCTCACACACAGCACTAAGGTTAGCACAGCAGGTGTACACAGCACCTTCATCCTACCATTGAAAAAGCATTTCATGACCCAATTGTTGGCTGTTACTGATCAAGCATTGCACTATATTTCAACACATGCTGGAGCTCCATTAAGAGCAGCGGTCATCTTGAGTGGCCCTTTTAAAACATCTCCACTCTCCAGACATATTAATTATTAAGCAGCCATGTACAGCACTACTCTGAGATTGCCATGGAAACAGCGGAGGTCAGGGTGGGAGTGACACCAAGTGGCGGACCAGGAGCGGCAGAGAATCGTCATCATCTTTAAAAGAACTGTAAACCTAATAGCCCTTAATCTCATAAAGATTCGGTCTAATGCAGACGTACTCAGCAATGCATTCAGCAGCAGCTTTACATGTTGTCCTTAAGTAAATTGAAGTAGACTGATTGAACTGGAGAGCATTCATACAGGTGTCAGTGTATTTGAATGGAGTATTTGAATGGAAAATCCTTGGGTGATATAGCAATATGTTTATCTATCAGAATATGAGCAGATATGGGCTGCGGTGAGATGCTTTGTATTGAATTTTTGTTGTTTCTGTCTTTATTGGCTCCCTGCTCTCCGCTCCTCCTCTACTCTGCTCCCCTCCACCCCATTCATGCTCTCATGTACGCACTATGGAGGGAGCATAAGACTTGTATAAAGAAGAAATGAAGATTTCAGTGTTTAACGATAGTAAGGTTTTCATGGGATGATGGGATGTCCTCACTTTTTCAGAGTGTATTTTTCACATCATCACACCGTATATCACCATTCAGCTAAAATATATTGGAATACCATTTTGTCCATATCGCTCATGTGATCAAAGGTATTAAAAAGAGTTTATCCTGCTTTTATTGCACTGTTTCTACTGCCCCAGGACAGTTTCCCATTAGATTTTAGAACATTGCTGTGAGGATTTGATTGCATTCAGTCACAATACTGAGGTCACGATGTTGGATGTCCACCAGCCCACCTTATCCCCAAATCCCCAATTCATCCTTCCAGAGAACACAGTCCCTCTGCTCCATAGTTCAAAGCTTATACCCCTCTAGTTCATGCCTGGCATTAGGCAAGGTGTCAATAGCTTCATTTCTACCGGAATTGGAACTAGAATAGGTGTGTGTGCATTTGCACTTCTGTGTCAGCAATGATTTCAACTAGGTTAAAGTAGCTGAATGTCTTCATAAGACAGGGTGTCCACAAATATTTGGACATTAAGTGTATGCCTGTGAATATATGTGTTCTCGTGCATGTATCACCAAATGCAGCTCATTCTTTAGTGAGGAAAATGCTTCAGATACTATAAGGATTCTCTGCATTTCCCTTTGTTCCAGATCACTGGCTTTGCTAATTGGATGGATTTGTTCCACACACATGGTGGGGGATACAGATACACCAACACACGTGCCACAAAGTCACATGATACTGCTTTTGCCCAAATATCTACCTCTGGGCTTTTTTACGAAAGTAATAAAAGGGCTGCGTTCATAAGAATACATGACACCTGCACAAGCCTGTCACAACAACTGACACAAACCCATAAACCTACCTTAATAAAGGTCTGGTTGCTACACTGAATGTTTACCGTGGCGGGTCCACCCCCAGACCACCCAGATAACTGTTATGTATGCAAGTTCTAACTAGTATTTAATGTTCTCAAACAGATTTTAAGTACACCAACTTTCTAAGTTTACACAGATGCCTGTGGAGGTGTGATGTGGGGAGAGAGCGCCATCTACTCACCCAGAGAGAGAGTGGGGCCAATATTGCTCTCTCTGAATGCAGCTGTTGATCTCAGGCATTGATTCAAACCTGCGATCCTTAGATCATAATGCTCTGAGCATTTGATGTAAGTAAGGACAGGCCTTCTCACTGTACCTGACTGACCATATAAGGTCATTCTGTTGCACATGCTTTCCATTTTGACTTGCTGTGTTGGCAGCATCCTTTGCAAGTGAGGCATGCCTCAAAGAGTTTTGAAAGCAATTCAAGCAGCTTGCAGAGTTCAAGAGGGGATGCATCATAGCTCTGGGAAGCAATCTGTGAAGTGAGATGGTCTTATTGGCATATTGCGTGGCATACCAGTCGTGCGGAAATAACCATAGCGTGCTGTTGGTGGCAGTGAATTTTTTCCTTGTTCATGGATCCAGTTGAGGAGAGTGGGATCCATCATTATAAGAGAAGAGCTGAGAACAGTTCTGCATTTCAAAAACACATAAAACTGATTTTGTACCGGACTCTGAGGAGTATGCAGAAAATGTGTTCTGATGTACAATTTGAAGGGTAATATTTATTAGTTAAAGACTGTGTCGTCGGCCCCATGATTGGGCCAGGTCTTGAAATGTCTGGACCCTCTCAGATACTGCAGAGTGTGGAAGGTTGGGCCCGGAGTCACTGACAACCAAAGGAGGGAAAGGAAGACGTCAGTGTCTGTAAAGCAGCAAAGAAGCTTGTGAATAAAAGTCTTTTAAAGACAGATGGGGGCAAGTGATTGCTTGAGGAAAGAAGGCATGGCATTTGAGTCTCCTGGTAGAACTTTCACTAAAGCTTTCATGTACACTTTTTGTTAAGACGTTTCACTAGAACAGATTTAATAAACGTCGTTGGAAGATGTTGGTGAATAGAATCCATTGTTCCAGTTGAATTCCTGATGTGGATTAAACGCTGGAAAGTTGCTTACAGTGAGTAATTTTCTAATGACTCACTGTTCTGAACATTTCTTTCTGACACCTTCCTCGAGCTGTCAGTCTCCATGGAGATAATAATCTGTGTTTGATTGGCAGGTGGGCTGAATGGGAGCAGGGAGAGATGGATGGATAGCATCAGCAAGATTGTTTTATGACGTTCGGCGTCTGAGAGGAAGACTGACAAAGGCATAAAAGGAATGAAGAGATTGTATTTGTCCAATTGATTGGAAGAGTCTGAGTCATTCTATTTCAGCTTTAAGACTCTCGCTCTTGCTCATTCTTGCTCTGCCTCAAACAAACACACATATGCAGGCTCACATAGGGGTGGAAAAGGCTGGAAAAAGAGGACGGAAAAGAGTGTTTCACTCTTATACACCTCTTTTTTTCCCCTCTCTCTCTCTCTCTCTCTCTCTCTCTCTCTCTCTCTCTCACACACACACACAACACAGAACGCAACTGAAGTGACAGAATTCCATTTAACCTGTTATATACAAGTAAACATACTAGATATTCACACTATTCCAGATTTCCCAGAGTACATAACTTACTTTGCAGGTGTTGGTTATTAGATTAGGTGGATTCAGGTGGGACCGTTTTCAAAGAAAAGAGAAGCACACTTCATCACCATTGCACAGCAGTACAACAGAAATCAGCCTATGTATTTAACCCATCCATGACAGTGAACACATACACAGCTTGTCTAGTCCCTGTAGAGAAGTAATGAGAATAGAATAGGACTCTCAGGAGCAGACAAACATGAATCTAGGCACCATGCCTAATGCCAGATATGCGCTAGAGCAGAATAAAGCCCCTGCACTGAGCTGTAGAGCAGTGGAACTGTATTCTATCCAGTACTTTTGGGATGAGCTTGGGAGTTGGGGACAAGGGGGACTGATGACCTCACTAATGCTCTTGTTGCGGAATTCTGATGAGAATTTCCTGTAGACTAGGAATTCTGCTACTGCTTGTAGGCCCAGTTTATGCTTCAACACACCTGCAAAATCAGCTACTTCATAAACATTTTCAAAAATGTTTTTTATAAAAAAAAAAAAAAAACACATATCATGTTTAAAACGTTTAAAAAGTAGAGCCACTGGTTGCAGGACCTCATTAATCTAATGTTGGCCTGTCAGACTGTCTGTAATGAAGACTATATGTAATCTAGCATCGTACAGTGTCCCATACTATGACACCAGACCTTCTGGATGTGTGACATGTGACAACAAACCACTGGTCAATGTGCCTCCACACACATATTTTGTTGTCTCCACCAAGACTGAAGATGAGCTGCTGCCATGGTCTATTGTGACATTGGATTGGATTGGATTTTTTTTTCAGCTTTGTTGCTCATTCATTGCTTGAGATGTAAAAACATCTTATTTGGAGTAGTTTGCTGCAATGCCTCTTCATAATGAGATTATTTAGGATCCTTCTGTTTTGTTTCTCTCAGTCTGAGAGCTGCAGTCCCATCAAACAGTGTTCTGCCTGAATATCAGGTCCAGAGGTTTTCTGAGGCCATAGGCCTTGACTGGCCAAGTCTATCACCTGACCTCAGTCCAACAGAGTGTGCATTTCTCATGCTGAAAATAAGACTAGAGGCTGAAAGCTCCCAAAAATAAGCAGGATGGAAGGCCTGGTGGAGCAGAAAATAACCTGTGTCTAGTGCCGTGTTGGGAGTTAGCCCAGTGCACTGCAGTGTGTTAGTAGTATTATTTCCTAACTTGCATAACTTATACAGTACCAGTCCAAAGTTTGGACTCACTTGCCTGAACACATTATAGATGAACTTGCTACTTCTTTGATACTGACGTGTTTGGGTTAATTACAGTATAAAATATGTGTATTGGGACACCTGCCCATGTATCGTTTCTTCTGAAATCAAGGGTATTAAAAATAATTTATTCTGTTTTAGTTGGAGTAACTGTCCTGCTAATGCTTTTTACTGCATTTTGGAGCATTGCTGTGAGAATTTGATTGCATTTGGTGGCAAGAGTCCAGATGTTACATAATCTTTGTTCTTACATAATCATAATCTGTGCCCAATTTGCCTTTTTTCTTCATGTTTTTTTTTAGCTTCCTATATTACAATTAATCTCACATACAGAACTGAAGTAGCAAATATCTCACCATATTCTGAATATGAATAAAAGAGTTTCATAAGCCTTTCATAATAACTGACATTTAAAAAAAATCATATTCCAAGTGTCAGCTGTTGTAACATTTCAGAATTGACAGAAGCTTTCTTTGTGACAGCTGATACTTGTAGCATTTATAGATTTGATGTGCCACACTAATGCAGCCCTACCATAGCCATGGTTCTGTATAGATCATGGCAAACTGCCTGTAAGGTTCTTCTCATTGGAAAGTCTGTATCAATTATTTCTGTCTAAAAATGTTATAAAGATGGTTCTAGATTACTCCAAATATCCATTATCTATGTTAAAGTATGTATTTTTCAGTATTACATTGAACCATTTTGGTTCCTACAGATCAGAAGAACTGCTGATTTTTCAGGTTTTGTAAAGATATTTGTACCAACCTGAAGAGAAGTATTGAGTATTGTGTTTAACTGTGATTTTCCTGGAATTTACTTTTAGTTCTGTCCAGTAAATTTAACAATTTCTCTGGAAAATTGTATTCAAATGAATGCACTGTTTATTGAAATGCATCATAAGCTGTAAGTCTGTCCTCTTACATCACCACTTGTAAAAAGCACAATACAAATACATTGTGTTTGATTGATTGTTGCCATGTTGCCATGATGCTCTAGGCTGCTAAATTTGTAATTAGTTTGAAACTTACTTTTAGTAGTAAATTGATGGTTTTTGATATGTTCTAGGAGACATTTGTGAGCCTTTGAGACTTTGAGACTATATAACCATTTTAGAGAGTTCATGTGTGAACACCTTGCATTTTTTCAAAGGGCTGTTTCTATGCTTTTGCTGTCCATGCAACTCTTAACCAACTTCAATATGAAGCATGATTTATAGTGAAGAATGTCAAATTTCACTGTGCATAGATAAAATAAATGCTTTCATTATGACAGTTTATTCATGCAACACTTCTGATAGTTAATTGAAAAATCTTTAATCAAGCTGCACTTTTCTGGAAAGACATGGAAAGAAATGAATGACAAAGAAATGATAAACCATCATTCATACCCAGGTGCTGTGGATAGGGCTGCCCACTGCTCTGGGCCCATGTGCTCACTGCCCCCTAGTGTGTGTGTGTGTGTGTGTGTGTTTTTTTTGTTTTTAATGTGTTGAATTCGGAGCCCACTTGTTAAGCTAGTCTGCACTCAGTGTATTTGCTGACTGACTGACACCATTAATTGTGGTGAAATTAAAGGTAGAATGTCAGCTTCATTTATCAACAGGAAAAAATATGATAAAAATCTAATTTTCTGTTAGCAGGGGCACCAGATTACTGTTCCTTTGTTGGGCTGTTTGTTAGTTGTTACAATATGTCACAGTATATGTGAAGTAACTCTATTATATTTTGAAAGAAGTAATTATGTTTATGAATCTGATATGAAAGCAGGATACAGGGTGCATATGTCAGTAGGCCTCAGTTGCGCATTGCAACACAATTCAAGGGCAGAAATACAAAGGTTGGTATCATAATAACCAACTCAATCAATCAGCCATAACATTAAAAACATTAACAGGTAAAGTGAGTATTAATGATCTTTCGAGGGTTGGATATGTTAGGTAGCAAGTGAACAGTCAGTTAATTTGTTAAGTTGACTAACATTAGACAACCTAAAAAAGATGAAAGTTGGTGGAGAGAAAGGACGGAGGACATGCGTCATGCGAGAATTTTGCACAATAGCTTCAGGCCATAAATCCGGGTTGATTTTTTGTTGTTGTTGGGATTAGAAAAGCACACACACCTCCATTTAACAATAAAATTGACTCATGTTCTCCAACGTTCTTTCTCCACAGCTGACTTTCAGACTGCAGCTTTATTTTTATTTTACTTAATATTTTTAGATGACTTGCTTTCAGAAGTTTCCCAAATCTTCAAAAGCCAGAAGCAATAAACCACCACACTTGATGTGAAGCTCCAGGCTGTTGGCTCTCAGCATACTGTTGATTTCTGCCCACTTCTATTCCCTCATCATCCACACTTTTCATCCCCACACTTTTTTTTTATCCCTGTTAGTGTTTTCATGACTCCTACGCTTCTCTACAAAATGCCACCGAATCTAGGATCTCTGAGAAATGCAGTGGAGTGCTTTATCACTGAGGGAAATCGAGCCCCTCTACTCCTGCAGTATTCAGCCGAACTGCTGAACATGGGCAGCAGCTTATCAGTATGCTAACTAAGCTGTTTCCTGTTCTTTTTTTTTTTTCATCTTTTGCCTTCCCCCCTATTCTGGTACTCTGATATTCTGACTCTATGGACAAAATTATTCAAAGGTTTCTGACAACACAAACATTGCATGGGTAGCGTGGGAGGCATGGTGGCACTGCAGGTAGTGCATGCATCACACAGCTCCCGGGGCCTGAGGTTGTGGGTTTAATCTCTGCTCCGGTTGCTGTCTATGAGGAGTTCGGTGTGTTCTCATCATGTCTGTGTAGGTTTCCTCCAGGTACTCTGGCTTCCTCTGGGATGGGGGGGATAATAGATTGGCCAATAGACACTCCAAAAAAAGTATCAGTAATAGACAACTGTTTGTTTGCATTTGCACCTCTGTGTCAACAATGAGGGAAACTTCTGCTTGAGGGAAGCAGCTGAATGCATTGATTAGAAGGGATGTCCACAAATATTTGGACACTGTACAAATGTGTGATTTACTTACGTGTTTCTTTCAGTTTCTATCAGAAGTGAAGGTCTGAAACTTTTCAAAAGCTTCAAACTTTTTAAAAGCTTCCAATTTTTTTTACCCTTTAAAAACTTTCCTTTCTATTTGCTCATCTCCACCACTTCACACTAACGTCATAGACCCATGAAACTGCCTACTTTTATAGCCCATTTTTTATACATCACTGTAAATACAAGTAATTACTGGGTAGTATACATTATGATTGGCTATATTATGCACCCAATTTGCTGTATTATGAATCTGATTGGCTATATTGTCTGAATGACTGGAGTATATGGCGTCTCTGATGAGGACTATTCTATGTGTGTCTTGGTAGTATTACAGAAGAGGGTTTGGTGCCAGTAAGCTCCTTCTGTTTGCTTTATTTCCGCTGCGATCCCGGCTGTTCCCAGAGTCATTTGCACCTGCTGTATTTAGTGTCATTCAAAGAGCACAGGTTGGCAAACTACTCTAGAGCTCTGCTCTGCTTTACTTTTTATCCTCTCTCTCTCTCTCTCTCTCTCTCTCTCTCTCTCTCTCTCTCTCTCTCTACCTTTCTCCCTACCTTTTTGTCTCCTTCTCTCTCAATCTTCTTTTATTTCATGACCTTGTAGCTTTCATTTGCTTCACCATGTTGGATTTGTGATGTCAGTAAAAATGACAGCATTGCAAGGCACGTCATTATTTTAATATTATTTTAATTTAACTATTACGTGTTAGTTTGATGTAGATTAGTGGGCTCATGATGGGTAATAGAGAGCAGAAGCCACACTTCTACTCACGGACATGCAGGTGGCATCAGTGTTTAATGTGCTCTCTCTCTCTCTCTCTCTCTCTCTCTCTCTCTCTCTCTCTCTCTCCTCTCTCTCTCTCTCTCTCCCCACCCCCTGTAATGGACTGTAGTGTGTCGATGGCTGCATATTTATTCTCATTACAGCTGAAGGATGATTACTTTGTCAGAATCAAGATTACTGTGTACTGAGAGAGAGAGAGAGAGAGAGAGATAGATAGAGAGAGAGAGATAGAGAGAGAGAGAGAGAGAGAGAGAGAGAGAGAGAGAGATAAAGACAGGACAGTTAGTTGTCTGTGTCTAATTAGATAATCAGATTGTAATATAGTGATGTCACACGTACGCACGCACACACACACACACACACACACACACACACACACACACAAACACACACACACACACACACAGACAGTAAAAACTTTAACATTTTTTTAAACTGACTTACACAAGTTGAAATATGTGTACCTTATCCTGTGTGTTATCTATCTAGAGACTGTCCTTTATAAACCTCAGACATTAGTTTGGTTTGCTCTTGATTGTTGAACTGAGAGGCATCACCATGGCATATGACATGTTGCATATGACTCGCAAAACAATTAGAAATCAGCCATTCTACTGTCTAGAACATGATTAACAAGTTAAGAACATTTAAAACAGCATGGCCAAATCAGGTCTAGCAAATTCAGCCAAAGACCAGCAAGATGCGCAAAAATCTCCAACAATCCATCATGGGACATACAGGTAGCTCTCGTCACAGTAAAGTGCAGCATCTACCACCAGAAAGAGGCCAAACAAGCTTAAATTTCATTTACGTGCAACATTGTTGTTGGTGCATCATGCAGCAAGATGCTGCACCTAGTCCCTGTAGACTGTCTCCTCATTGTCTCTGATCATGCCTATCACCATGTCTGTCATCCGCAAATTTGATTATGGTGTTGGAACCATTGTGGGTGAACAGAGCATACAGGATCGGTCTCAAAACACAACCTTGTGCTTTAGTGGAAGAGGTGGTTATCTTAACAGTCTGTCAGTCACGAAGTCCAAAATTCAGTTGCAGAGGGATGTGCTGACAACCAGGTGACTAAGCTTGGAGATCAACTTGGAGGGGATCACTGTGCTGAATATTGAACTGAAACTGCATGAAACATAGGAGTTCTGACAGTCCAGATGGGTCAGTGCAGTGTGGAGTGCTGTGGACATGGCATCCTCAGTTGACTTGTTGCTGCAGTAGGCAAACCGATGTGGCAGGCAGGCAGGGTTTCAAGTGATAAAGAACTAGTCTTGGGTATGATCAGTGTAACTGCGGCAGGGTGGAAGTCATTCAGGAGTAAAGCAATCAAATGCTTTGGCACTGGCACAATGGTGGCAGTCTTGAAGGTGGTTGGGACAGTTGCCTGGGCCAGTGACAGGTTAAAAGGGTATGCAAAAACACCAAAGAACTCCATCAGGGCCACCTGCTTTCCGTGCATTCACTCTGCTCAGCACGCGACAAACACCTGTTGTGGAGAATGTAAGAGGTTGATCATGGTGAGGTGGATGGTTTTAGAAAAGACCACCTTATTTCCCTGATCAAAATCATCATGTAGAGAAGATGTTACATTGCTAGGTGGTTTAAAGTCAGTCAGGATTTGTATGCCATGCAACATACGCCAGGGGTCAGATGAACTGGAGTGCTCCTCAGTCTGCTGTTTCTAACATTTTGTACATTTACTGAGTGGGTCAGATATCATTGCTGCTCATCAAATCTGAGGAGGTTATAAATTCAAATCCCCAGCAAGAAGACCAAGTTTTTTGCAAAAGTTTAGGTTTTATTTTAAAATTCGACTTGAAATGAGAAGAGTGACTCTTTAAGCAATATATCTGTAATAGAGCAGTATTAATATTTAGAAATCAGCATTTTCAAAAAGCTCAGTTTTCCCCATCCACGCAACAATTTCAGTGTTTAAAAATCTCCACATTGGAGATTGTTTTGATAAAGTTCTGTTTCTCATGACCAAATAGAGGATCAAAAGCTTGGCTCTAACAGTCTGTATAGGATTTAGTGAAGTGCATATCACTTACATGTAAACTCATGGGGGTTGACACTAATAACACTGTCCAGTGTCCAGCTGCAGGCCTCTCGCTCTCTTTCTCATGCACTTTCCTATAAAGTGTGAACAGTTTGACGAGAAAACAAATGTGCATGCCCACACACACTCGCACACACCATGCATGCATCAATAACAGAAGGCACAGGATCCCTGAGGTCTTTATCTCAGTCAGTCAGCACAGCCAAACAGTTCCACTATTCAGCATCTGCCAAACTTTTATTGCACTTTCTCTCTCTCTCTTTCTCTCTTTCTCTCTCTCTGTCTCTCTCTCTCTCTCTCTCTCTCTCTCTCTCACATCCACATCCACATTGCAACATAAGAGCAGATATATGCAGACACAAGCAGACAAATGACTACCCATGGAGCCACACTATAATAGCTTAGTGAGCTTAATTTACAGCTGAAACCCGGTCATTCAGTGGGAAATGCCACTTACCTGAGTTTAGCCTCTAATTTCTGGCAAAAGCTGTTCAGATTCTCTCTCTCCTGTCTGGGTAATTACCCTCATTTAGTTAAACCCACACAGATAATTCCACCTCTACTGGAATACTAAGCTCTCTCACTCTCTCTGCCTCTCTCTCCTCATCCAGTGTGGGTGTTACTGTTTCATCTATCCCAATTAGCTCAATTGTCACAGTATTATCTAAATACTTCAACTCATAAGCCCCCCCCCCCCCCCCCCAAACCGATCACAACGAAAGGATGCCACTTCATTTAGCTTTAATCTACTTCTTGAAAACAGGAACGCAACACATAACTCAATAGGAAAAGAATGACACTTGTTGACAGCCTTTTAAATGAATGCATTCAGCCACTTTTAGTTGCATTGCTGACACAGATGTGCAACTGCACACACAGCTTGTCTAGTCCAATGTAAAGAAGTATTGCCAATAGAATTGGATTCTCTGTAGCAGATAGACATGAAACTAATATTGCTATGCCTAATGCCAGGTGTGGGCTCGAGGGATACAAAGCCCCCCAACATTGAGATCTGGAGTGGTGGAGCGGCTTTCTCTGGAATGACGGCGATCCATCCGGTACATTTGGGATGAAGTGGGGAGTAGGGGATGAGGCAGGGTGGTGATCATCCCACATCCTAACATCCTGCTTTTGTCCTGGACAGCTGGAACAATTACTCCAAAAAAAAGGATGCAGAAACAGCTGAAACTCTTTCTGATACCCTTGATTTCAGAAGAAACAACAAATGAGCAGGTGTTCTAACACTTTTGTTCAGTCCATATGCTATATGCCAATTATTTACAAAATATTTGAAATCATTTGTGTCTATAACCCAATATCTGTGCCAGTTATGTCATTAGCATGCATGTTGAGCATGTACACGTGGACAGAGCAGTAAACATGTACTGGAAGGTTCCTTTGGCATTTAAACTGTGATTTATGTTAGTGTTATGTGTATCATGTCTGTAGGTTACTCTGCTCCTGAGATATGAAGCCTAGAAAACAACATGTAACATAACTGCCCATAAAGTGCATATGTCAGGTTCTGTGAGTTAAGATTCTGATCCATGTTGGTTTGATTGTACAACACAGGTCTTTCTGGTTTTTATTGAGGAGTATATTTATTCTGTAAATCTCTCATTCTACCACAGAAAGCCCTGCCTAATGTTGTGAAGATCAAGTCATCTAGAACATTAAAGTTTGGTCCATGGCAAAGTATCTGACATTTTCTGCTTTAACACATCAGCTTCAAGACGTGTTGCCTATTATACCTATCCCTTGACATTAGCCGTATGAACCATCATCATTATTCACTGCACCTGGTCAGAGATCTTAATGTTATGGTTGATCAGAACATGTCTGTGTCTGTGTAAATGTGTGTGTTATGTGGCTGCTGATGATTTGAAAACCACTACCTGCCTGGTGAGTGGTATGGTGAGTGAGTGAGTGAGTGAGTGAGTGAGTGACTGACTGACTGACTGACTGAGGAGTGAGGGAATGAAGTGCTAAGACAGCTAAGGAGACAGACTACTCTCTCACCTGCACCAGCTGGCCCAGCTGTGTCCTATCTGGCTTTGGATGCTGTGCGTTTGGTATAATTAGCCATATTTGGACAAGTTAATGAGCTTCCCCCTTACGCAGACCGAGTCCTGCCTCAAATACAGTCAAGTACCTTGGGTATAATGTGGTGTGTAGGGGTCTGTGTGTGTTTGTGTGTTTGTGTGTGTGTGTGTGTGTGTGTGTGTGTGTGTGTGTGTGTGTGTGTGTGTGTGTGTGTGTGTGAGAGAGAGAGAGAGAGAGAGAGAGAGAGAGAGAGATTCTGGGTGGGACTACTTCCCAGTCTTCATTCACACTCAATGTGAGCATTAATCATCTTAATGACTGGAGCTCTGGCTCCCGAACCTGTGGGACACAGTTAGGAGGGGCTCTAGACTGGTGGGTGGGAGGCGGTGTAAGTTGTGTGTCTGGTTAAATGTTAAAAGTTAAAAGTAATGTGCAGGAATGCAAAAATTAAAGGCAGAAAAGGCAGAGTGTCAAAGGGTTGGTCAACACTACAAAGGGATCTATGAAATTCATTTTATTTTTTCCCCAAATTCCTTTGTATTTTTTTTTTTTTCAGATTGTTGTTTGTTCCCTTTCACTTATTTATTGATTTATTTCTTCATTAGGGAAAGATGCAACAAACTGCATTTACACAAATAATACCAAAATGACAGTGTATTTATGTCATTCTTTTGTAAGCATACAGAGTGCACCTGTTTTCCGATCTCTTATTCATGTTTTAAATCTGTTTTTGCCTTTCACATTTTTTCTGTTTGCCTAGTCCTTTGGTTCTGTTTGCCTCTTTGATTGTGTTTTTTTTTTTTTTTTTTTGTTTTGTTTTGTTTCTTTGCCCCATGCCTGGCTTTTCTCTATGTTTAGTTTCTTCCATGTATCTGCTTCAGTTATTTGTGGTTTGGCCTGGTTTGACTGTATTCTGCCATTGGATTATCCTTTCCACTGTAAATATTACTAAATATAATTAAAGATGTTCATACAGTTGTAGAAAATGCACATCCATGCATCTGTATGCCTGTAGTTTAATTTAACGATTTCTCCATAAGTGGGCTGAAGCATTGAATGATGAATGAGTGCATCCATGAAATCATGGACCTTTTGAAGAACTGTGTCCATGTGTCCCAAAACCCAGGGTGGATCTAAGAAGAACTGCTCTCATTTTCTGGCAGTATGGCCCTGTCTTTACAGTGTTTCATCATAAAAAGCCTCCATGAACTCTTGCCTCGCCTTGCATCCAATGATAATCTGTTGTTACCTGGGGATGTGTTTTGGATTTAACATGGCCTGGTGTCAGTTTGTGTCTATTCTATAGAATGTTCATAAAATTCATAGAAAAGCTGTTACCCTGATTATATTTTTTTTAAAAATCTATATTTATATAAAATAAAAGTTTTCTATTTTTCAGTGCTAGTTTCTTCAATTGTATCAGTACAGTCTTAAAATATCAGTAAACTCTTAAAAATGATGTTTTCCCAAGGCAAACATGCAAGTATGGCCTCTTGAGAATCTCCTGGTAGATCTTTGGCTGAAGTTTATCAGCCAGCCACTACCAACACCAGTAAATAGAAAGGACCACTCTAGGTTCTCAACTGACAAGACATCACTTCTTGGCCAGTAATATGAACTTGCACAACAGTACTGCTGGGACTTTTAAACAATATGGACCAGGTTCTAAAACACAGACAGATGTATTATGACGTTAAGAGGAAATAAATCATGGTAACATGTTTGCTGATTCACAAACGAGGATTAATAGAGGTTTAACCAGGAGCTTTGCTGTTTTCTGAAAACTGACTCAACTGCCAGGCTTTGCTAATCAGATGAAAATAAAATAGATATGAATGGAGAGATAATTCTGCTCATGTACAGTATGTATGTATCTTTAATTTGAACATGGTTCTGCTTCTCTGATTGTCTGTCCATTTCTACACTCAAAAAGTCACTGAAGTGCTCGTTAATATACATGAGCTCACTAGCAACATCCCATACAGACACCATAACTTTATAAATTGTACTCAAATGCCATGGTGCACATTTTTGCAGAATGACCATATTTTGTTTGTTTAAACAAGAATACCAGAGACACCCAGGCATCGTGGTTAAGGTCTTCAAGTAGTAGGATAGGATTTTGGCAATGTGTGTGTGTGTGTGTGTGTGTGTGTGTGTGTGTGTGTGTGTGTGTGTGTGTGTGTGTGTGTGTGTGAGAGAGAGAGAGAGAGAGAGAGAGAGAGAGAGAGAGAGAGAGAGAGAGAGATTAGGAGGGATATAAATATCTCAATATTACCATATAATACCAACAGAAACAAAAACAAAAACCCACTATTTACATAATGAAATAGTCAGTTGCCATAGAACATTCTCATTTTCCAGTACTCCTTGTGTATCCAACAGGTTAGAATTGTGAGGCGTTCATTTGATTATTGTTTTGAATCTTTTGCATTTTTCACTTGTTTCCACTGAGAAAATAAGAACATACGATTTTATTTTGTTTCCATTTGCAATTAGGCATTTTTAGAGATATGTCCTCTTTATTTGAATAAAGAGAACTACTTGACAGGGCCCTAAAATAGCTACATGTTTATAATCTAATGCAGTCACACAGCTCAGGAGTTTATCAGACAACATTATATAGACCCCCAAAGACCCCCTCCCCCTTCCCACCTGGAGATGGAAATGCATTTTCATATTTGATGTGGTTTGGCTTCACTGGCCACCAAAAGTAAACATTCCACTCCAAATGTAGAAGGATGTACAAATCTTCATACACTCTGAAAAATGATGAGTTTATTAGCACTACTGCATAGTTTATCATTTTGCTTGGCTAAAGGGTTTAATTGTTCAAGAGAACAAAGTGTAATTGGTGTTCAGGCCTGAACATGTTACCTTGGCTATACTTTACTATCTTGCCTCTCATTGCCTCTGCCTTTGACAGTCTCATACCACCAAAGTAGGTCAGCTTCCCCAAGCAGCTTTCCAAATGGGGAGAGATATCTTCAGATTGGGAGCATGGCCATCAGAACTATGAGGGACATTTGTGACTGTCAGATGTTTTTGAATTGATTCATAAAAATAATTTGTTTAATACTCTGACATTTAACACCTCCAAGTAGGACCCAGCATCAGTTTCACAGACAGAGCCCCTGGTTGGACAAGTCAACCAGCATGACCAGTGGGATCAGCATGACCATGCTGGATGAGCCCCATGACCCAGCAAGACCAAAATCAAATGCAACATACATTTTACTGCTCCAGATCTGATTAAGCAGCTCCTACATGAGCTTTTCAACCATTAAAGACCAGCTTAGATCAGCTACCTGGGTTTTTCAGCAGGGGATATCATCCCTTTAACTACAGGGGGAAGATAAAAAGTTCTTGGAGGTTAAAGCTTTTGAAGCTTGATAAAAAGGTTTTTTTTTAAGAATACACCATTATGAAACAGTGTGGCACAGGCAGTGTGTCTACGTGCACTCCTCTTGTCTTTTTATGCACACACTTCACCTTCTGCTCTTCTCACGCTGATGTCTGACAATTCTAATTTTACTGCTCAATTGAAGTTCTTTCGTTTGAGTTCCACTGTGGATGTGTGCACTAGAAATCTGTACTCAGACTCCCACGATCCTTTATGATCAGGTCAGACTGAAACAACCCATTTGCTGTATTTGCAGCTAGTTAACATTGTGTGTGTGGCTTGCTGTGGGTATACAGGGTATTAGGCTAAGCAATGGATATACTGGGTGTATGGCTAGTAGTGGGCATATCATATATATGGCTTGTAGTGGGTATTCTGGGAATATGGCTAGCGATATGTATATTGGGAATATGGTAGTGAATATACCAGGTATACAGTTAATAGTGTGCATACCAGGCATATCAGTGGGCATGGTAGTAGAGTTAGTTGTAGGTATACAATGTATATGGGTAGTAGTGGGTATACTGGGTATACAGCCAGTAGTGGGATGTGCCAGTCATACCAGTGGGCATGGTAGTACAGTTAGTTGTGGGCATACCATGTATATGGGTAGTAGTGGGTATAATGGGTATACAGTTAGTAGTCAGCATAATTGGTAAACAGCTGGTAGTGGGTATAGCAGGCATATGGTTAGTAGTGGGCAGACCATATACAGTATATTGCTAGTAGTGGGTATACTGGGTTTATGGCTCGCAATATGTATACAGGCATATGGCTAGTATTGGGAACACCAGGTATACAGCAAGTTGTCGCATACCGGGCATGCAGCTGGTAGTGGGTATACCAAGTATATGGCTATCAATGGGTTTACTGTGTATATGGTTAGTAGTGGGTATAACAGGTATATGGTTAATATGGCTAGAAGTGGGTGTGCACGGGTGTTCAGGGTAAATCTATGGCAGTTCTAATATGTCTAATGCTGTTTGGAGAAGAAGCAAATGAGGATTATCTTATCGTAACAGTGCCCAGTCAGTGATCTGCTGAATACAGCATGTTTTGCGTGACACAATACAAAAAGCAAAGCATATGTAGATAATAAGAATTTTGTTTGTTTGTTTGTTTGTTTTGGGAACTGCACAGTGTGAGAGAAGAATGATAGTGACTCAGCCTGAAATCCTCTCCACATTAGCCAGTGGAGACAGAGGTCATAATTAGTGCACATGGTGAACATAGACACACACATTTAAATACAGAGTTTTACTCTTCAAGCCAGTCTGCCTGTAACCTCTCAGGCTGCTGTCTGAATAACAATCAGGTTTTGGTATAGAACAATCAATAATGTCTAATTAAGGTTCTCTAACAATGCTTGTCGACTTCTCACATTATGCAGTCAGGCCCTGGTCTGACCTTTTGTTATTGGGTTTTTTTATGGCATCATGTAATAAACTCTTTCATTTAATAAGATCATTATGTGTTGTTTATAGTGAATTAGTTTATCATAATAGTTATCGTGTTCAGTTCAAATATCTTCTGATATGATCTGGTTTTAGTCCAACTATATATAGGACCACAGTATATACAGTATTGAGGTTTCCAAGCCAAAGGGCCTATATGAAGTCCCAGACTTCATTTTATATCCTCACAGCAATGCTCCAAAATCTAGTAGAAAGTGTTTCCTGGAAAGTTGAGATAGTTAATGCAACAAAAGCAGGATCAATTATTTTAATAATATCCTGATTTCAGAATAAATTGTATATGAGTAGGTGTCCCATTATGTTCATCCATGTCCTGTATATTACAATTAAAAAAACACATTATCTTATCCTTTCTGATAACAAGGGTTATTCTGTTTCATGTAATAGAAATGCTTGCCATAATGTATCGCATATGTAGAATATATCTGTCACCTGTCTTGTCCCTCTAGTCTGATCTTTGTTTTGTTTATCTCCCCTGGTGCTTCTGAGCACATGTCCTGTCTCCGCCCATTCCCAGCTTTGTCTCATGTATCGTCAAGGTGTTCATTATCATGTCTCATTATTTAAGTTCTGCTGTCTCGGTCTGTCCTTGTGAGCCTTCTTGCCTTCTCGTCATGTCAACATGTCTCGTCGTGATGGTTAGTGTACGTTGTCTATGTAATCTGTTAATAAATCTACAACCCTGCACGTACTTCCACCTCCACCTACCTCTACACCTTACAATATCACAATTGGCCTCTGCTTCGTTCGTATTTTAAAGTGCCATGAAATGGAAAACTGGATGCATCTTTATATAAAAATGGTTATTGTTGTTGTTGTTGTTGTTGTTGTTGTTAATCATCATCATCATCATCATCATCATCATCATAATATGGTGTGATGTGAGCAAGGAATAGAGCATCATCATTCCAGAGCTCAAGGTTCCACTGCACAGGTACTAGACAAGCTGTGTGTGCATTTGCACATCTGTGTCAGCAATGGATGCATTAGTTGAATACATTCAGTAGAAGGGGTGTGCAAACATTTGGACATACAGTGAAGATTCCGTTCTTCATTTCTTTGATTTTAGTACCACTGTTATGGCCACTCTAGATGTTGACTGGCTAAAAAAGTAGGTGTCATTAAGACACAGGCCTGGAGAAACTGGATCATGTCTCTGTCTGTTTGTTCGGATTTCTGCCGTTTTACCACTTCAAACCACTTATGCCCTCCGAGCAGGGGAGCCCTCATGATTAATGCATTCTTTTCATCCAGGATGGAGAGAGAGTTACTGGCTCAATGCCCATCTTATCATGCAGGTCTGTGAACAGTACATGCACACCCACACCCACCCACCCACCCAACACACACACACACACACACAGCTCAGTGTTTTGGCTGTTTTCAATGTGAAATGTTCTTGTTCTCAGGCGTTGGAGAATGCACTTGAAGGCCATTCACACACACACACACACACACACACACACACACACACACACACACACACACACACACACACACGTGCTAGAATGAAGTGGCACTGCCTGGCAAAGGATCACATTAAAATCTCAATGCAAGCCCATTTTTCCCTAAACTTTTTAGCCAACCAGAAAGAAGGATGAAACCCAGTCTTCTCCAGCGGGCCTATCAGATGCTAGAATTCCTCTCAGAACAGAGGATGGCGCTGTGCCTGCAGCCTTTCAGATAATGCATCCTGCCTTAAGCTGATTGAGTTAGGAACATTACAGAGAGAGAGAGAGACAGAGAGAGTGAGAGAGAGAGAGAGAGAGAGAGAGAGAGAGAGAGAGAGAGAGAGAGTGTGTGTGTTTTTGGTAGATAATGCCTACGATTACAGGATATTGGAAAAAAATAACTGACGCTACTATGACCTCCTTGTTTCTACCCTCCTTTCACCCTGTCCTTCAATGGTCAGGACCCCACAGAACCAATGACACTGACATGATGGTGGTGTGTAAGTGTGTGTTGCACTGGTATTAGTTTTTAAACACTGTCCAGGATTATAGAACTACAAAGTATTCCTGTATGGTGAATGGAGTAAGTGCAGGAACTAGGTGAAAGTAGGTGGTCATGATAAAGTGACTACTGTTTTTATTGCGATATTAAGAATAAAGGAATTTACCTATAAGTCAGTGATCCAACGTAACATGATATTAATACACTGTGTACAAAATTGAGCTCATGTGCATCGTGTTTGCACCGATCATCCTTATTTCTATCGCTTGATTGGAGAACTTGGAGAAATGTGGTTGATTGGACATCATTTGGAAAGGCACACACCTGTTTATATATGGTTCCATAGTTTCCATGCATTTTAGAGCACAAACCAAACCATGAAGTCCAAGGAACTGCCTTTAGACCTTCAAGACAGGATTGTATTGAAACACAGATCTGGGGAAGGGTACCTAAGAATTTCTCCTGCATTGACGCTCAAATGCTGCTGTATGGAGCAGACAGAAGCCATTCCTCAGTAAAAGGCACATGACCACCTGTCTGGAGTTAAGTTGGGTTGACGATTTATTGTGCACGGTACATAAATACAATAACCATACTACAAGACAAGTAGGACACACGTAAACAAGGCAAACAAGAAGACCGACAAGGACCAACTGAGACAAGGGACTTATATACACAGGATAACATTAGACATGATTACAAGAGGGGCAGGGTTACCAAAAGGAAACAGCTGGGAAAGGGCGGAGACAAGACATGTGCTCAGAAGCACCAGAGATAAACAAAACAAAGACTAGAGGGACAAGACAGATACGTGACTCTGTGGGGATGTTTCTCTGCAGCAGGAACTGGGAGACTAGTCAGGGATGAGGGAAAGGTGACTGCAGTGATGTGCAGAGACATCCTTAATGATAACCTGCTCCACAGTGCTCTGGACCCAAACTGGGACAAACGTTTATCTTCCAACATGGTAACAAGCCTAAGCACACAGCCAAGATAACAAAGGAGGGGTTTGGACCACTCTGTGAATGTCCTTGATTGGCCTAGCTAGAGCCCAGACGTGAACCCATGGAACGTGAAAGGTTCTGCAAAGAGAAATTCCCTCAGGTGTGCCAATCTTGTAGCAGCATAGTCTAAAAGATGTTGGTGCCAGAGATGCTAATGAGTAAAGGCTGTGAGTACTTATGTACATTATATTTTTTATGAATTGTGTGTAGATTTTTTTTTTTTGGTGGGGGGGGTTTAATCCATTTTGAAATAAGGCTGGAACATAACAAATTGTGCAAAAAAGTGAAGCCCTGTGAATACTTTCCAGATGCATTCCATGTGTACTTTTTGTGGTGTACATCTAGTGTAACCTTTTATTTTTTCAAAATATTTTTTATAAATCGAGTGATGCCTTTCTCCACCTAGATTGTTCTGTTAACCTCGGAATGACTCCCATGTTTTTATTAGGTTATTATGTATAATCACTTATATGTTCATTACTGCATGACTAAAATAATATTACATATAGTGACAGTGTAACTGTTCTTCAAGACACAGATTTTGTGTATGCATGATTCATACTGATAACATAGACTGTATAAGCACTGACGTAATATAGGTTTATATCCAAACAATTGACCTGAAGCCACTGTCAGTTCAATACAACCACAACATGCAAAGGGTCCATTTACTAATGGAGTAATGATGGACACGTCGTAATCCTGACACAGAATTACATGCCTACAGCAATTCAAGCAGGTGTAAATTTTCACAGGCTTCACAGGCATGAGATATGCACACATGATGATGTTTTTCAGGTGTAACTATGTGGTGTGTGACATGAGAATAGTGTTGATAGTGTTGCGCTGGTACAAATGGATCAGACACCGCAGTGGTGCTGGAGTGTTTAAACACTGTGTCCACTCATTGTGTACCCTATTAGATGTTACTACCAAGTTGCTCTTCCTTAAGTTAGAGACAGAAGATGATGCGCTTCTGCGCAGTTTGTTTTGGTCATCATCTAGTCATGTTATCATGCTGTAGGCCATTATCAGTGGCTGGGTATTTCTGTTTGGTGGTCAGTTCTCAGTCGAGTAGTGGCACTGAAGCATTTAAACACTCCAGCAGCACTGCTGTGTATCACATATCATGTCTTGTCTAACTTCTCTGTCTTCCCATCTCATCATCATTGTTGTCTTTCCCCCATGTGCTTCTGAGCAGGTGTCTTGTTTTGGTCCTTACTCCGCCCTTGCTCCGCCCATTCCCATCTGTGTCCCATTTGTTACCCAGCCCATTTGTTATCCAGCTCCCAGTGTGTGTAATGTTGTCAGTGTTATTTAAGACCTTCTGTTTCGGTCTGTCCTTGTCAGCCCTTTGTTGTTTTGTTTTGTTTTGTGTCAGCATGTTTCTGTGCAGTTTGTTTGCATATCCATTTCCCATAGTTTATGTCTGTCTGTTTGTTTTTGCATCCCGTTGCTTTCTTTGTTACTAAATCCAAAACCCCTGCACGTACATCCGCCTCCCTTGTCCATGTCTTCGTCTGCTCTGCACACACAAAATCATTACAATGTGTCTGACCCACATAATACCTGCTCTGTGGTGGTCCTGACCACTGATGAACAGGTTTGTTAATGGGGCTACCACGAATTGTAAATTATTCACGCCAAACAATGTCACATGCTACTACTTACACATCAGGGAATAGGTTAAAACACAATTTGTTTTTGCATTATTCATTTAATTCACTCAGTATTTATGCAAATGTGCTGCATTAACGATTGTAGAGAAGCTGTGTATTGCTAGAATAGAGTTAATGGCATTTGTGGGAAGGGCACAGATTTGTCCTTTACATGTGCATCATTTGTACTTTTGATTTTCCCTTTGTTTCAATGTGAAAAAGACAAAAACAGCATAAATGTTAAGGATGTTTCATAAAAACTGCTGTTTTACATACGAACATAAAAAAATCAAAGCCCACAATGTACTATTTTGACAAAATGTTGCTATTTGTGACACTAACACTTGACAGTACGTGAGAAAATCGCTACAGTTCGTCTGAATAACCTTTTTTTTCTGTGCTGTGCTGTGTGTGTGTGTGTGTGTGTGTGTGTGTGTGTGTGTGTGTGTGTGTGTGTGTGTGTGTGTGTGTGTGTGTGTGTGTGCGTGCGCAGGTATATCCACACACTGTATCTGGGCGTGCAGAGCCGGTGGCACACTGAGCCGGGTCACCGCCACTGCTACTGGCGCCTGATGTTTGAGACGGCTGACATCAACATGTTGAGACTGCTGGAGGCCTTCCTGAAAAGCGCACCCCAGCTAGTGCTGCAGCTCAGTATCATGATCCACAGCAGACACATACTGCCTCTGCAGGGTGAGTGCATGCATGCATACACACACATTTGTATGTGCAATATAACATCAGTGGCCAGACTGTGATTAATATTATCTAATAAACTACTTTCTATATTACTTTCTGAATAATAATAAACACAAGCCAGACTCACTGCTGTTCCTCAGCATTATGATCCATGGCAACTGCATACTGTTCCCACTGTGTACACACACACACACACTCACCTTTGATTTTCAACTGGGGCTGCAGCTCAGCATCATGATCCATGACAGCCTGCAGGGTGAGAAACCACACAGTCAGACACAAATGCACATGATCTGATAGCATTCCTTAACCTTAACATCCTGATACATACCAAGTGCATACCACGCCAGGCTAAGCACACACACACACACACACACACACACACACACACACACACACACACACACACATTACATAAAATATTCAACTGGGGATACAACTCTATCATTAGACATGGCTGCCTGCAGGATGAGAACATACACATATACAGTACAGTACATGTAACTGTATCCATGTAACAACCCAACCCCCCAACTCCTCCCTGTTCCAGTACTGCATTATGCATTCTGTAATTCAGTAGCTGGGGTTACTATTTGAAATGTAATTTCATTATGTTTATTTTATTTCTTTACTAATTGTCTTTAAATTTGAATAATTGAATAAGAGTACAAGAGACAAACTATTCCAACATGACATTTTGAACTAATGGGCAACAATAGAAAAACTGCACATCATGAAATTAAAATAAATTATATAGGTGACAAGTATTTGTGTTTTTGCATGTGCTGTGTGCATCATAAATAAAAATAATGTCATGACATGACATGTATTACAGTGGATACAATGGCTATTCAACTAAGCAAATTCAAATGTACTATGTCAGTGAGGGCCATGACATAATAACATAAAATTTAGTCAAGTGACTGAAGAAATGTTTTTAAAGAATAAACCAAACAGCAGATATAGGGTTAATATGGTTAGGGTTAGTTTTAGGGTTAGTATGGTCAGAGTTAGATTAAAGGTTTGTGGTTTAGGGGTAGTGGTGGTTCGTTTGGTTATTGTAAGGTTTATAGTAAGTAGGGTTAGGTTTAAGGTTAGTGGGGTTAAGGGTAGTTTAAGGGTAGTATGGTTAGGGTTAGGTTAATTGTTGTAGGGTTATGGTTAGTATGGTTAGAGTTAGAGTTTAGAGTTAGTTGTGTTAGGGGTAGATTTAGGCTTACTGGGGTTAAGGACAGTATGGTTAGCTTGCTTATGGTCAGGTTTATAGTTAGTAGGGTTAGGTTTAGGTTTAAGGTAGTAGGGTTAAGGTTAATATAGTGAATTCTAGGATTAAAGTTAAAATGTTTATGATGGGATTTAGGGTAAGTAGGGTCAGGGGTAGTGTGCTTAGGGTTAGCTTTAGGATTAATGACATTTGGGTTAAGTTTAAGTTTAGTAAGATTAGGGTTAGGTTTAAGGTTAATAGGGTTAGGGTAGGGTTTAAGGTTAGTAGGGTTCATACGGTTAGTGTTATAGTGTTAGGGTTAGTGACCTTAGGGTTAGGTTTCAGGATAGTCTGGTTAGAGATAGATTTAGAGCTTGTAGGTTTAGGGTTTCATATAATAAAATGTGTGTGTGCGTGTGTGTGTGTGTGTGTGTGTGTGTGTGTGTGTGTGTGAGAGAGAGAGAGAGAGAGAGAGAGAGAGAGAGAGAGAGAGAGAGAAGATGTTTGTCTCTGATGAATAAACTGGAACGTTATAAGTACACATTACTTTGCAATGTCATACAACATAGCAGGCTCGGGATAGTGAGACGAACTGGGAGATGGGGACTTTGGAGCACATGAAGTCAGACTGATCACACACACAGACACACACACACACACACACACACACACACACACACACACACACACACACACACAGAATAGTGGATACTTTCCACATAAATAGAGGCCTTTTCTGTGACTAGCCTTGCATTTCTTCTTCTTATTTGAGAGTGTGTGTGTGGGGGGTCTCACCCTTTCAATCCAGCTGTAACCCACTGACCTTTACAGTGTGTGTATGTGCTGCAAATGCAGTGTATGTGCTTTTTTCTGAGAACCTTGACCCATCAGCCCTTTAGGTCAGGACCTCCAGGCAGGGCTAGCACATGCCAGTCACATGCCTTGGTTCTAAATTTCAATTTTAAATGCTTTTTCACAGAAGAGAAAACTCATTTTTATCATTGTTTTCACCTTTTATAACACCAAGACCTCACTGTGTCAACATCACTTTGTGACAAACCAGAACACACTGCTGATTCATTTGAAAATAAGCCAAAAACATTATCAGCAACTGATTAACATGGTGCCAGAGTCAACGTATCCTAGCATCCTCATTTGAATACATCTCTTAGGAAGAAGGGTCTGTACCTACTGAGCTGAATTTTAAGATTCTACTACTGTTTGATGTCTGCCTTTTCCTGCAGAGAATTGTCCTGTTATACCCCTGACACCTAGTTTGAGATGCACTCTCATTTTTAGCTTAGATATACAGGGAGCATCCTTAGACCTACTGCGTCTTACATATTAATGTCAAAATCAACTGAGGGATGCTGCTTTCTATTAATCATTTATTTCAGTCAATAAAATGTCCAATTAATTTTTGTCCCAAGGGAAAGCATAATATTAATTAATAATATAAATATTGTTATACACAAATGTTTCTGTAGCTAACTTACAAACATGAGATAAGTATGTCATAAAGTATGAGATAGTAAGTCACAAGTATGGGACTTTAAGTCTTAAATATGAGAGGAAGTCATAATTATTAGATAGTACGTCATAGATATGAGACATTAAGACATAATTATGACATAGCAAATCATAATTATGAGATAGGAAGTAATAATTCTGAGATAGCCATACAAAGTTGTAATTATGAGATAGTATGCAATAACCACAAGATGGTATATTATGATTTTGAGAGAGGAGGTCATAATTACAAGATAGTGAGTCATAATTATGAAATAGGAAGTCATGAATATGGGACAGTAAGCCATAATTCTCAGATAGTAAGTTATAAATATGATATAGTAAGCCATTATTATCATTATAACTTTATACTAACATTATAACATTTCTGTCTCATAATTATGACTTACTGTCTCATATTTATGAATTACTGTCTCAGAATTATATCTTTAATATCTCATTATTGTGATTTACTTACTTGTGACCAAAAATGGGCTTCCATAGATCTGTGATCGATCTGCCACCCTCTTTTTTATCCCCAACTATTTATAGACTGTGAACTTGCTGTTATAGGTGTTGTTTTCATGCAATTCTACACCAATTTTAGACATACCCTGGTCACTAGAAGAAAAAAAAATTATTTTAACTTTGTAAGTCCACTGGTTAGAGCAATGCTCTAAGCCACTCTTTCTAAGTACTTTCTAGTTCTTTGTCTAAAAATATGGATTATTAAAATTTCTACTCTAATTTCAACTATTTTTCAATAGTAACTTGAAATTAAAGACTAAAAAGTGTATTTGGACATATTATGAGGTTTATTTGTTTGTTTATCGAAAAAGATCACAATTAAGCATTCCTAATTTAAATTCAAGCTTTTGTGAGACTAAAAATGTGTTTAGGTAACTAAACCAGTTCTCACGCTTTTTCATCTTTGTCCTGGTATGCAGCTTGTTTTATTCATCCATGCTTCATCCCTTTCTCTTCAGAGAGAGTTTTAATCTCAGTGGCGTCCTGCTGACTGATTTCATTAAGATTGGCGCCACCTTCCACTAGAACAGCCGGAACAGAGAGCACAGGCCCAAGCGAAGAGCATGCGCTGGAAAAAGGAAGCTAATGTGATCTGTACGCACTAATTACAAGCTCTGTTAATCTGGACAAACTCCAAATGATGGAGAGAGAGATAGAGAGTGCTGAGGTGAAAAATGTCTGGGTTTAGAAGTGAATGGGATGTTTATTTGAAAGAGAAAACAAAAAAAAAAAGTTTGTTGTCTAAATTCCTTTCTGTTTTAAGTCATCTGTCTGCCAACTAGCAAGTATTGTGTCTAGAGCCCCAAGTGATCCTTGTAGGAATTAGTACAGTCAGGAGAAATGGTCAACAGGTAATACAAACTATCTCTCTTAATGTTGTTAATTTGCAAAGAACTTGATGGTATGAAGGTGGAAGTTGGAGGAAAGGGATATGTTGTGCTAGCCAATGTAATTAAACTGACATTAATCCAAATTGCTGTCAAAAACACCAGAGGTCAAAAAGAATGCAAGTCGTGTTATATCTGTAAAGTGTTTGCATGTGTGCATTAAATAAAATCATTCAGCAATGGTATGTTCTGTGTAAATAATGCTGTAGTTTTCTTTTTTTGGTGGACAGTCCCTGTTATAAGGCACAGAATGTACAAGCATGGTTTCTAAGATGGGTGTGGCCTGGCCCCCCTAAGGCCCTGATCGATGAATCTGTGTGTGTGTGTGTGTGTGTGTGTGTGTGTGTGTGTGTGTGTGTGTGTGTGTGTGTGCGCATAGACAAGTGGGGACCAAATTCTAGGAAACAGGCCTGTATTGTAGGGACAATCATTCCCCAGTAGCTCTCAGAGACTAGCAGTAGCTCTCAGAGACAAGCTAGCAAGGGTGTGTGTGGGTGTGTGTGTGTGGGTGTGTGTGTGTGTGTGTGTGTGTGTGTGTGTGTGTGTGTGTGTGTGTGTGTGTGTGTGTGTGTGTGTGCAGATAGCAAGGGACAAGAGCAGTAGAACAAAGGACGTCTGCGGGGACCTTGCAGGTAAACAGACAAACAGACTGTATAAAAGCTGATCTCAGTGATACCATCAGTTCTATGGAAGCCCTCCAGATAGAGTTCACCTCTCTCTCTCTCTCTCTCTCTCTCTCTCTCACACACACACACACACACACACACACACACACACACACACACACACACACACACACAAACACACACACACACACACACACACTTCACCTGTTCACTCCCATGCATACCCCAGGGTACCTGTAAACAAAATATAAAGCATCTGTCTGTCAAACCAATACATAGTGTGTGTGTGTGTGTGTGTGTGTGTGTGTGTGTGTGTGTGTGTGTAGGTGTGTGTGAGCTCCTGGGAAGCACTATCCCAGGCATTTGCTAAACACAGATATGGTTTGTTGTCCCTGCAAGTGTGACAGTTCCTCTGAAATATAACTTAAGCCTTAAAGCAAGAGAAGCAAACATGACAAACACTTCAATTTCAGTTCTGGATTTTGGTGTCCCCTGTCCCTCTGGACTTGAGCCTTGCATATCAATCTAATGTGTTTTTTTTAATGTTGCAAAACACTTTATAACAGTTTCTGGCCTTTTTGTTCACCACTTTTCAGAGCATGACAGTTTCACAGATTCATATGTCATGAACCACAAGCATGAGAGACATTATTTAATGCATGAATTATTCATGGTCCCTCCATTAATAATTCAGCCACATGTCCTATTAGCAATTAATCACACATCTAATTAAAATTGTGGGGTGGAGCTCTGAGAATGTGCAAATGTATTTTTTAATAATGATTCTGATTAGGTTTTATATTTAGTGCCACAGGACAAATTGTACTTTAAGAGTGATACAGCTGTGATGGTAGTCAACTCTCTTAGAGCATATGTAATGAAATGTCTTGATTAGGGTGAGCTCGCATAAAGAAACCTGCATTCTTTGTGTTCTGAAACTCAATCTGACCTCTAATTTTGGGGTGTTCATCTCTGACTCAGCAATTTGATGTGATTACCATTCTTCAGTGCCTTATAAAATATCTAATCTAATAAGAGTTCACAGCCAATACCTGAATTATCATTACATATTTCATTTGTTTGATGAGAGGAGCTAAGGAACTCATATTAAAGGAAAAAGTTGATATAAAATATGCATTAATATGCCAGAATTCATGGATATCAGTATGTAAATTCATTATGAAGAGGTCTTACCTTAGGGCATGGCTTGGGAATGCCCACATCTATATAAGTTGGTATTATCCTGTGAGTGAGGTTGAACACTGTGAGGTTGAAGTCAATGTGAATTATCAAGGCATGATAGTGAGTACCAGGTTGATGGGATATTCCATTATCCGAATGTACTTGGACTTTTAACATTCCCAGATCCACAATGTGTGCAGTATCCTGCTGGAATATTCTGTCATTGTGAGGGTACATGAAGTTAATGAATGGCAGTAGCAGGCACTGTTAAATAACATATTTAGGCAGACCAGTGGCCCCAACCCATGCCATGAGAATACACCCACATCAATATGGAACCACCACCAGTATGCACAGTGCCTTGTTGACTGTACATGGCTTCATTGGGTCTGCACCACACAAGAACCCTAACATCAGCCTGAAACAATTGGTACCACGACTCATCAGACCATGCCACATATCAGCACTCTAGGATGCAGTAACAGCAACCTCACAAGCTCAGATGAGGTGTACCTTGGTGCTAGTCAGTCTCCTGTTCCCAGACCCCTTGTCTGCTTGCACAGATGATTATCTTCAGACAACGGCAGTCAGAATCACCCATGGTCATGCATGGCTCAAACTCTTATTATTCACGCTGCCTTGCCATGAACACACTGACCAATGTTCAACTCACAAGATAACACCTCAAAACAGGTGTGGGCCTTACCGTGTTTAGGAAGAGCATCTCGGTGCTAGAGAACACCCCTGCAATCTTGCCACAGATGCAATACCGCAGCCATAGCAGCCCCAAAGAGGTCACAGAGTATGAGACTACTGTGTAGTGCAAGTTAGACACTACATCATCTGAGCAGTTGTGACTCTCACTCCATCTCATGATGCATCGCTTAATGTGTAGAGACACAGCTGAGGGCAAGATTGGGAGATGGAATCCAAGAACATGGTTGGTGCTACAATGGTGGACCTATGCATGCATGGAGCATGGGACACTGCCATTACCTGGCAACAGTTGTCTGTTCTGAGAAGGTCTCTGATAAGGGACAAGAGGAACATGAGTGAGGTTAGAGTTTGAAGGTCAACTAGTGCAGGAAATGACTGCTAATGGAAAAGACATTTAAATAAAAATCAATGTCAGGTGAAGATAATGATTTTAAGGATGATAAATAGGAGATTCCAGAAGATGCATGTCATATGCTAGATGCAACAGGTACAGCATTACAGCATTCCCAAGCTGTCCACTGTGCTAACTTTATGTTCCAATCAATTTACATAAACAAATCCAATGACTTTTGCCATGTCAGTGTACATACATGAATCACCACCATCCAGTGTTGAAGTGGGAAGCATGGCAATATGTTATTGTGAATAAATGTTATGCATTTTGGACTACAGTTTCAAATTCAAATTTCAAATCTGGCATTACAGGTTTATTTCATCTGATTTATATGCATCACAAAAAAGGTGTCATGAGTTCTTTACACAATTTTGCAGAAAGAAATACTTTGAGATACGTAAATATGAAGAATCTTTAAATGCTTGAATTGTCATATTAAGGTTCTACCATGACCACCTCCTTGTTTATACACTTCATACACATTTTATCAGCCTCACTGACTACACAGGAGCATTTTATTGTTCAGTAATTACAAGCTGTGCTCTATTGGTTTCTCTATATACATTGGTAGCCTTCTTTCATCCTGTACTTCAATGGTCAGAATCCCACAGGAACACCACAGAACAGGTCTGCTGTGTCTGATGCACTTGTACCAGTACAACACACTAGCACTCAGCCACCATGTCTGTGTCCCTGTGGTGCTGAGAATGACCCTACACCCACATACTCTGTGGTGGTCCTATGCAGTAAAACAGAGTAAAAGGAGGGTAACAAAATATGCAGTGAACTACAGTCTATAATTATAAAGCAACCAAGTGCTTCTGTATGGTAAGAAGAGCTGATAAAATGGACAGTAAATGTGGAAACAAGAAGGTGGTCATAATGTTGTGACTGATTGATGTATACCAATATAAGGGTTATTTCATGGTTAAGGGCATTGACTCAAACTGGTCCTCAGGAACCATTAAATGGTCCTCATTTTTTGCATTGAACATTGGTTTGGAACTAAAATCTGACTGTCTGGGGGTCTCAGGGGACTGGTTTAAGAATTATTGGTTCAGGGAACCAACAGTGGCCATAAAGAACCTTTTATGGCACCTTTATTTTTAAGATTCAGATATGGCATTATCACCTCACTACATTGTAGTTGCTGATCCTCTCTTTTCCTTTTGCTCTGAGCAGGTCTTTCTGCCTCTGCCTCTTTGGTCTCCTTGGCCTGGATGATCGCCTCCTACCAAAAGGTCCTCCGTGACTCACGTGACGATAAGCTCCCTATGTCCTACAAAGCAGTGATTGTGCAGATGCTGTGGCACTTGTTCACCATTGGTGCACGCACCATTGCCTTTGCGCTCTTCGCCTCTGTCTTCCAGCTCTACTTTGGCATCTTCATTGTGGCACATTGGTGTGCCATGACCTTCTGGATAATCCAGGGCGAGACAGACTTCTGCATGTCAAAGTGGGAGGAGATAATCTACAACATGGTGGTGGGCATCATCTATATCTTCTGCTGGTTCAATGTCAAGGAGGGTCCGGCACGCTTCCGCCTGGGTGTCTACTACTGTGTGATCCTGGTGGAGAATGCGACACTCACAGCAGCCTGGTATGTCTACCGGGGGCCGCAAACCTCAGACTTCTACGCCCTTATTATCGTGTGCGTGGTGGTATGCAGCTATGCCCTAGGAACCTTCTTCATGTTCGTCTACTACTGTCTACTCCATCCAGATGGCCCTATCCTTGGGACTCAGTGGAGCTGTGTAGAGGAAGGGATGGGGGTCATTGGATTAGGGGGCATGGATCTTGGGACACCTCTACCCCAACCAGATGTGGTCACTAGTCCACCAAGAACTCTACAGAGGACTACGGGTGGGGAACGGGAGCCTGGTGTTGGGGACCGGGACAGTTGCTTGCCCGTGTTTCAGGTGAGGCCACCAAGTGTGCCTCCAGTACCTTCCCCCCGAACACCCAAAACAGAGGGTCCAGTGATCCGCATTGACCTTCCCAGGAAAAACTACCCTGCCTGGGATGCACACTTCATCGACCGCAGGTTGAGGAAGACCATCTTGGTGCTAGAGAATACATCTCCAGTCACGCCACGGATCCAGTACCGCAGCCTCAGCAGCCCCAAAGAGGTCACAGAGTACGAGACTACTGTGTAGTGCAAGTTAGACACTCTGCTACCAGGGGGCTGCACTTGTGACCCTCACTCCGTCTCATGATGCATCTCTTGATGTATTGAGACACAGCTGAGGGCAAGTGGACAACACTGGGAGAAGGAATCCCAGAACATGGTTGGTGCTACAATGTAAGACCTGTGCATGCATGGAGCATGGGACACTGCCATTACCTGGCAACAATCGTCTGTTCTGAGAAGGTCCCTGATAAGGGACAAGAAGAACATGAATGAGTTTAGAGTTTGAGGGCCTGCTGGTGCAAGAAGTGACTGCTAATGGAAATGACATTTAAGTAAAGATCATTGCCACGAAGCCAGGTAAAGATAATGATTTATGGATGATAAGTAGGAAATTGCAGAAGATACATGTTATATGCCAGAAGAGTTGGCCAATCTGCTCAACCTAGGATTTTCCTGGGTTCCCTGAGCTGTACTGGTCTAAATCTTTATTGTTATAGTGACTTGAAAACAGTACCAGTTGTGTATTACTTTGCTTCTGTGAATGGTGAGAGTAGCCAGTTAAATCATCCATTTTCCTTAAACAAGTAATTGATTTATTTATTGATCTATTTATTAGATTTATTTTTATTACTCTGTGGCCATGATACAGTTCTTCTTATGATACATTCATGTATACATATAATCTTTTTGTTATATGTATACAGTATATTGGAATGGTGCCAGTGTGTTGGTATGAATGTTTATGGGTTGTTTGTATGTTCAGTTGGTCTTGATCATACTGCATTGTTTATCTGTAAAGATAAAAAAAGCAGAAAAGTACATACAAAAAGAAAAAATATCAAGCTATGATCAAAATGTAGTTGGAAAAATGTTGTCGTAGTAAAAATGGCTGTGCTAACAGCCTTGGAAAAAAAGAGAAAACAGTACTTTATGTTGTTTGGGTCTTTCTTTTTCAACCAATGTTCTTCTGCTTGTGAAGCACAGGTTCTGTTGAAAGAGACAGGACTTCTTTCAAAGATGTTGGCTTCTCTCTGCAGGGAGGCATTTGATTTGAATAGAACACGTTTGACATGCAGCAATGAAAAATGAAGGTGATGGATTTCAGACTGATGTATGTCTGACTGTCTCACAGCATGGCAGTACTGCTTCTTTGTTTACCAGCACATAAGATGCTTTGGTCATAAAGATGCATTACACCTCTTTGTAGATTGTGTGGGGGTTTGTGTGTACGGGTAAGTAAGTTGAGGCTTCCTGTGCAGCATGGACAAAAATATGGTCAAATTGTTGGTCCTGTTTTTAAGTGAGCTTGAATCAGAGATCAAGACATCCCTTATTCCTGGTCACTTCATCCTTCTTGAGTATCAGGAGCATACCTGTAGGGGCTCTGAGTGGCTCGGCTGTCTAATGGGCTACCGCAATGATTCGAGGATTGCAGGTTCTAATCCCAGGTCATGCTGCTTTTCACCACCAGTCAGATGCTGAGTGAGCAAAATTAGCCATCACAATGATGTAGACAACCGATAGCTTTATTCTGAGCTATCCAGCAATGGTGGCAATTCAAAAAGAGGTGGTGACTGACTACATGTATCGGAAGAGTGCTTGCCTGCACTATATGACAGATAGAGATTCCTAACGAGGTTAGGTAATTGCCACTTAAAATAAAAACAGTGTGGCTAAGTCACATAAAGGTACAAGTTTAAAAGCATCCAAGACATTTAAATTAAAGTCCAATCTCTCAGACCACCTCTCGGGAGGTATAGAGTTGACATAATGAGACACATTTGAAGTGTAAATGCATCCACATTACGCACATTACCACCAAAATTCTGCTCTGAGCAGTACAAAAACAGCCCTTTTCTCATCAGTACAGTTTGTACTATTTTCACTCATTAGCTCACTAATGAATGAGCAGGTCCCAGTACTCTTGTCCATATTGTCAGTTATAAGAGCAATGCAAATTGCATAGCAAACCACACACCCCAAATGCGTCTTTTGTTGACTGATAACATTTGAATCAAATAAATTTTTGTGTAAATTGTTTTCTGTACCAAAATTCCACTTTAACCTCTCCCTGAAGGAGGATTTTATAGTGCTAGTCCCATCTGTCTTTCTTCTCTTGTGAAAGTTTTTTTGGGGCTTCTAAAATTGGAGAATAATCAACTGGGCTGCAGACTGTTCCGCGACATTAGCTGATGGGTGAGTCTGCATCAAAAATGAATGGGACAGCAGCGTGGCACCTACAGCTACAGAGGGTAATTACCAGTGACATCACTCCAGCTTTTCTGGTGGAGAGCTGAATGCGACATTCCGGAGGCACATCTTTTGGCGGGTTGCCGTGGTAACTGTGGACTGGTTAAGTTGAGCTCTGTTGGTTTCCTGTTGAAGAGCATTCAAGTAGCTCGCCTCTCCAGAGAGCTGACCCATCATTAGTTCCACTCCTGTAGCCCACTTACTGCGAGCCCCAGGGTCAACAGCACCCTCTGCTACACACACACACACACACACACACTTACAAACATTCCCACTGAAAACTCCAAGGCCACTTAGTTGGCTCAGTAGATACCCTCTGCACATGCATCAAGAGAAAATAGCTCATTGATGTACATTAATGTACAGTCATTCATTGATGTACGTGTACATATATAGGTTATTCTGCACATTATTACTTGTCATCTAACCCTATGTTTAGTTGGCATTTTCCATTTTTATCCTGCAGCAGAAGGAAGAAGAATGTGGATGATGTAAAAAGCATATTTAAAAAAGCACACCCCATGAACACTTTTGATTAAATAGATTTAAAAAATGGACATTTGATTTTCATTTTAACAATATTACAAGATAGACGTGATACAACAACACACAACTGAAGAAATGTCTTTTTAAAATAGTTTGTAAAAAGTAACTGAGGACTTTCTTCTCTTGCTACATGCAACAAGCACTGTCATTTCATCCATCTCCTCTTCAGTCAACCTTCCCTGTCGTCTCTCTCCAAGGCCTGCAAGAACCTCCAGACCTACCCCATGGCTGACAGAGGTTCTGTGCAACAACCAAAGAGAGTTGAGCCTGGTTGAAAGAAGGTGGAGAAAATCACTGCAGAACTCAGACCTCAGTGCTTACCAGACTCTCTCAATTTTCAGCTGCAAAACCATCCTTTTTCACTGGAGAAACTGGAAGCATTGGTATCTGACCCACACAAGTTCTTCTCCATCTTTTTCTACTCTCTTAAACCCCTCTGCTCCCCCTCCACCCAAAGCCCTCACCCTGGAAGATTTTGTCACCTTCTTTCAAGAGAAGGTTGACAAAATCCACCAATCCTTTCCACCTACTTCTAATTCTCCCACCAGACACCCTTCTCCCACATACATCTCTGTCTTGTTTCTCTACACAAATGACATCCTTCATCTTCTTTCATCTAACAATCCAAGCACCAGTCCATTAGACTCCATCACTTCCACACTATTTCAGACAATTGCTCTCGAACTTCTTCCTTTTGTTACACTTATCAATCAGTCCCAATCGTGAAGAAACCAACTCTTGACATCGGCATGGACATCAGCAAATAATGACCAGTATCTATTCTTTGTTTGCTCTCAAAAGTCCTTGAACATTCTGTCTATTATCAGCTATCTTGCTTTCTCAACCAGAACAATTTAAAGGACCCAAACCAATCTGGCTTCAAACTGTCACACTCACCAGAGACTGCTCTCATGGCTGTCACTGAAAACCTCCACGCTACAGGATCAGCTAAATTATCATCTGTTCTAATTCTCCTTGACCTCTCTGCAGCCTTTGACACGATACACAATACGATTCTTCTGTTGGTCCTCACTAGGCTAGGAATCACCGACTCTGCATGGTAATGGTTTACATCATACCTGGAGGACCCTTTTTACCAGGTAACATGGCAGGGTGCCACATCTGCTCCACGCAGATTCTCCACTGATGTTCCACACAGCTCAGTGCTTGGTCCTGTTCTCCTCTCTCTGAACACTCATTCTCTTGGCAAAGTAATATCATCTTACAGGTTTTCTTACCAGTGCTATGCTGATGACTCTCAACTCATCCTCTCTTTCCCACCTTCTAACACTCAGGTTTCATCTCACACCTCTGCCTCACTGACATCTCATTATGGATGGCAGCCCTTCACCTTACACTCAAAACCAGCAAGACTGAACTGCTATACAGTGAAACCACCTGTCCTCACTCTGATCTTGCCATTTCCCTTTGCTTTCCCTTTTGCTCCGTTCCATTCATTGGCCTCCTGTCGCTGCTCACATCAGATTCAAAACCTGGATGCTGGCCTACAAAGCCAAAAATGGACCAGCCCCTCCTTTTGATGGCAATTGTCATAAACTCAAGCATCAAGTACAGCTCAGCTTGAGCCACCATCCATCAAGTCATGAAGAAGACAAGCATGCAGACTCTTTTCAGTGCTAGCACCAAAATAGTGAAACGAACTTCTCCAGGGGGTTCGAACAGCGGAGGTGTCTCTGGATTCTAGCCTCTACTAACTATGAATATCTTCAGATGTGTGAACAAAGAACTTTTGTAAATCACCTTGGATAAGAGCCTCTGCCAAATTCCTTAAATATAAAATTAGAATAAGGTGCAGCAAATCAGCTGCAAACAAACAGACCCTTGTTTAGACTGTTCTGTTTTGTCCTATTATTTAGTTTAGTTCGCTCTTGATTGTTAAAGTGAGTGGTATCACCATTGCAAGATCCAAAGAGCTCTCTGGGACATTCTGAATGAAGGTGCATATAAGAGATTTAAAATATTTTGAAATCAGCCGTTCCACTGTCCAGAAAAGATTTTACAAGCAGTGAACATTCAATGCAATTGCCAACATGGCCAGATCAGGCTCTGCCAGCAAGTTCAGCCCAAGAGCAGATCACCAGGTGTGTCCAAGTCTCCATCAACCATGCAATGTCATTCCAGGACTTCTTGCCAAGGCTGATGTCAAAGTGTAGCATCTACCATAAGAAAGGAACCTGATAAATGTTCATGGAAAGTGTGCAAGAAGAAAACCGCTGCATCAAGGCAAGAATAAAGTTTACAAGAGAACACCTAGACAAAGACCGGAACATCTGGAAAAATGGGTGTTGGACAAATTAGTCCAAAATTGAACTAACTGGACACAGTCTTTTATACAAACCAAACAGCATTTCAGCACAAGAACCTCATACCAACTGTGAAGCATGGGGGTAGAAGTGTCATGGTTCAGGGCAGCTTTGCTGCACCAGGGCCTGGAGAGCAGTCCATTATAGAAACCATTATGAAGTCATTATTGTATCAGAGGAGGCTTGAGGAAATGTTAGACCATCTAAACGAAGACTGATGATGAAATATCACATAGCTGAAAGAATTCTGCATGAAGGAGTGGAAAAATTGGTGTCAGAGACTGATAGATGGTTATGAGAAATACCTCACTGACCTTATTTCAGCCAAAGCCTAACTTTGTCCTAACTTTTTCCTCACAAGAAAATTGTATTTATTTCACATTTTGCAAATTATTTTTAAAAGTAACATGTAACTAAGTAACTATGAAAAATGTAATTTTCTGTGAGTGTATGTTAGATGTTTGTGCTTTTTTAATATATTGCAAAGATTTCAAACACACACTCAAATGTACAGATGTATATTTTCCCAAAATCACTAGGCCTTGTATACAAGACCCTGAGTGGTCCCTTCTGCCATTTACTCTTGTATCGAAATCTCTGACCACTGTAAATGTGTTCCGAGTGAACCACTCATGATCCAGTCACAGTATCTACTGGGTGTGTTTGCACACCACTTTTTATGTTGTCAAGTGAAATCTGATCATGATACAATCACTAAGTGTAAAGGTGTGAGGTGTAAGCAGCTCTGGAATTAGTTCACTTTCAAGTAACAAAGCCCATAAAGCTTTGCTTAAGCTTTGCTTAAACACTCAAATAATTCCTAAAACATCCAAGAGCTAGCTTAAATTTATACGACAGGTCATTCTTCAAGCTTTATGAGCTGGTTCAGGTTTCTGAAAGCAGGGGACACATGATACTGGACTGGGGACCACTGCTATTAAATGCATAAGTGAGTAGTTAAAGTCAGTCATTGAGAACTCCTAGAGCTTCTGTAGAGGGTGGAATAAATATAGTATCACCACCTTTGTGGTTGGGATAGAGGAGATTTACAGCTCTTTAAGGACTCTATTCCCAGCCATCTAATTCCAGCTGAGATCCAGTCGGGAGGAAGGAGGGCCGTGTGTGATTATTCAGCCTAACAGTAGGTGCTTAAGAGTGCTGAGTTGCTCAGTCCAATAGTAGGTCCCCACAACACACACACACACACACACACACACACACACACACACACACACACACACAGTGTGACTATGCGCTGAGGTACCACGCCCCTCCTTACTGCTGCGCCAATCACACACTGCCTCCCTGTGGCTGCTTTAGAGAAATGCAGTTCTCAGATTATTACAGAATAATTCACTGTGATTATGATTTTGACTCAGGCTTTCATATTATTAATAGAGCAATCTAACAGTTATTTTGACAGTTGAGTAATGACCCCAAACAGTTGAGCAAAACAGCCCAAAATTTTATTTAATAAATTAAAATAAAATAACATGAAATAAATGTTAATGTATACATTTTAATTAATACATGAATATAATATATTAATAAATAATAATAAAAGAATCATTTAAAATTCATTTAAATAAAGATGCTCATAGACCCACTGTTACTGCACACTAGGGGGCAGTGAGCACACATTGAATTGGCAGGGCTTTACAAGTGTCCTTGAGCAAGGCACTTGACTCCCTGGGTGCTGTGGATAGGGCTGCCCACTGCTTCAGGCATGCGTGCTCACTGCCCCCTAGTGTGCAATAATAGTGAGTCTATGAGCATCTTTATTTAAATGCATTTTTAAAATGAAAACAAAATGCAATGCAATGTAGGATTAACATAATTTGTTGCAATCATTAATGCCACATTTATTTATTCATCTTAAACCTTTACACACAACTATTAACACACACACACACACTCACACACGCACACACAGTGCACCTCCTCACCAAAGCAGGAATCAAACTCCCAACCTCAAGGACCTGGAGATGTGTGATACACACTACCTTCACCAAAATATTTAATGCAACACTACCTCCCATTATTGATGCCACATAGTCATTATCACTGTTCAAACAAATTTTGTATCTTGAAAATGTAACTTTACATTCAGGGGAAAAAACACTGTCTGATATTTCAGTGGGAATTACTGTGAAAAGATTTTATTCCAGTCTGCCAGATTCATATTATGTTAGAAAGGGGAAAACAGCAGAAATGAAGACACAAATTTCCTTTGTCCCATATTTTCTATTCAGTACTTCAAAAGGTAAGTACAACTCAATTCCAGTGAAGTTGGGATGTTGTGAAAAACACAAATAAAAACAGAATATGATGTATTGAAAATCCTTTCAAACCTATATCCAACTGAATACCCTACAAAGACAACATATTTCATGTTCAAATGGATAAACCTTATTGCTTTTTGCAAATACTCACTCATTTTCAATTTGATGCCTGCAACCCGTTACAAAAAATGTTGACAGGGGCAACAAAAGACTGGCAAAGTTGAGAAATGCTCAAAAAACACCTGTTTGGAAAAAGTTAACAGGATAATTAGAAACAGGTGAGTGTCCTTATTGGGTATAAAGGGAGAAAGTCTCAATCGCTGAACATGCAATTGCAAGGAATTCAGTGATTTCATCTACAGTCCATAGTATCATCAAAAGATTCAGAACATTTGGAGAAATCTCTGCAAGTAAGCAGCAAGGCCAAAAACCAACATTGAATGCCTGTGACCTTCAATCCCTCAGACGGCACTGCATTAAAAAATGACATCATTGTGTAATGGATATTACCACATGGGCTCAGGAACACTTCAGAAAACCACTGTCAGTGAACACAGTTCATCACTCCATCTACAAGTGCAAGTTAAAAAAAGAGAAAAACAAAGAGAAAAACATATATCATCAACACCCAGAAACACTGCCAGCTTCTCTGGGCCCGAGCTCATCTGAGATGGACTCACACAAAGTGAAAAAGTGTCCCGGGGTTTGAGACCACACTTCAAATTGGTTTTGGAAGTCATGGATGTTGCGTTCTCTGTGCCACAGAGGAAAAGGACAGTCTGGATTGTTATCAGCCCAAAGTTCAAAAGCCAGCATCTCTGATGGTATGGGGGTGTGTTATTGCCCATGGCATGGGTAACTTGCACATCTGTGAAGGCACCATTAATGCTGGTACATACAGGTCTTGGAGCAACATATGCTGTCCATCCAAGCAACGTTTTTTTTCTGGGACGTCCCTGCTTATTTCAGCAAGATAATGTCAAGCCACGTTCTGCACGTGTTACAACAGTGTGGCCTCATAGTAAGAGTGCAGGTACTAGACTGGTCTGTTTGCAGTCCAGACCTGTCTCCTTTTGAAAATGTGTGGCACATTATGAACCGCAAAATATAACAGAGACCCCGGACTGTTGAGCAACTAGAGCTGTACATCAAGCAAGACTGAGAAAGAATTCCACCTACAAAGCTTCAACAATCATTGTCCTCAGTTCCCCAACAATTACTGAGTGTTGTTAAAAGGGAAGACAATGTAACACAGTGGTAAACATAACCTGTCCCAACTTTTTTGGAATGTGTTCAAAATGATCATCAAAGATAAACTAAAGTTTATTTCTTTGAACAATAAATATCTTGTCTTTGTAGTTTATTCAATTGAATATATTTTAAATAGGATTTGCAAATCATTGCATTGTTTCAATGTTTTACACAATGTCCCAACTTTATTGGAATTGGTTGTATTTCAGGTGCTGGTGGAGTATTTAAAGACTGTATCTGCTAGATTTCCACTCTATTAGACACTCCTACCTAGTTGCTCCACCTTGTACATGTAGTCAGAGACAGAATCTCATCTGTTTGCACAGTTTGTGTTAGTCATGTAGTTACAGTGGTCACATGACACCCTGCCCACTGTTGGCTGATTATTTCTGGATATTTCTCAATCCGTGACTTTGAGGTGTTTAAGCAGTCCAGCAGCAGTACTGTGTCTGATCCGCTCATACCAGCACAACACACCACCATCATGTGCAGTGCTGAGAATGACCCACCAACCAAATAATAGCTTCCTGCTCTCTGTTGGTCCTGTGGGGTCCTGTGGGGTCCTGTGGGGTCCTGACCATTCATGATCAGGGTGAAAAGTGGCTAATAATATACAGCATACAGAGAAACAGATGAACTACATCTTTAATTATTGATCTACAATGTTTTCCTTTATATCATATGAAGCTGATCAAATGGGCAGTGAGTGGATGTTCATGGGAGGTTTCAAAACAATGATACAATGGCCTGTGTGTGTGTGTGTGTGTGTGTGTGTGTGTGTGTGTGTGTGTGTGTGTGTGTGTGTGTGTGTGTGTGTGTGTTTGTTTTCATAGTTGGCTTTGTGACACACCTCCATGTTGCATTGTTATTGCCGACATCATTATTGTGTATGGTTTGGGTTTGTGTTGCTTTTGAAGTCAGTGTACTTTCAAAAATAAAGCTGGTACAAATGGTTCTTCAGTGATGTTTCGTGAAGAACCAAGTGTGTAATGGAGATCGTGAGTGTGAAGAATGATTGAATTGTTAAAGAACCTTTACCAATTAACTAATGGTTCTTTAGACTTTTAAAGGTTTCTCACTCATCTATATTACATACATGATTCTTTATGGTTCTTTATGGAACTGAAAGTGGTTCTTCTATGGCATCACTCAAAGAACCATTTGTAGCACCTTTGTTTCTGAGAGTGTAGATCATGTTCTCTGATTTAATGGTAGAGTCACTCTGAGAGGTTTTATCTTTTTCAAACAAGCGTGTCGTACATGCTGTTCTTCTCCGGCATTTCCTCTTCACTTAAAGGAAATCTGTGTGAAAAGATTTTATTCCGAGTTATTTTGGAGCATTTCTATTGGTCCATTCAGTTTGACACAGTGTAACAAAAGTGAAGCAACAAGTGTTCTATTTATTTAGTACTTAAAAGGGTACTAAGAAACAGCAGTGCTGCCAGAGTGTTTACTGTGTCTACTTGATTTCCACTCTATTAGACACTCCTACCAAGATGCTCCACCTTGTAGATGCAAAGTTTTCAAACAAATTTTATTCCAAGTCACTTTTTATTCACAAATCTATTCATCATGAAATTTGGAAACAAAGTAAAGTAGAGTTTGAAGAGTTTGAAGTTGTTAAAAAGTGAAAAACAGCAAAAATGGAGACTTAGGGAGAGACATATTTATGCATGACAGTATCAATATCCACCTACGTATATAAAACCTTAAAACTGAGTTTGTAACTGGAGTTTTTAAAAGTACTTCACTTCAAAAATGACAGTATTACTAAAACAGCATTACGCAAGAATTGGTGTTTTTGGCTCTATTTGGGCACACTGAACATCTGCAATCTGAATAGCACAGAAGCTGAGAACCATAGCTTCTGTCTCTAAAACACTCCACATTGCACCAGTCGAGTGTGATTCAAAGAAAATAATTAGGTCTGAGTGACCAGGACTAGAAACTCTAAAACCCTAAAATAAAGAATTCATTTTCAAAAGAAATGAACAGCATTCATTCCTTTCTATCACACAATGCACCACGTTTTCTTGGAGAAAAGCATTTTTTAATGGAACATGAAAACTAAATGTTCATTTAGCTGTAATGATGAGAATTGGTTCGGATTGTGATAAACTGTTTCTTTTTTTCTTGCTAATTTAGCATTTATGTAATGTTACGGTTGAACACACAAAAACACTGACACACACCCGTCATGTGGGCAAAATTAAATTTAAGAGGGGCCAGTTGAGGGGGCCAGGCAGCGAGCATTATATCCCAGTCACATTAACTTCTTCACTTCACTGCATAGAAACATCCCCACCATAGCCATTAACAAATAAATCATTTCTTTATCATTTAAATAATAATAATAATAATAATAATAATAATAATAATAATAATAAAGGCAGAAAAGGGTTTTTTTCCCAGTTTTGACCAGTATGACCATTCACTTTTTGATATTCTCATCAACTGCTGCACACTGGATTTCTTTATTACACCATCCTAAACACCTCCTAAGACAGTTCTGAGCCTACAATCCCCATGTAGCTACACCCTTTCTACACACACTCAGGCCTCATTGATTGACTGATGCATGAAAACACACAAATTGATTTGCACACCCCTCAGTTTGGTTGATTGATGTGTCACTTTAACCACTTCACATGGAAACTGTGAGCACACACTCACACTTACTGACAGACATGTCAGATAAAGAACTGTGGTGTGATTTTACACATTTACACACTGTCTCACTCTAAATACACACACATACACATGTAAATCAGCAGGTTGCTAATGGGGCATGTGTTATCTAATCTGCGTCGCTCTGCAGGAGATGTCTCCACTTTCTGACAGCTGTCTCTCTGATGATGTCACAGCAGGAGCTGCAGGCTATCTGCAGATGTTTAGTAATACCAAAGTCCTTATAGGCAAGTCTTTGAAATGCTTTCGTGCAGTTATGTCCAGTCACACAAGTTCAGGCTCAATGTCTGATTTTAGATGGTGTAAGATGGTCAGTGATGGTCAAAGTTGAAAACAAGTGAAAACATATACTGTGTTGTTCTCGATCAGCATAGTGCAGTGGTTCTCAAACCTGGTCCTGGAGTACCAGTGTCCTGCTTACCAGAACTTTTATTCTGAAAAAGAGTAAACAACCCCTCTTTTCATTTTCTTTTCAACAACCCCTTTTTCTTTTTCCTCTATAATCCAGTAGCTGGGTCAGTCACATCATTAGCCCCAAACATGCATTTCAACTGGGATTTAATTCAGTTGGAAATTAATGAATTTTAGCTGTTTTCCGAGCTGCATAACTACTGATAATTCACCACACAATGATGGGACTACCATGGCTAGATGTGGTCTTGTAGTTTGTTATGTTATGTGTATCATGTCCGTAGGTTAATCTGATCCTGAGCTGTGAGGTGTGAGGTGGATTGTCTCCCATTGAGTAAAAATTGCCTCAAATTTGTAATACTGGATCATTTACCTCTTGATTAAGTGATGAAGTGTAATATTTTTGGTTCTCATTGTCTCCTTTTAAGACTGGTGTAGTGCAGCTTCTGTAGTATAAAATCTTAGACAATTAAAATATATATTGTAATTCTACTAATTTAGTGAATCTTTCATGTTAAACATGACTGGACTGTACTTTTTACCGCCTTTGCCCTCATATAGTCCTGTAACTCTTTATTCAGGGCTTTGTTTCGCCTATTAAGCGTCTGGTCTTCTCTAAGTCTGTCCGCCGACAGGCCGACAGAGGCAGTGTGTATCGCAGGCCTCTCCACACAATGCCTCTCTACCCACCTGACTTCCTCATCCACCCTGAGCGCCTCATCTACGATTACGTGGAGAAAGAGGTCAAGGTCAGCAGTTCACACACAACTCCCTGCACATGACTGAACATTGGCCTATGCATTATGTATAGAATGCATGCTCATTCAGGCTTCCCTATCAAAACAGACAGATCACCCCAAAGGTTGTTTCTTCATAGTGAAGTTTAGAGGCTGATCTGAGCACCGGTATGCATGCACGTGTTTGGGACTACCTTGATTGGTCAGACAGATTACTGTAGAAAATATGGACGTCATGGTTCCATTCCATTGCCTTCTCAATTGGTAGATGCCTCCAGTTTTCCAAAACCAAGCTTGTCACTCAGCCTTCCTTTTTTCCTGGATTCCCAGGTTTAACAGTATAAGTAGAGTAAGTGCCAATATTAACACAGGGAAGACTTACACTTGGAATTAGACACTGGAGATGGAAAGACAGTATAGAGAAGAACAATATGATTGGAACATATGGGGATGGACAGAGTTACACATTTTATGACAACCAGCCAGCAGAGACTTGTGGCCACCTCACTTCTGAGAGATGGGGCATTGTCTGTGTTTTCCACAGTCATTGGGTCCTCCAAGTGAATTGAAATTTGTTTTTGAGTGCTGTCCACTGCAATTTATTGTTTTGACCCTCCCAGTCCCTGCTTAGCAACCACTGCTACCTGCCATTGCCTCAACCCTTCAGTTATGTATCAGAACACCAGTAACTGAACTGGAAGTTCAAGCAGATGAAAAGTTGCACCTGTGGGACATGTAAAAGCAAAAGCAAAAGCCTGTCTCCTATAGTGTGCAGTATATTATTTTCTGTTTAGGCTGAAGCTGTCTCCCGTTTTAAAACATCACTTTGCATTCTACCTCAAATAACACATTATTAAGGTAGAATGAAAAGTTCTAAAAAGAAGCCTCAGTGTTTTAAGCTCAGTGCTTTTCCAGAGCTAAAGGCCAATTAAAACAGTTGGGTTTGGTTCATGTTAATGGAAACAGGTGTTTACAATCTTTTACGTGACAACAGGGCCAGATTATAGATTTGGTGGGATAATGTTGGAATGCATGTTTGGAAAATGCATCCTGAAAAAAAACACTAGAGAGTTTCAGGATCAGGTTGTTGGATGATCATCCCCATCTCATCCCCAACTCCCCAACTTATCCCAAAAGTATAATTCCCGAATTATACTGTTTGACAGCTCAATGCTAGGGGGATTTATACTCCTCTAGTCCATGTTTAACATTATTGTCAACACACCAAACTATTAACACCTTCATGTTTCCTGCTAAAAGGGAATTTTATTCTATTTGTAATACGTTACAGGGGTCACCAACCCTGCTCCTAGAGAGCTACCTTCCTGCAGATTTTTGATTCAACCCTAATCCACCGAATCAACCCTATTTGATTGGCTGAAAGGGGTGTGTTAGGTTTGAGTTGGAGTTGAAATCTGTAGGAAGGTAGCTTTCCAGGAGCAGGGCTTGAAGTCCTCCTCTAAAAAGACTAGAGAAGCTGTCCAAACATTGGGTATTTTTAGAGCACTTTCGAACTTTCTCATTATGACACCTAAGACACCTCATTATGCCACTGAGCTCATTGTTGTGCAACAACAGATGGTATCACATGGTATCACGGTGTCTTCGAAGCAAAAATAAATTAGGAGTTTTCTATATTTACTAGTGCAATGTGTCTCCATCCTGGTCCTGGAAGCACCCCAACCCTGCATGTTTTAGCTTTAACACACCCCATGCAAACTGATGAGTTTAATGAGATGTAGTGGGAGCAGGGCAAATATGCAGGGTAGAGGTGCCTCCAGGACCAGAGTTGAGAAACATTGCACTAGTGTACATAGTTTTTATATGTCAGTGTAGTGAGATTGTTACAGTGTTCTGAAAACCCAGCCTTATAGTGCACTATATAGTGACAGTCCAGTAACTATGTCTAATTCAGTCTAATGCTACTTTCAGTTCCTGGGTCATCTGACATGGGTGTCATGCTCCCTGAACCCCTCCAGCAGGGATGAACTGTTGCAGCTTCTTGACACTGCCAGGGTAAGAACATCCTCCCTCCACTACTTGTGGAAGTGACTAATAATAGTTAATAGTTAATAATAATAATAGGGACAGTTGCAATCGATTACAGACCTTCTAGGCTCAGAAATGCCAAATTAATTCACATTATCTCTCTCTCTCTCTATCTCTCTCTCTCTCTCTCTCTCTCTCTCAGAAGTTGAAGGTTTTGCCTCTGCAGACAAGTGCGGAACAGGACTGCATACTCAGTCTGTCTGCACGCTGTCTGTTGCTCACCTGGAGAGACAATGAAAAACTGCTGCTGCGCATCCCAACACATGAGATTGCTGCTGCATCCTACCTGCGGGATGATGCACTGCACCTGCTGGTACTCAAAACAGGTGAACAGTAAGGGATGCTCTCAAACAGCCCAGTTCAAGCAAGTTGTACTTCATTATATGCAGGATAGGAATATAATACCTCAGAAGTTTGAAGAAATGAAGAAATGAAGCAGTTGGGTTTAGTCCATGCTAGAGATCAGTGTGACTAATCCCTACTAAAGCATGAGTAGACTGATAAATTACTGTTCTAATCAGTTGTATAGCTCACTGTTACTGAACCCTTTGATGGAACATGGAACATAGTCTTTAGGTAACATTCTTCTACTAATACATCTCCTAGGTCTGAATGTTGACACTGTTCTGGCCAGCGGATCTCTGGAGAAAAGGCCTACAGGCCTTGAGGCCCGTAGACAGACTATGAGCAATGCTGACCCTCGGCCTGCAGGAGGCACTATGGAGCGGCGTCACACAATCTGTGGTGTGGACTGGAAGTCCTCTCGGCATGAGTCCAAACAGAGTGGCACCAGCACAACTGCAGCAGGGTCTGCTGGAGCAGGGGGCAGTGGTGGAGGTGGCAGCCTGGAGCGAAAGCAAGTAGGGGGCAGCTGGGAGAGACGCCAGACTAGGAAGCCATGTGGAGGGAGCTGGGAGAAGAGACCTATGAGTGGGAGCTGGGAGAGGAGGATTGTAGGGGGCAGCTGGGAGAGACGTGGCCCAGCAGGGGGAGGAGGAGGGGTGGGGGGCAGTTGGGAGAAGAGGCATGGACCTGGAGGCAAAGCAGGGGGCAGCTGGGAAAGGAAACATGGGCAAGGGGGAAGCTGGGAACGCAGACACGCCTGCATGGGTAGCTGGGAAAGGGGCAAGTCTTATGGCAGTTGGGAGAGGAGAAACCACAACCCACTGGAGCCTATCCCATGTCCTGATGCCTACTGCAATCTGGTTGTACTGGCCGTGGAGAACAGGGTGAGAGAAAGACGGCACAGAAAATTACAAACAACACACAACAAACAAACAGATGAATGAATGCATAGGCAGACTAATAGATGAATGGGTAGAGTCAAAAATGGGTGGATGGATGGATGGATGGATGGATGGATGGATGGATGGATGGATGGATGGATGGATGGATGGATTGGTGGATGCACAGGGGGATGGAAGGAAGTGCTAATAACTCAATGGATAGATTAATGGATTAATGTATCTCAGATTCACAGGCAGAGATGAAGGTATAGAGACGAAGGTGGATGATAGAAGGAAGATAATCAACTGAATGAATGGAGGTTGGATGCATGGACATACAGTTGAATGACTGGCTAGATGGATGGATTGATTGACTGATTAATGGGTGGATGGACAGTCAGACAATGGTGTAATGGATGGATCAATGTTTAACATAGCCATGACTTGCTAAATTAAAACATACCTAGAGAAAGACTGATGGATGGATGGATGGATGGATGGATGGTAGTCAGAGACATGGAAATATGCAGAAAAAAGGTGGATAGATGGATGAAAGGTAGTAAATCCCATGTTTAGGTGAATACATACATAGGCAAATAGATTTAAAATAGAGAAATTAATGAGGAGTGGAAAAATGAAAAGATAGATGAAAATATGGATGAAAGATGAAATAATGGAGAGAAGGATGAACATACACTACAAGAAAGATGTGTTCCTAAATGTTTATCTTTCTGTGCGTCTGTCTGTCTGTCTCTCTTTCAATTCAATTAAATTTAAATTCAATAAGCTTTATTGGCATGACCATATTCATGTAGTATTGCCAAAGCATCATCAAGAACATAAATAACAATAAACATAAAATATATTTACACATACACACAATATATTATTACAACAAACATAATATAACAAGTACAAATGAACAGTATTAACTAACAATACATTTATTAACAAATATGATTAAATTCAATTCAGGGCATTACAGTGTGTGTGTGTGTGTGTGTGTGTGTGTGTGTGTGTGTGTGTGTGTGTGTGTGTGTGTGTGTGT
>CM067518.1:13989066-14314066 GCA_034509495.1 Acestrorhynchus altus
TGTGTGTGTGTGTGTGTGTGTGTGTGTGTGTGTGTGTGTGTGTGTGTGTGTGTGTGTGTGTGTNNTGTGTGTGTGTGTGTGTGTGTGTGTGTGTGTGTGTGTGTGTGTGTGTGTGTGTGTGTGTGTGTGTTTCTCTCTCTCTCTCTCTCTCACTACTTTCTTTCTGTCTGAAGTAACTGCAGTGACAAGTGGAATTATGACAGCAGTGATGTAAACAGTGCACTCAGAGCAGACTCCCACTGTGATGTAATGCTGATGATTATGCAATGCTCTGCTGTGTCAGGGATCCGAGTGCATGAGAGCGAGACATTCAGAAAGATATCACAGAGATAGAGAGAGTAGTAAGTGGAATGATAGAAATGAAAATAGCACTGTTGCTCTAGATCTCAAACTGACTGTAAATGTGTGCACTCACTGTGTGTGTGTGTGTGTGTGTGTGGTGTGTGTGTGTGTGTGTGTGTGTGTGTGTGTGTGTGTGCGTGCGTGTGTGCGTGCGTGCGTGCGTGCATCTGTGTGTGAGTGTGTGTGTACATGCATTCTATCTGGGTCTTCTACTGATTTTCTAAAGTCATCATTTTCTGTTTCTCTTGATACCCACTGATACTAAGGATGCTGCAGAAGAGTACTGCGCCCTCATCTGTCAGATGTTTCAAATCATCTACGGACACCAGACCATTGAGTGTGTGGACAGAGCGGGATATCATTACACCATGCCTGACCGATACTGGCTGCAGAGAAGTGAGTGACAGCACCATGAAATGCTTGAACTGAAATGCCCTTACTAAACATACACAACACAGACTAAAGTATTGGGACGTCTGTTCAGTCATTGTTTCTTCTGAAATCAAGGGTATTAAAAGAGTTTATCCTGTTTTTGTTGGGCTAACTGCTTATATCTGTCCAGGGAACGCATTAATATGCCACTCAAATCACTACCCAAAACCATTCTGAAGGCTCTGCCTCTGAGGCAGAACAAGTGTAACTGGTTCAGAGGATAACCAATAGAAATAACCAGTTGGCAGAGCTTTAGAAACCAACACAATATAAAAAAATAATTTCTAAACAAATCTCAAACTGAATTGCACAATTTGTATCTAATGCATCTACATATAAAGCTCTGAGGAGCAGAAAGCTTCACCTACTGGTTATTTTAATTAGTTATTGCCTGAAACAGTTGCATTTGTTCTGCCTCAGAGACAGAGCTGCCTCTAGGATTATTTTGAGTAGTGATTTTGGAAACAAGCTGCTCAAGGCTGCATTATTATATTAATGAAGGCGAGGCTGCATACACATAGAAACTTTATTTATGGCTTTCCAGTTTTCATTCTAATGCCATTTAGCGGTCAAACCATACATTTGCAGATCAAACAAGGGAAAATCCATACAAACAACCAAACCACAAACCAAAGGTCAGGAGCACAGATCAGAACTGTCAAAATGGTCAGATTACTGTAGCCTGGGTGGAGCCTGGCTCACAAACTCAGCCATAATGCACATTGTGCCTGGGAGGTTATGGACAGATTTACAGTGATTTTGCTGTAGTGAAATATCCAATATCATGTAATACTATTAACATTTACTGTTTCTTAACAAAGAAAGGTAATATGTAAATATTGTTAGAAAAGCTAAAACATCCCATTTTGCATTTTTGCATAATCTCTGCCTACTGTACTGACAGCATTTTGGTCTGGACTGCTTTTTGAATGAGGTTCAATACAGGGATTTATATTCTACACAAAACAATGGGAATAATTGCAAATTGTTTTTGTAGAACCATTTTTGTAACCTGGCATATTAATGTTGCGTAGAAATGTACAATGGAATCTAATGGAATTCAGTGCCAAACTGTCTTTAACTAACCATGATGTAAGATATCCCGCCTCCTCTTTGCTGCCTCAATGCATTCTATAATTAGGCTAAAAGGGTAGTGTCGTTAGTAATCACTGCATCATCTGCCCACTAGCATATACTGTAATTAGTTGAGATTGACGAGGAAGGCAGACATGATTGCTTAACATTTAATGTGCAGGATTTCAATCTTGCTGATTGCTCATTTTAATGTGTTTCCTAGGTGACAGCTGCCTGACAGATATGACATACGGGTATGACACAGACTTCAGCGGCTGCAGCTCATAGTGAGTGAAGAGCATATTGAGACTATGCTTGGCTGATCTGATTACGTACAATTAAAACGTCCTCAAGTAGAGACTCAGACACTCTCGGTCTTAAACACACTATGGACCCACACCTCACTCTATCATCATACCGCACTCTATCATGAACATACCACATCTTATCCTACCTCAAATGAATGTGCAATATGTGTCCTGACAGAAAGGTACAAGTGTAATACATACAGTTCTGTGTAATCTGTAATTATTACTGCACAATTCTGTGTAATATCTAGTCAATAACAGTTTTTGCATGTGCAATATCCATACAATTATGTGTAAACATATTTATATTTGATTTATATTTTGTATATTTTTATATTATTCTGCTAACAGATGTTTATTTTTATTCTTATTTTATTTCTTCAGTAAATCTGAACTCATACACATAAACTGCTAGCTATTTATTCTCCAAATGAATTAAATCCCAGTTTAAATGTCCATTACATGCATTTTCAACAGCATTTCTGACAAATAAAGTACTATTTAGAAAGTGTACATTTATTTTTCAGAATATGGCCAAATTCATACAAATATTTTAATTCAATTTTTCATCTCAAATGAGTAACTTAGGATCTCCTGAATGTAGTTGGATGAGTTGCTGTCACACCTAATTCACATACAAATACACTTCACGCATCACTTGCAACTTGTCCCTAATGACTTGCGACGTGATTAATAACTCTAACAATAAGACTTGTTACATTATCCAGTCACGCTGTGTAAAGGTAACAGAAAGTGATTATAATTCATTGATTTTGGGACACAGACACTTTTCTTGTGACTCATCATAGCTTCAAACAAGTGTGAAATACGTGAGCAGCACCAAATGTAAAGAAAGAAGCACAGCAAGACTTTACTGTGAGCACTGTACATGTCAGTCTTCGGCTACAGAGAGCTCAGAATCCTGGGATATAAGAGTGGCAGTGTGCAAAAGATCCACCACTGGATCGGCCGCATTAAACTTCATGAAGTATCTGAAACCCACCAGGGGTTCTCAACCTTTTCCACCTCACGGCCCATATGTTTATAACTCCAATGGCCCACAAGACAACAAAACTCAAGTTATTATGTTTTTGCCTTTTATTTCTCTGCCAGTGTGAGAATTAGGACCTGATTAAGTTGCCATTTCTGACCCACTATGGACTACAACCTCACCCTAAGGATGGAGAGTGCTAGGGAGCCCTTCACACCCACTGGTGGTCCCCAGCCCACAGTGTGAGAAACCCTGGTTTAAACTAACTAGCCATCATTTCAGCTGGCATGCTGACATAACTTACCTGGGCTTGATATACACTGTGGCTATGTCCAAATATTTGGACATGTTTCGAAAAAATCCATTCACTACTTTAGGTTGCACCCATTGCTGACAGCGGGTCCAGCCCGTGTAGAGAAGTACTACAAAAAGAATAGCACCCTCTGGTGCAGATAAACACAAAATCACAGGCCACGACTTGGACTCTTGTTTTAAGACTGGACTTGGACTTTTTGTGAATTATGAACATATTGTTTACCCCTAATTAATGGTATGAACACACCATGTGCTGACCTTTCATTATTCAACTAAACAAAAATAAATACAGTTTGCAGTTGTCCATTTAAGCTCTGAGTGAAGTTTAGGTGTGGTCAGCACACTGTTTAGCTGCAGTAATGGAAAGTGGAGTACCTCCATAAAAGTAAGACAATAGTGTGTGTGTGTGTGTGTGTGTGTGTGTGTGTGTGTGTGTGTGTGTGTTAAAATGGAATGAACAAACACGGTACATTTGTTTATCCAAGCAGGCTGTTCTCAGATTTCTAATGGCACCCTCGTGTATAGGTCAGAGCCTGATAAGCTCCCTTGATAATTTTTCAGCATTGGTAGCAGTGTGAGCCATGTGTCTTTTCTTTCCATCAGTGACGGCTCTCAGGATGCCTTTGAGTCCTACTACAGTGAGAACTACAGTGAGAGCTCCTCCCTCTCCTATCAGGACTCCCACCATAGTCTGGCCTCCATACACAGTGACTCAGAGCCCAGCAGTGCAAGCCTACAGCTTATGCAGGAGTATATGATTACGGTGAGGCACACACACTCATAGTCATATACACAGTCACATCCGTTTCATAGTGCCTACAGTTGAACCTTGGTACCCTCCTAAAGTTTGGAAACTACTTACAACTACAAAATAAATGATACGTTTCCCCAGGAATAATAACTGACTCATTAACCTAGGTATGGAAATGTTTAAATATCGTCATTATTTATTTGAATGTGACATATTCTAACCACTCTCTATCACTTCTGTTACTGTTCAGTGATGTCATAACAGCAGCAAATTGGAATTTCTGATAGAGGGAATGGTTAGAATAGAGAATAAATACTGTTGTTTTTTTTTTTTTGTTCTGCTTCAACAATAACAGTTGCCTAGTAAAGGTAAGCTATACTGCATCCAACAAAAAAAAAACTTCAAAACTATGAAATCACAATTTAATTCAAAGGTCATTTTATTAATTCAAACTGTCATTTTATATTTATTACATGTAAATATACATAGTTCATGCATGCCTTGTCAGGACACTGGCAAAAGAATGTTTTTGATGGTCTGATTTTTTCCTATTTGGCTGTTTCTCTGCCATTTCTACTTGTGTGTATAATGTGTTTTCTTCATAGCAACCAGTTTGTAATACTATTGCACGTCAAGAAACAATATTGCATCCATCAAATTACTGATTTAAATGCCATTGCAACATTTTAGCAACCATTTAGGACTTGCTTAAGATGCTCAATCTTGGCATTTCCTCAGGAACTGCATCTTGTCAGTTTTTTTAAACATTCCAAACCATTTAAATCTATCTGGGAAAAGATCCACTATTTGCTTTATTCTAACATCCTCTCCCTCCTATTTGAGCTTCAGAGACATTGTGTCCTTCATGTTTGCATGTTGTGTCCCTGTTTGTGCTCAGTTGCGGAGTAAGCTGATGCCTCAGGAGATTCAACAGTTTGCTCTGTTGCTGAGGGAATACCGTGTAGGTGCTCCGATAAATCAATTCTGCTCAGACCTGCTGCAGCTCTATGGCGACTCACGCAAGTTTCTTCTGCTAGGTGAGTGCTCCGTCAGGAGCCACCAGTCACTGCAGACCTTTCACTTTTATCTTCATTTTCATCTCCCAGCATTCCTCTTTCTATTTTGTTCCATTTGCCAGCAATTTCATTAAATATTGAATATAAATATTGAATATCCATGACAAATCTCACTTGACCTCCTGTTCAAGACTAAGAGCAATATGTACCTCAACTTTTCTTATGACTATGTATTGATTACACTGATCACGGTAGTTGATCACATTGATTGCAAATTGTTGAATGTTTATGTGCACTTGCCTGCCTGAGTGTAGATGTGTCATGGTGTAAAGAGTGCCCAGTTCCTCTTGACACGGGACAAGGAGTTGAGAGCAGGAGGCGGGTATGAGCGTAGGTAATAGGGTTTACTAGCAAAAGAAATCAAACACAAAATAAACATAACACAATAATACAAACTAGAAAAAAAGACAAAGGGAATAACCAAAGTTAACAAACCAAACAGACTTGGAGCAGAAAAGCCAAAGAAAATCGCACATATGACCACGCAGTGAACACACACATGCACAATGACAGACAAAGACACACTGAAAATAAAGGGCTACCTTTATACAGACAGAGACAAGAGAAACCTGGAGAAGATAATGAGAAGGCAGGGCTACAAAGGAGGCACAGGTGGGAACACTGATGACATGGTGGAGCTAGATAAGACAGAAAACACAACAAAGCCATGTGCTGGATAAACACAGTAAAGACCAAACAAGGACACTCAAGGAATATATATATGATCAATATATACTATCAACTTCATTATAAACACCTACTGTGTTCTTCCATTCACTGACCTACCTTGTGATTCTACTCATTGACCACTTTATTACAAACACCTACCTTCTACTTTCATGCAGTCATTCTAAAGATTTCATCACACACATTTTCAGATGACTTTTCAGAGGAGTCTTCAGAGGAGTTCAGAGCTACATTTCAGACCATTACTGTAACTCTCTAGTACAAGGTTGTAAGGCTACACTGAAACTAGCAAGGGTGTGCACAGTTATATAAGATGCTGACAGTGCTGCCTTTACCTCTGTCTACAAACATTGCCATCAAACATAACCCAGAACTGAAAACTGAGCGTGTCAGCTCTCTTTCTCTGCACAGCATATGTGTACATTTACAGCCTGTTATATGTATCAGTGTTTTGAAGAGATGACAAGGAAAATGAATCAGTTGTGATGCAGGCAGGTCAATGCTTGCAAGAGAACTGCATAATGCTGCGTAAGTCATGTCTGTGGAAAACCTTGTAATATTACTTTACCAGCTCAGTTCACATGCCTTCTTTCAGTTTTAGTGATGCTTCTGTATCCCTTAGCTCAAAATGCAAATTATACCTCCCACTGTAGAAGGAGCCCAGGAGCAAGTAATATCACTTCTCACATAATACTGTTTTACTTTCAGGCTATTTGTCATTTAGTGCCAGGAATGAAAAGCAGACCCCTCTGTATTGTGCATATCTTAAATGCTGTGTAGACATAATCGGATCACAAATCAATTGCTATTTTTATCATTAAAGCCATTTTGCATGCTTTAACAAAGTTGTGACACTTCGTGACTTTGATTTGTGTATTTACTGTATCTGGTGGATATGATATGTTTTAAAATATAATTTTAAAGAAATAAGCATCTGCAAAAGTTAACTGTGTGCTTATTTCAGCGCATGAGCTTAAAACAGTGCAGTTGCATTTTGCCTAATGTAAATGCAGCACCATTTAAGGTGTAAAATTCCAAATAGAACATCTCCACAATGTTTAGGAAATAAGGAGGGAAAGACATCACTGGATCATTGTCTTTAGGCTTAAACAATGCTTGAACTTGAAGCAGCACATGGAGCTCATATGTGTCCTGTATGAGCAGAAACCTTACACTGATTAACACAGGTGTTGATATGTTTTAGGGATGTGTTGTGTGCTCATAGAAACAGTTTAGATGAATTAGTGGAATTTTCTAGTGGAATGTAGGTATGTGGCATGAATATAATTAAATGAATTGCCGGTAGGAACTAAACGTTCACTTAGCAGAGTCTATGGAAGCCAGGTCTATGTTTGATCCGAAGATGTTATTGCAGCCGATTGTTTAGAATGTACCTTTATTACATTATAATTAATTTGCATAACTTTGAGGTAATTTCAACTCAATTTGCTGCTTGTCACGGGGTCAGCTGTTTGAGCATTTTCTGATTCTCACCATCCAAAAAAATCCCAATATCTAATCATTTTGAAGTCGGGACTCTGGGGTGGTCAGATCCTTTTTCTGAGAAAAACAGCACATTCAGCAGTTTGATATGAAGATGCTCTTTTTTGACTGTGTAAGTTTTTCAGTAATAGCTTCATGATCATCTCCAAATCCTTTTAGACCCACAATGCTGAGTTATCTTCTTACGGTGGACTTGCTTGGTTGTTCAGAGTCCCTTTTTCTTTTTAGTTATTTAACCTTTAGCACTCAAGTTTAATTTTGTGGGATGTTTTCATAGTTTGAGAAACTTTTATGAGATGTAAAAATTAATATGCTTAATATTAAATATTTATATTTAATACAAATATTTCAATGACTTTGAATATGTTTTGAAAATGTATTTGTGCCTACAGTTTTGTTACTAAAACAGGACAAAAAAATATTTTACATCTCAGAAATCCTGTTGGGAATGAGCTGAAAATGCAATTCTTTTGAGTTATTTGTAGTGAGTTATTCATAATAATAATAATAATAATAATAATAATAATAATAATAATAATAATACAGTTCTTCAAAATACTTGGACAGTGGTCCAAGTAAAATTAAATAAAATAAACATCTTAAATATCCTTTATTATTTTTATTATTTATGTATGTATGAGTATGATCCCTTCTTAGGACTTTTATTCTGAAATTTAAATACTGCATGAGCAAAACAAAAGAGAGCAAACAGCCCCTCTTTTCTTATTTTCTTCCATAACTGAATATCTAGATCAGTGACTTTGTAAGCCCCACTGTCTCCCTGTGATCAGTTGGAGTCTGCATACAGGTGAAGAATGCACATGTGGAAAAAGCAGTAAACATGCCCTGGAAGCTCTTTGGTATTTAAACTGGGATATAATTCAGTTTGAAACAAGTGAATGTTAGCTATTTTCTGAGCGGAATCACTCACTGATATTTCATCACACAATAATCAATTTAGAGGTGGTAAGCAGTAAGTAGTTTATGATATGTGTGTGTCATGTCTGTAGCTTACACTGATCCTGAGATATGAAGCCCAGGAAATTGGCATGTAACTTCCCGCAAAATGCAGATCTCAGGTACTAACAGTTAAGGTTCCTCTTCCATATGCAAGCAGGTTATATTGCAGCTACCTTAGAAATATGAATGGAAATGTATAGCTTGCTCTCAATGGCTGTTTGCCTGGAGAGGGAAAAAATGAAGATCTCATTTTATTTGCTCAATACTGTATTATAGAATGCCTTTAGCTTTCTCAGCTCACTTATACATTTATATGGTAAGGGAGGGGAGGTGTGTGTGTGTGTGTGTGTGTGTGTGTGTGTGTGTGTGTGTGTGTGTTCTGCCCGTTTGTGTGTAACTAAAGCCCTGCTGTCAACAACTAATCTATTAATCTCCAGCCGCACTGCAGATTGTTCCCTTTCTCTCTTAAATGCTCATTTTTACAGCTTCACATTGATCCCCTCTCCAGCTCTAATCCATTCCTAATGACATCAATACCAGCACAGCCAGTGAAATCTAGCACAACCTGTCACATCAACAAAAAGTCTTATTACCGAAGCATTTTCCCAAACCTGTCTCTCTCTTCTCTTTTTACCATGAACAGGTATGCGGCCCTTCATCCCTGATCAGGATGTGGGGACCTTCGAGACGTTTCTGGAGGGAATCGGCATCCGAGAGGGTGGCATCCTGACAGACAGTTTTGGGAGGATCAAGCGTAGCATGAGCAGCACGTCGGCCACAGCTGTGCGGGAATACGACAGCTGTTCCCTGCCATGCGGCTCACACGACTTCAACCGTAGAATCACTGATATCACACACGACATCGAGGCACTGGGCTTTGAGGAAGGGGATGGAGACATTGAGGAGGAGGACTACTATCTTTGAGAGAGAGACATTATCAAAAAACAGCTTATTCATCGGCCTTCACGGTTCAGAGTTTCCATTCTTTGCACTTAAAATGACTTATGGATAGTAATAATGACGTAGTCGTGTGAAAAACTGAGGACATCCCATGAAAATCTTTTGAATGCTACATCTCCATGACTTTGGGGTATGCCAGCATTTAACCAGCTGAAATGGAGGGGACTATCTGCATACTAACATCACGGCAAGCAAATATGCTAATCTACCTCCTGCCAGACATAGAGAAAGTGAAAGCTGGTCCATGTGCTAGTGATGGTAATTTTTCAGGGATGTAAATTCAGCTCAAGCATGGATGCAACTGTAGTCTTTCAGATGACTGATTCCCTTTCCTCTATTGCTATTTTGGTGTACATGGTGATCAGACTACAGATTTCAGAACGAGAGAGAGAGAGAGAGAGAGAGAGTCATGTCTGTCATTTGTCAGTCCTGTTCACCTGTCTTCCTTGTTTCTTTCAAGGATAATTAATTAGGAGCACATGGGTTGTGTTTATTTTGTCCTTGTCTCTTCTGTTGCTCCGCCCTTTCCCAGCTGTGTCAGATTTTCAACCCTGCCCCTTCATTATCATGTCCCAGGTGTGGTCAATGTTGTGTTTTATTTAAGACCCTTTGTCTCAGCCTGTCTTTGTAGGTCCTTGTAGATGATTGTTGATTGCAGGCCTTGACGATGTTGTTGTGTTTGTACTTGTTATAGTCATTCAGTTGGTTTGTTTACCTTACGTTACCTTACATTTCATTAAATCCACAACCCCAGCATTTACCTCCGCTTCCCTAGTCTTTGTCTGTTCAGCGCACCACCCTGACAGAGAGGGGGGGGGGGTAATAAAATATCAAAACACCAGCATAGATGGTTAAAAAGTTAAAAGTGGAGGACTAATTCTATCTTTGTCTGACACAAATGATGTTTGTGGTATTAAATGATATTTAAAGAATTAATATTATGAAAAATAAATGATTTATTTCTCAGGGTAAAGTAAAGGGCAAAGTAAATCTTTTCTTTGTTTTGTTTGCTTGTGCATTTGTTCCTTTATATTCACTGGCAGACCCTGCTGCAGCAAAGCAGTCCCAAACTGTGACACTTCCACCATCATGCTTCACATGTGGTTTGGGTTCTTCTGCTTAAATGCTGTTGTTGGTGCCCAACGAGGCTTCTATTACTGTGCCCAAATAATTCAACTTTGGATTCATTCAGTCCAACTTTCTGCGCTTTGTCTAGGTGTTCTCTGGCTAACTTTAATCTTGCACTGAGGTTTTTAATTTGACAATAAGGCCTGAAATCATACTTTACACCAGGACACAAATGCAGATGCTTTTGCACTGGGTCTTGCATGTAGTCATGTTAAAAAAATATGTTTGCATTTGGAAGAACTGTTCAGGTTTTTTCCTTTTTCTTCACAACAAAATTACATTTCAATTAATTACATTTCCAATGTGCTTATGTTTAAATCTATTAAAAAGCCATTTTTTAAATTTAGTGTCCTAGCTATTTCACATGATTTTACATCTCAGAAATTCCATAATCATTACTGAATAATTCATAGTCATTTACATGAGAGATATTTATAAGTAAGAAAGAAAGAGTTGCAACATATAAAAAGAAAGTCATGCATTAAATTGGCTCGATGTTTGTGTGCACAATTTGCCCAGGAAAATAATATACTGTATTTAAAAGTGGCAGTGATAGAGCACACGCATACGCTGAAGATCTGAGAGTGAGAGAACAGTACAGAAATCACAGTACAAACCATTCTTTGATGAAGGGATTCATATACATAAGAGAGAGAGAGAGAGAGAGAGAGAGAGAGAGAGAGAGAGAGAGAGAGGTTTTTCTGCTTACTGCACACTAATCTGTTAGAGCCTGAAGCTGGCTGACTCTGCCTGCTGTGCAGCGCTCCAGTCCACAGAGGACAAAAAAAGATAAAAAGATGAAAAGCCCAGCACTGCTGACATTCTGGTGCCATCGTAACCTTCCCACAATCCACTGACCACTTCCAGTCCACACTGGATCTGCTGGGTACTAAGCATATAGACCCTGTGGGACCCTGTGGGTTAACAGCGGGCACCTAGATATTTGAGGCTAATCATGACTTATGTAATCAGCCTGTGTCAGATTTTTTCAGGGGGAGGAGGAGCATCATAATTATACCCTGGAAGTACAGTCTGAAACTAAACAGTGACAATTTGAATAGGACGCTGACTATGAGATATGTATATATCTCTGTATATACAATATATAGGGACAAAAGTATTGGGAGACCTGCTCATTCATTGCTTCTTCTGAAATCAAGGGTATTAATAAGAGTTTCTCCTGCTTTTGTTGGAGAACTGCCCAGGAAGGCTTTCTACTAGATTTTGGAGTACTGTTGTGAGGAGTTGATTTCATTCACCTTGATGTTGGATGATCATCATCATCCCAAAAGTACTGGATGGAGCACTGTCATTCCAGAGATCACAGATCTACTGCTCCAAAAGTCTAATGCAGGGAGGGGGGGGGGGGGTTATATCTCTCTGAACAACACCTGGCATTGGGCATGGTACCAATAGAGTCCTATTCTGTTGAAAGAACTTCTCAACAAGCACTGCGTGTGCATCTTAAAGTAGCTGAATGTTACTGTTACTCAGAGAGAACAGATTTTTATTGCTCCATTGAAATAAAGTGAATTGATGTTATGGTGACATCTGGGCCTGTAGTCTCTAATTATGTCTTTATCAGCTCTGAATGGAACAGCTGAGGGTAGGTTTAGTTACTGCTGACAGCTATGAACTGACCATGCTGCTATTTTCAGAACATTACTGTTATAGATCCAAAACATTGACCAGGTCAGCCTGTAAAAAATGGCTGTTAAAAAGATACGTGGGATTTCATATTTACAGATTATTGGAGCCTCTAGTAATGTACTCTAAATATCCAGTATTATGGGGTGGAGTAATGGGGTGTTGAGGAGGTGAGGGAGGAAAAATTGGGCATTGAGACGGTGATGGTGGAGTAATGGGTTGTTGAGGGGGTGAGGGTGGAGTGAAGGGGTGTTGAGGGGGTGAGGGTGGAGTAAAGGGGTGTTGAGGGTATGAGGGTGGAGTAAAGGGGTGTTGAGGAGGTGAGGGTGGAGTAATGGGGCACTGAGGAGGTGAGGGTGAAGTAAAGGAGTGTTGAGTGTGTGAGGGTGGAGTAAAGGGGTGTTGAGGAGGTGAGGGTGGAGTAACGGGCGTTGAGGAGGTGAGGGTGGAGTAAATCCCCAATCATATAGACACTTAAGCTGCGTGCCTAACAGCTCCGGAGCTCTGATGAACACAAGGTGACAAAGCCAAGGGACTGATGTTGTTTATGCGACGCCTCGCTGCTCCACGGCCGTCCAATCATATCGGCGCGTTCCCCGCCCATTCGAAATATTCAGCGAGCGAGCGCCAATCAGCTGCAGGTGGGCGTGGCCCGGCGCTGGCGTGGAGGGCGCCTGATGTGAGCGCTGCAGACTCAGTGGAGAATGGCGGCGGCTGCGTGCAGGACGCAGAGCGCGCTGCCCGGCTGCCCGGGGAAACTTCACAGAGAGCCCGCGAGGACGAGTCGCGACTCGCGGAGGAGGAGAGCCGCCCTGCTGTTCCTCACCAACATTTCTCTGGACGGGCGGCCAGTGCTGCAGCTGAACGACGCGGAGTTGGATGTCAGCGAGCTCGGCTCCACGGCGGGGGAGCTCTCTCCGAGCAGCGGCGGCACCTGCCCCAGCCTCTCCCCCTCGGGCAGCTGCGGCGGCCTCAGCCCCACCAGCGCGCTGGGGCTCGGGCTCCTCACCGTGCCGCCCATCCTGGTGCTGCCCACCGACTCGGACTACGAGCAGGAGGTGTTCTCCGAGCGCGGCAGCGGCTCGTTCTCGTCACAGGGGAACCTCCTGTCCCCGTCCGGCTTCCAGCCCACCCCGCGCAAGTCCCCCACACTGCTGTCCGTGCAGAGCTGCGGGTCCTCTCTGGACAGCCGGCAGAGGTGAGTGAGCCCTGTGCCACCCTGGAAGCTCGGGGCTCTTCAGTGGCTCCCACAGCCTGGTTAGATTTTGTCCATTCAGAGGTGATGGACAGGAGGATGGTGGAGGTGATGTCCACTCTCCTGACCTCTGGGGTTCAGCTGATTATTAAGGTCTTCTGTATGTAAGCACTGTGAGTTTGGTGTGTCATTCACTTCCCTATTCCATATTGATGAATCTGTCCTTTGCTTACAGGCAGAGGCGGGTAGAGGCTTGCAGACTCTTCCTCAGTTCTGATTTGTCTTCAGCATGTTCTGCATGACACACCCCTCAGTTTGCTCTAGCCCAAGCATTTGTGGACACCTTTGTGTGCACCCGTTGCTGACATTACTGGCAAATGCACACACATAACTTGACTCGTCCCTGTAGAGAAGTTGTGCCAGTGGAGCAGGACTCTCTGGAGTAGATAAAAAAGAACTGTTGGCACCATGTCTAATGCCAGGCATTGGTTAAAGGGGTATAAAGCACCCAGGCACTGAATTATGAAGCAGTGAAACTGTGTTCTCTGGAATGATGGTGCTCCTTCGAGTACTTTGGGGGTGAGGTGGGTATGTCGACTAACCTGACCTCACTATTGCTCCTGTTTATCCACAGCAATGCTCCAAAGTCTAGTAGAAAGCCTTGCCTGGACAGTAGAGACAATTACTCCAACAAAAGCAGGATCAACTCTTTAACAAGAAGAAACTGAAGTGAATGAACAGGTGTCCCAAAACCTTTGTCCACACATGGTATATTTTAATTGGTCAGTATTCAGGATTTCAGCTGATCAGATCGCACTGCTATTTGGAAGGAAAATAAAGCTTACCAGGAACAGTTTATGTTCCTGCAGATTTTGTGGCAGAGGTGGAGTTCCAGTAGTGCATAGTGTACCATTCCACACATTTTCAATCAGGTATAGGGCTGATGATGCGAATGGCCATGGCACAATATATTTAGTGTAAAGTTTGACTGTCAAACAAGCACTGTAATGTTGTGTAAAGACCAAATTTGACTGGACAATTGTACAGAATTGAACCCCACACCATGACACCAGCCCTTTTGCACACATGACAACAGACTATTGATCACAACCATGTCCAGGGTGCCTCCACACCCATTCTGAGTGACTCCATGACGGTCTGGAAAAACATCACTGCAGTTGTGCAGTTGATTCCATTCAATTGATACATTCAGTGACGTGTGCCAAACGTTTGACTGATAAAGATTTTAACGTTTCATTAAATTTGCTTTAGAAATACTTCAACCCATTTCCACAGTTCTGATGGTTAATGTAAACATTATCTGAAGCTGCTGGCCTGAATCAGCAGGATTGTATATATTGCGCTGTTGCATTGTGATCGGCTGATTAGATAATCGCGTGGATGATTAAGTGTACAAGCACCTGTAGTAAAGAAGTTGGTGTATGCTGACTTTAGCTCTCCAAATACAGCGTATTCACTGTAGCGTTCCTGCTGTACATTTCCACCATTTTCTTACATTGTACTTTTACCCACTTACTGGCCAGCAATGCAAATCCAAACACTTAGGCTCAGTGGGAGAGGCTGCAGTTCACACTGACTCACTGCTGTCATGACGCATAGGCTGCAGTATTTACATTTCATATCGTTTAAGAAGTGCTCTTTGTTTTGTGTTTTTGATCATGTTTTTTGAGAAACACAAAACAGAATTGGAAATGGTTGAATGCCACAGTTTGACAGTTATATGTGGTTTTGCTTAGACTATTTATAACCTGTTTTTACACTGTTTGCATAGATCACAGACCTAAATAGACCTGCCTGTAGATGATTGATTGTTTAGGAAAAAGTCCTTTAAACCCTAGGCTTGTTAGTTTTGCTTAGACTATTTCTAACCTCAATTTTAACCTCATTTTAGGCTGTTTGCATAGACATCAGCTATAAACAGAGCTGCTTGCAGATAGCTCATAGTTATCTGCTATTTAATAGTCACCAGAAGGGCTTTTGACAGTGGAGCTCTGAACCCTTGCTGGGAATTTAAATTATTTCCACTCACTTATGGAGCAGCAGTTAGACCACATTTATAGCTGTTTAATTACGTTGCTTAAAATACAGTTCTGAGTAAATTTGCTGTTCTCATTCTTTTTGACACAGAAGTCTATATGATTCTGGAGGAGTGCAACATGTAACTGCCCACTTTTAGAAACATGATCATTGTGAGTTCAGATCCCATCACCATCATAGCCCTCCATGGTCTAGAGTTTGAGAATAAGAAGGTCTGTACTCCTTGTGACTGGGGGAGTCATAACCAGCAGATGGTACTGTATGAGATACTGATAATGCAAGACACTAATATCATACTTAAGGCTAACGCTGATAAAAGGTTGATGCCTGTGCTCTGTTAAATAACGGGTGGTCTGTTGACTTCCCCTTTCCTTCTTCAGAATGGGCGTGGTCTTCACTGGCAGTGGCAAAACAGTCCCTGCAGTCAAGCACATCTGCTTAGCTTCAAATACTAGGAAGTGGAAGATAAGTCAGCGGTGCCTGAAAAGTTGACATTACTTTCTTCATACTCACAAGTGCACACGCCCTCACTTGAGTGAGAGATCAAAGCCCATAGAATACACGGTCACATCTGCAGGCCACATAGTTTCTGCAGGCCTGAACATATTACCACTTCACATCAGTGGAGGTCGGTGGAGCAGTTAAACAGCTATGGCTGCCACTATTTCTTAACGAAACCTGATTGCAGATATCGCCAGTTTGCTTACAGTATTTTAGCTGCATTGTTGACACATTGTTTGAGGGCCCATGTCCTAGATTTCTGTTGTAATTTGTTAATTTTCCTGAGGTTCTGTTATGACAGTTTTATGGGATTAAAGGCTTTTATAGGATTATGGCCCCAAAACAGTCAGGATTCATTTGTACGTTTTCTAGTCCCACTATCCCTTAGAACTAAATGGCTCAGTTAACTCCTGTTTTTGAGATGTAAGTCTTACAAGCATGTCAGTCAAGTGTGCTCAGAATATTAACACCACATAAGTATAAAAGTATTGGGATACATTCTTAGTTTCTTTTGAAATCAAGGATATTAAAAGAGATTATCCTGCTTTTGTTGGAGTAACTGTCTCTACTGGCCAGGAAAGGCTTTCTACTAGATTTTACAGCACAGTTGTGAGGATCTTATTAAAGATCCACCGATAAATCAGCTGATGACCTGTATATGACCATTATCAGCTTGATCGGCCATGACTGGTGACCTGGCCATTCAGTTATAAATATCCATTTTTGTCAGCTGTACACTCCATGTTTCACTTCATACAGCAGTGGTGCAGACACACACACACACACAACCTGTTGTAAGCGTGGACATGCTTCAAAGCAAGTGCAGATGGCAACAAGCTCAGAGAGACTGCCACAAGGCAGCAGACTCTACTGTCTTTCTTTAGCAGTGAAAACACCAAAGCTGTTATGAAGAAAGTGGATGAACAGCCAGTTTTTGCAGTCAGGGATAGAGGTTTCAGAACCTTTATGCTGTACCTGAGTCCAAGATACACAATACAAAATAGCCAGTGCTTCTTGGATGGTGTGTTACCAGAATTGTTTAATCTCATATAACACACATATTTGGGTTTCAGTAGAATCTATGGGGTCACTGTAGCCAACAGTTCAAGCAGAACACTGCCATATGGACACAACGAGAGACTTCTAGCCTCTTTTGTCGTTTTTAGTAAGTAAATCACAACCTCCTCCTCCTCCCTCACCAGTTTCCATCAGTTACCAGTGCAAAGTCTATTGCTTTTCATGTTGTGTGCTTGCATGTGTCTTGGTTTACAAAAGACAGTGTTCTCTCCCACTTCTTCTATCCTCTCACCTTTATATCCGTGGACTCAAATGTGGGAGAAGTAGTTAATAACTGTTAAATAGATTGATTAAGCCTATTAATCAGTAATGAAGTTCATATGTAAAAGGCAAAGTAAATTCAGCCCTTCTTCTCCCTTCCAACTCTGTGTCAGATGTTTACTGTTATGCTAATGAGTGTCACTTCCTCAGCTGAGCTGAAGACTGAGTTTGTGTGATTTGTGGGACTGATATAGTTTGACCTTTTCTATATCACTGTTTTAAAGGGAAGGGAAAGTGTTTGCTAAGTAGGCAGTCCCCGACCTGCTTAGTCATGCTCTTTAGTCCAGAGTACAGCCTGCATTTGTACCTGAGGCTAAGTGGGTTTGGCTTGATCGAGTGGAGGTCTGCAATAGCAGTGTCTTAGACCTTTGCTCTTCTGGCCTGATTTAATGGTATTAGATTATACTGAGACGCTATACATAGTTCACCTCCCCTCCCGCTCACTTCGTGCTGTTTTCCATTCAGGTTCTGTAAATATGCAAACGTTTACCACAGTGTGAATTAGAGCAGATTGACACCCCGAATAGTTGAGCAGGACGGAAGAGTTAATTTACTAATTGCAAGTCACCTCACTCTTCAATCTGACTCTTGTTCTGGCCACTGAAAGTTGTCTTCCATTGACCAATGCAAATATATTGTATCAAAATGTGAATACCCTTTTTTATATACATACATACAGGGTCACAGGACACCCAAAGTCACAAGAAACCCACTTCCACCCACTGCCACCTGCAATGAGGGAATTCACCATATGCAATGCAGGTAGTCTACGTCAGCCTACAGGCCATGCAGGCAACAGTGGCATTATTCAGATGACATTTTCTCTTTCATTTCTGAAATTAAAGGGTGTCCTGTGGCTTTTGACTCACCCTGTATATACATAAGTTGTGTTAGAGAAATTACTTATAATAAAATTATAGTATGCTTTTTAAAGAAACAACAATAATTCTAAGAGTTCATATTCTGCCCCTCCTTGCAGTTTTTTGTGCTTTTTTTAACCCTGCAGAAGACAGAATCAAAATCCCTCAGTGTGGTGCTTGTATACTCTGAGTCCCTTCGAACATGGAATCAGGCCATATGTCCCCTGCCCCAGCAGGCCAAGCGCGTTAATACCATGCGTGGTCCAGCCAGAGGGAGGATTACCATCGGGTATTTAGCCCAAAGCCCAGTGACGTGACTAAGGCCTGTCTATGTCCACCCTTATCTGCCGGCCAGGAGCCATCTCTCATCCCATGTTCTTAGGGACAGAGATCTGCTTGGCCAAAGATTACAAAAAGAGAGATAGAGATTTTGTCCAGACTGGGATAGGATAATAATCCTCACTCTCCACCTCAGTGCTCATCTCTAACATTCAGCCAAACTCAAATCCACTAAAATAACCAGACCCTCAGAAGATGCAGCCTGTGACGGGTCTGTTTTGAGAAGACATGTCTGTTTTGGTTTAGTATTTTTTTTTTTAGTTCTGAGAAATCCTGAACAACAGATTTTCTGATCACATGCTGTGAAAATAGCTTCTGTAGATTTGAGTTGAGCTCAGTGTTGGTGATTACAAATTGCAGTTCACACATTGAGGCTCAAAAAGGAAACAAATTCTCATCGTGCACTGAATATTTTTACCACAATGGTTTGACATTTGAAGTAACTGCTTGAAGTTATTACTTTTCTAGTCATTGAATGTACTTTATTTTCTTCTGTCTCATTTGCTCATTCTGAAAGTAGAAGCTGGAGGAATGTAAGAGGAGACTGCAGAAATAATGAGGACCAGAGGCATGTAGACTAAGCAAGACAGATCAACAGGGACTTCAGTGGAATCATTTTATAAATAAGCAATGAAGTATAGGAGCAGCACCTAACCAGACTCCTTGAGGAACTTTTAGGGATTATTCAGTCTGAAACTGTGGAGACACCTCTTAAGTTTCTTTGAGGAATCTTTAAGAAGGTTCTTTAAGGTTCTTAGAAGAACCCATTCTTAATGTTGCTTGAAAAATCTTTGAGGAACTTTTACAGAAGTACACTGTTACAAGTACAATGTTACAAGTATATTGTTACAAGTTCAAGTACAAGTACCAATGTCCTTGAGCTTTTGGAGCTTCTTCAATTTGATTCTGTGAAGGAACCTCTTAAGGTGCTTCAAGGAACCTTCAATAATCTCTGAGTACCTTGTCCTTTAATTGAAGGTTCTTTGAAGCACCTTAAAAGGTCCCCCTCAGTTTCAAATTGAAGAACCTGCCAAAATTGTCATGACCAAAGTTTACCATATATACCAATGTTTTTGGAAAATCATTTCTAACAAATGCAGTCATCTACAACTACATAGTAACACACACAGTGTTAGTCCCTGTAGAAAAGTATTGCCAATAGAATAGGACTCCCTGGAGCAAATAAACTTGAACCTTTTATTATCATGTCTAATGCCAGGTGTGGTACAGAGGTATATAAAGACCCCCTGCATTGAACTGTGGAGCAGTGGTACTGTGTTCTCTAGAATGATGGTGCTCCATCATGAGAGGGATGAGGTGGGGTGGTGATCATCCAACTTTCTGAACTCACTAATGCTCTTGTCGCTAAATGCAGACAAATCCTCACAGCAGTGCTTCCCAAAATCTAGTAGAAAGCTTTCCATGTACAGTACAGACAGTACTGCAGCAGAAACAGGATAAACTCTTTTTTTTAAATATCCTTGAATTCAGAAGAAAAAAAGAAAGAAACAACAGGAATCCCAATACTTTTGTCCATATACTATATATTTTGGTCTCGTGTCTGCCCCCTTTTCCACTTTCCAGACATGCTGTCTGGTTTGGATAATGGTAATTTAGATTCCTGTACAAGGCATCAAGTTGCTGGTGGCTTCAGAAGCAGAACAGATGACAGGCCTGTTTGTTGGCGGTGGGGGTGGTGGGTGATGGTAGTAGACCTGCAAAGAAGGGTTATGTAACACTTTTTCATATGGAACAGAAGGTGTTCTCGACCTGGTTACCTTTTCCTGACCAAAGCATGAGAGTATTTTCTGTAAATCTCTCACAGAGAGGCAGAGGCAGAATGAGTACGATGTGACTCGCAGCAAGATGTCCAGAGGCACGGGAGATGACACAATGATTAAAGTCAGAAGCAGAGTTTTGAGTAGGCTTTGAAAAGCCCATTTCTAAGAACAGTCATCATCTCCTCTTTAACCTTTTGCAACTGTTAATGCAGCCTACAGCAGTTCACACAGTTATTCTGTTACATAAGAGCACAGATTAAACAGAACACAATTTCTCCAAGCGTAGTTGGTTTATTTGGGATTTGGATTTTGTTGATTTTGGGGTTTAATCTCTAAAGGTTGGCCTCCTGATGTGGACTGATGTGATGTCACATTTTTAGGGCCTGACTGAAACTTCTAATAATACTGAAACTGTGGGAATCACAGGATTGAGGAATAAAAATAGATATAAAATGTGCAAAATAGCATGCATTTGGCTTTTCATTCCCAAAATGTAATTGTGTCATTATAATCATGTCCCTTCACATGAACTACAAATATAAAAGCTTTTCCTGTTACAACACACTCACATTACCCTCTTAAAGGCTGATGTGTAGAATCATGGTTGTTAAAACAGACAGAATACTAAGATGTACAGTGAATTAGACTCCAGGAGCACATCTGGGAAATGCTCACCTAATGTAGAAATAATCACATTGGCAGACACAATAGCATAAGATGAAAGGAATTGTCACAAATAAGATCCTGCAGGCTAGCTTGCATAAGCATCTAGTCAGGTCATTGCCAGCTTTATCAGTAATGAGAGATGCCCATAAGGGGTGGAAGCCACCTTTGTAGTCCTTGCAGCATCTTCCCAGTTCCTGGGAAATGTTACTTAAAGGACATAGTGTGAAATGTGAATAAAGGAGTAAAAAAGTGTGAAAGATGCATCCTATAGTAAAACTTCATAGAGGTTCCATGTGAGTGCACCCTACAGAAAATCTTCTATAATGTAAGGAGGAAGCTACTGAGGCTTGTAAGTGCAGTTCAAAAATAACAAGATTTAGAACAAAAATAGCAAATTCAGAAACAAAAACAAATTCAGAAATATGAGCATTAATACATAAACATAAGAAAATTGGCAAGAAAACAGCACATTTTGAAACAAAACAACACATTGAGAAGCTAATACATACAATTTTCAACAAATTCTGAAACATGACAGCAAATTCAAAAATGTGATAACATGACATGACAACAAATAATAAAAACAAATAATAATATTAAAAACAAAATTCATTATTAAATTCAACATTATAGCCCTTAAAAATTCAGAAACATAGCATATTCAGAACAAATTCCCAAAACTGGTTGAGACTATCTTAAGTCTTAAGTTCGATACAATCATTATGATCCCTGATGGAGAAATTAAGATTCACCAGTCCTCTGTATTTAGGGGACTCCTTATGCACATGATTAGAGCATGAGTATGCGTGGAAGACTGCCAGCATCCTAAAAAATACCAGCCAACCAGCACATTGACTCTTTCTCTCAGTGTTATGATGTTGGTTGGCATGTTGTGGGAAATGCAAAGCCCTAAAGAGAAAGTACCTGCATGCCAGGGGCCTGTGGGGGATAACAAGTTGGACAACAATCTAAAGTGTGATTAGACCTGTCATGGACATTACATTATCGATTTATCATACAATATATGCAAATGACCTTCCTCATTTTGGCTGACCACTGCAAATGAAGACGTGCTAGTCAACACTAATAGCTGTTTTTAACAAAGACTGCAGAATTCCAGCTGGAGATTTTGGAACAGTAAGCCAAAATGTACTTGGGTTCAAAAACATTTCACAGTTATGGTCTGGGAACAATTTTAGCTTTAAGTTGAGTGAGGACAGTGTTTATATTTTATTTGTGTTTTATACATTTATAGGGATTTATTATGGACCACTGGTGGTCCATGATCTAGAGATTGAAAAACCCTGATTTAGGACATAGCTGCTTTGTTTATGTGCTGCTGTTTTGGCGAGATTCTTTATGATATTGTGATCACCCTGGGTACATAAAATATAATAAAACAAATTTTTTAGCTGAACAAATATGTATTACCAACATTTTTTTACTATCTTTAACATCAGACTACAGTTTACCACCAGACATGACTTCTGAGATTGCAAATGTATTTATTTTGATTTATATATACAGTATGTATAAACTCTCTCGCTCTCTCTCTCTCTCTCTCCCACAGGACCCGTAACCTGTCAGGTTCCCCTCGGCCACGCTCCTTGAAGAAGGTTCATTTCATTAAGAACATGAGACAGTATGACACCAGAGGCAGCAGGTATGTGTGTACTCACCTCTGCATATTTGCTGTTACTTAATCTGCTTTATTGTGGGTTTGGTGCTTATGATAACAGCCTCTGGCTGAGTCTTAGCTTTAATTAGAGACTCTGTGTTTGTGTGTGTTAGTGTGGGTTTATAAGGATGTCTGATTTTCCCACACTGATTCAACATAAACAACTGAGTGCCATTCTCCTTGACCCCTCTCTCTGTGTCTGTCTGTCTCTCTGTTCTATGTGTACTCGATTGCTCTTCATTTTGCAGCTACTATTATTGTATCATTGTAAGAAAGGTGAGGGGTCTTTGTGCAGACAGGCAGAGCTGACGAAGCCCACCTGTGCTTAACCTGAGCCAAATCTGTATTGACAGAACTAGGCAGCTACTTGATATAGTTTATTACTCTCATACAAACACTTTATTTCTCCATGTTGTTCACTGTTTGACAGAAATGTTTGCAACAGCAAGCTATGATTGCCTTTAAGGGATCTTGCACAATCAGCAGTGTATCAAATACTTATTTTTCAAGTTATCCCCACATACAAAGAATGGAGAGGTCTGTAATTTGTATTGTCGGTACCCTTAAACTGTGAGAGACAATGTAAAAATTAATTTTATAATAAAAAATTAAATAATATAAACATTTTATTTCAAGAAATAGGTATTTGATCACCTACCAACCAGCAAGAATTCTGGCTTTCACAGACCTGTAAGGCCCTCTACTCCTGCACCTGTTTAAACGTGTTACCTGTATAAAAGACACCTGTCCACACACTCAATCAATAATACTTCAACTTCTCCATCATGGCCAAGACCAAAGAGCTGTCTAAGGACACCAGGGACAAAATTGTATACCTGCACATGGCTGGGATTGGCTACAGAACAATAGGAAACCAGCTTGATGAGAAGGCAACAACTGTTCAACAGCTGAGCAAATATTGGAAAATGGAAGAAACACAAGATGACTGTCGGTCTTCCTCGGTCCGGGGCTCCATGCAAGGTCTTGCTTTGTGGGTTAAGGATGATTCTGAAAAAGGTCAGGAACCAGCCCAGAACAACACGGAAGGACCTTGTCAATGACCTGAAGAGAGCTGGGACCACTGTCTCAAAGATTACTGTTAGTAACACACTAAACTGACATGGATTAATATCCTGCAGGGCACGCAAGGTAGTCCTGCTCACACCAGCACATGGCCGGGCCGTTTGAAATTCACCAATGACCATCTTGGATGATCCAGAAGAGGCATGGGAGAAGGTTATGTGGTCATATGAGACCAAAATAGAACTTTGTGGTATCAACTCCACTTGCCATGTTTGGAGGAAGAAGAAGGGTCGGCTCAACCCCAAGAACACAATCACAACTGTGAAGCATGAGGGTGGAAACATCAGACTTTGGGGGTCCTTTTCTGCAAAGGTGACAGGACGACTGCATCATATTACAGGGAGGATGGATGGGGCTATTTATTGCTTTGGAGGGAGCTGAAACTCAATGTTGCTCAGTGTCAGTCCCAAATCCTGAAAGATCTGTATGGTATTGTTGTATGAAACTTAATTTGCATTTTATTGCATGAAATATTTTCTGGATTTTTTAAATATTCTGTCTCACAGTTGAAGTGTACCTACAAAAAAATTACAGACCTCTCCATTTTTTTAGGTGGGAAAGTATCAAATATCTATTTTTCCCCATTGTATGTGGGAGGAGACAAGACAGAAAACAAAAGAACCATGTGATAAGAAAGGACATGACCAACCAAAATAGGACTAACTAAAACAAGCAAGGACAGAAAGGGAACAGAAAGTAAACCAACCGACACTATGCCCCTCCCAAACACACAACACCAGGGCACATAAGCCAACAGTCCACAGATCTGGCAAAGTACCCAGAAAACACAGGACATGACAGTAGACTGTAAGTGGGACATATGGCAAACTTGGGATGGGACAGGATGCTGAACAAATGACTGACAGGGCAGACCAAAAGAAGACAAGATGCTGGACAGACATTGAGAAGAGTCAGACAATGGAGCAGGGGTGGCTGGCACCCCTGTAGACACTGGAGCATGAGAAGAATCATGGAAAGAAGACTTGGAGAAAACTGGAGTAAACCATACAGCCCAGGATACAGAGACAAAAAAGGTCCAATCATGACACTGGAACAAAGGGCTACTTATCACAGACAGAGACTAGACACACCTGGAGAAGATAATGAGAGGGCAGGGCTGCTAAGGAGGCACTGGTGGGAAGACTGATGGCAGGGTAGAGCTAGGGCGGAGACAAGACAGGAAACACAACAGAGCCATGTGCTAGAAAAGCACTCGGTAAACCAAAACAAGACCAAACAAGGTCAGACAAGGAACTGAAGGCAAACAAGACTGGACAGAAGTGTGACACTATGTATTTTGCAGATATGTATCATGTCATGTATGTAAAATTAGGCACAGCTAGCTGGTTGTTTAAAGCATCAATCGGCACACAAATCAACCACGTTTGTCCTTCTATTTTTCCTGCTTTACCTTTTCCTTTTTTCCATTCATGTTTTCCTCATTTCCTCCAGCACCCACAGCGCTCATCCACTGGCTCATCACTGGTTCTGAAAACATGAATCAAAATTGGTAACTTGCAAAAAAAAAAAAAATATGTCTGAAATGTTTATGTAACTTGGTCTGCTTTCTCAAAATGGTGGTTGTTCGGTTTAACATCATATGGCATGCTCAAATATGCTCGGATATGTGTATGGTTACATTTGTGCCACCATTGCCCTCGTGCAATTCACAAGTGCAAATATGACAAGCAGAATTGAGACTATACTGCCGGTCGTTGGTTATGGCCTATCCCACTGAAAACTGTCCAATCAAACCATTTCTAATTCTTTTTACATGGACTTCCATTTAAAGCTATGTTTTTCCCCTTTCTGTGGTGATTTGATTTTACATGTTCTGTGTTATATATGTTTCTGTATCATCATCAGTGTCAGCAAATCATTCACATTTAGATCCATTCCTCAAGACACTACAGTTTAAAGAACAACTTTTTTTTTCTTTTTTTTTTGCAAGACACTAACAGTATGCTAGTGCATCGAACATCATGAAATATTCATTTGTTATAAAAGGTAAACTGATATATTTAATATTCATTATGTGTAAAGTGACATGAGCTAAAAGCAATACTGATCAGTACTCTAACACGGCCCATTCAACTCCAAAGGCCTTGTTTATGAGCTGATTAGTTGAATGAGGTGTGATGGGAGCAGGGAATGCTCATATTCAGGGTAGGGGTGCCTACAGGACCAGGGTTGAGACACACTGGGTTAAACATCATGAGGATGATGTCCAGTGAATGATTCATGTTTTATGCATAGCTGCACATATGACTTAAACAAGAACATGCCTTATCCATTGCAAGCTAAGTACGCCTCACAGAAGAGTTCAAAAGCAATTCAAGGAGTTGGAAGAGTTTGAGAGAGGTTGCATTGTAGGGCTCCAGGAAGCAAGATGGTCTTCTCAACATATTGTGCATCTTATTGGTCATGTGAATATTACCAAAGCATGCTATTGGCTGCAGTGGACAGTAGAAGGCACACACCAATCTCATGAAGGATTTGGGAGGCCTATACATACCACAGAAAGGAAGAACCAGCGGATTGTCCAACATGTGTGGAGTGATCCGATCATGATTGAGGACAGTCAGCAAGCAGTGATGCTTGAGTCATCCATAGTGCCAGCACCACTGGCTGCAGGACTACATACATGTTGAACCAAGATCTGACCTTCACACCATGTCACTGCCACCAAGGACTGCAGTAGTGTTGTGGCAGATTGTCATCGAATCACCCAGAATGGCAGTGGGTCATCTTCGGTGACATGTCCCGCCTTTGTCTTGGTGAAAACATTTGTGGGATGCTTTTGGACACACTCAACACTCAAACCCTACCACAAAATGTTTCAGGCTGCATGGGATGGATTACTATAGGACACCATTAGGAACTTCTGTAACTACATGCCAAGACATCTTGCATGTTGTGTTAGTAAACATGGTGGTCCAGTGCCATACTGGGAGACTTGTTCAGATAATGCCCAACTGAAACAAGCCATGTGCTATCTCACCTGAGGCCAGCTGAGTGCTTCTGAGTTTTTGAGGATGGGTATAAAATATGATGGTGTACCTTTTTTAATGATATTATAATTATTTACAATATTCAGTATTAATTTTGAAGATGGAATATTAGTGTATGTACATGAAAAATATCAGACAGTGACCCAGGGGGTTACATAGTGGTGCATCCCTATTCACATCAACAATTTCAGTTAACTGCTTTTGGCAAGAATTGTGTTGATGTAATGTATTCATTTGCAACCAATTAACATCATGACATTTATGTATATTAAAAGAACCTCTTGGGTTTAGCAGTTTTGGTTCTGTATTAATTTATTTTCTACAAGCATGGATTTGAAATGAACAGTGACAAGGTAATGATAATACTTAATTGGACTGGGCAATATATTGATATTTGTATCTATATCAGGATATTAACTGAGGCAATATTATATATATATATATATTAAGTTTTAATGTTTTTAAATAACATTCTGTTTCAATGAAGACTAAATTTCAGTATGTTTAAATATAGTGCAAAAATTTTCACTGGGTGTCCTATTTTTTTCACATTGTATTTTTCATACCACCTACCATTTATCAACATGAAGCTGAAATATATTGGGATATGGGATATTTTTTGTCCATATTGTCCAGCCCTAATGCTTATGTATTGCAGTAATGTTTTCTCAGAACTGACTTTATTTTCTCCAACAACTTCAACTAGTGGAGTTTGTTGAGGTCAACACTGCCTGTAGGGCAGTGCAGATTTGCTTTGTTTGTTTGTGGCTGGCAGGCGGTCTCAGCAGTAGGGTAGAATGAAGGGGACCAGGGCAGATGTGTGGCTTTGAGATGTGGGGGTTGTGTTTGAGGGTTTGTGTTGTGCCTCTTTTCCCCTGAGTCCTTCTCTTCCTCCAGCTGAGAATCGACAGCTATGTTTATTAAAGCCTCATTATAAACAGTCCCACACTGTTACCAGTCTTCTCTTTCCACAGCTTTTTCCCAAGCTTTGGCTTTTTTTTGACACACTCTGCCCTATTCAGGCTAATGCCGGAAAGGGGAATTTGGGGAACTGATAAGTGATTTTCCACTGTCTGGAGACCAAATCCTGAACCTGATTTTGAGAGGCTTGATACTTTTCATAATAAACATTATTTAAGCTTGTGTGTGTGTGTCTGTGTGTGTGTACGTGCATACGTGCGTGTGTGTGAGTGACTGATGAAGAGAGTCAGGTGCACTTTTGAGAACAGTTCTTGCATACTTCAGTGAAGTTGAGGGTGCAGGTGCAATGTGTGGGAACCTGAAATACAGCCAATTTGGGAGGGTTCCCTCAGGGAAATTAAGATTCCAGCAGCAGCATTAATACAGTGCAGACAGAGAAGAAGGTAATAATAATAACAACTTAATAATAGAATTATTGCACATTATTATTGCACTTGTTTAATTATAATTGCACATAGTCCAGTTGTGAAACATGCAGTTTATGGCAATCACTTGAGCAAACAGGTGTTCTGCAGTGCAGGGAGATAGTATTCATCAATAACACATGCTGCTTTTTGTCTTTGTTGCAGGATTGTGCTTATCTGTGCCAAGAGATCACTGTGTGCTGCATTTTCTGTGCTGCCATATGGAGAGAGCTTCCACATAAGGTACCAGATACACACATTCAAACACACTACTGGTGCAATACCTGGTGTCTAGAAGGGTAACTTCATAGGAGAAAATAAAAATATTTTTAATTTCTCCTAATATTTATTTATTTATTTATTTAATATTTATTTATTTTTCATATCAAGATATACACCACCATCAAAAGTTTGGGATCACTTGCAAATTTCCCTCTTTTCCAAGGAAAAGCACATTTTCATGCAATTCACAGTTGTGTCCATTACACAATTATTTTAAATGGTTTAGATGATTTAATAAAAAATGAAAATATTTTTGTAAAGAGGCTTGTTTTGCATATAGTCCTATTAGCAGCAATTCTCAGTCCTCTGCCTCAGTCTCGTGGTATGGCTTCCAATCCAACTTCAGAATGGTGTCAAGCTAGTTCATTGTTAGAAAACCCTTTTCAGTTTTGTTGCACAGCTGGAAAACATTATTCTGATAAGGGAGCCCAAAAGGGAGTGCAACAAGGGTAGTTAAGTATCCGAAGCATCAGCAGTTGGCTTGCTTACAGGTCAAAGTGGCCAGACATAAACAACATCTTTAGAAACCTGTCAGTCTTTGTTCTGTTAAGAAAGGAAGGCTAATCAATTTGAGATAATGCAAAGAAATTGAAAATCTTACCATGTTGTTAGGCATCCAGAGATTAGCTCAAACTGGCTCTAACAGGGACAGAAAAAGGAATGGGAGGCCTCGATGCACAACTGTGTAAGAAGAAAAGTATCTTGGCGCATGCAGGTTGAGACCAAGATGCCTCACTGGTTAACTTGACTGCTGCACTAAATGTAACCTGTCAAACACCACTGAAGAGGTGACTTCAGGATGCTGGACGTGGGCCAAAGAGAAAAGAAATTGTGCACTGGAAGATTGGAAGAAAGTGTTGTAGACAGATGAGTCCAAGTTCCAGATCTTTGGATCAAACAGAAGAACACTTGCGAGGGTCAAGCAGGGTGAAGGCAGCCTGATGGTGTTATTATGCTTTGGAGGAGATTTATATAGAGTTGAAGGGACCTTAAAGAATGAGGACTACCACCAAGATTTCAAACATCATGACAAATCCTGTGGAATATTTTGTGTTTCTATTGAAAACAAGAACATTTCACAGTTATCCCGAACTTTTGAATGGTCATGTATATGATTTTGAATTGTCTGTAATTTAAAATATGTAACGCAGGAAAAAAAACATGATGGCAAAGCATGGTTCTCTTACGTCCAACGTTGTAATGCTCCTTCCAATACATGAGACGTCAGCCACCACCTCTTTTCAAACTGCCACCACACTTTGAAGAAAGCATGAGAAGGAGAGCAGGCCAATTTCGCCAAATCCGACTGCAGGCCAAATCCGGCTGCCAATGGCAAGCAGCATGACCCAGGATTTGAACCTGCCATCCTTATATCATAGTGGTAAATCTTTAGACCACTGAGCCACTGAGAGGGAGAGGCTTTTTACGTACACTTAAGCCAAGATCCAGTGTCTAATCTGCATGCTGAGTATCAGAACACAGCAGGAGTGTAGTGTAGTTCTGCGCAGGAATTCACAGACACTGATTTATGTTCATTTTTATAGCTCACAATAAATCATCTACCACATCTAGTCTAGAAACATGGAGTGGTGGATGTTGTGTGAGCTTGGGCCAGGATATATAAAACCATGTGAACCAGATATGAAACATTAGCATATTTATAATATCACATCTGCTGCACACGTTACCGTCTGTGTATTATTTACTTTCTACTTTACTTTACATTTTGTTCTCCCGCTCCTAACAGTTCCTAAATTACCTGAGCACATTGGCCCAGCAATGATGCAATTGTGGCAGTTCGAAAAGGAAAGGTGGCTGTTTTCACATGTATCGGAGGAAGCATGTGTTTGTGTTCTCCTAGTGTTAGGAGCATCATATGCGATATGAGCAGAGTCATAACAGGGTTGGGTAATTGGCACTTCCAAATTGGGGTAAATGTAAAAATGAATAAATAAATAAATACATTTTAAAAGTGGTTCTGGGTGTTTTAACTATGGAAAGTTAAAAAAAATGTTTCAATTTTTACTTTTTGTCAAATAATTATTTTATTCTTTTATAATTCTTATTATTTTCTTCCATGATATTATGTATTTACCTAGAACGTGTTACACAGCCAAAGAAAAACTCCCTAGATGGTCTTAGATGGTCATTCTACATGTGAAATAGTGGCAAGATTCCTTTAATTTTTGAGCCTTGCAATTGGTGGTCTTTTAGTTCAGTTTTTAAAAGGAATTTAATGGAGTACCCTTCTTTTATTAGTCACTTGTTCTTTATTCTACACCACTATGATCTCTCTGCTCTAATACTTATTTTTCATCATTGTCACAGTCCCCTTTAGTAAATAAACAACAGTAGTCAGACCCCAGATAAAGACAAAGTGAGAAATAAGATGTGTTTCCTGTGTTGAGCAGGATATCAGGGCCTTCCTCTTGGGATTCAGTGGTGGAACTGGATAAACACATCAAGCAGGAATATTTCCCACAGATTCAAGCCCAGATGGGCATGACCTGGCCTGCAACCTTTCTGCCCATTCCCACCCTCTGCTCCACTGGCCCTGCCAGGGTCACTCTGTGAAGCCCAGGAGACACAGGGAAACAGGCTCTGGGAAACAGAGTACATCTGTTCATTTTTCCCATCCTTTATTAGGGCATAGAGGAAAAGAGGAAATTACACAGCTACATCACATTACATAAATGCCCTGAGATTGTAGACGAGAGCAAGAGACTGACATAAGGGATAGATGATTTTTCCACAGAGAATCTGAACGTTTACATAAAACCTTCCATTTTTAAAAATAGGGCTTCTTCAAGGGATCTTTAGGAAAGGTAATATATACTATTTATAGTTGTTTAAATAAAATCTTTTAAAACTGTTTCAAACACCAACCAGTGAAAAAAATGTTCTTCCCCTATTTCCAAAAGATACCAAGCAGGGGACTTCTGAAATGTTTGAAAGATTCTCCAAAACACTTCCAAAAGGTGTGGAAAAAGTTTTATCAGTTTTATATTTAAAGGCAAGCTAAGTGTATTTGTAGCAGCTTTCATACCAAGTAGCAGTTCACAGTAGGGCTGGGTGATATATTGGATATAAACTGAGCAAGATATGGGCTGAGCTGATATAATTTATATCAAGTTTAAAGTTAATGTTCTGTTTCAATGGGAAACCTTTTTACTGGTCCCTCGCTCTGCTCTGCTCCCTGCTCTTAGCTCCTCCTCTACTGTTCTCCGCTCTGACCCCATTTGTGCTGTTATATACTCACTATGGAGGGGGCATTTAACTTGGTGTATATAAAGAAATAATTGAAAATGTTTATATGTTTAAATATAGTAAATTATGCAGAAGTAGGATTTCATTGATTTCATTTTCATTAATTATATATATATGATTTCTGTACATATCATCCAGCCCTAATTCAAAGTGCTTTACATAAATAATATAGATAATACAGCTTGTAACAGACTAAAACTTTTGCAATTTCAAGTCATTTCCAGCTTCGCATGTTATCACCCCTTGAATAGCAGCCATAACTGAACAAAATGTTTCTTCAAACAAAATTTGACTTCAAAATAAGACCAGCCTCTTAGCCAGGGTCCAAAAAGACTCCAGCCTCTTAGCCAGGAGTTATCTTCCTACAGACTTTAGATCCAGTCCTAATCCACCCCACCTGATCCAATTTACTACTGCCTTCAGAAGTTCTGGATTGGCTGAATGAGGTTTTAGATTTGGGTTGGAGTTGAAATCTGCAGGAAGGTAGCTCTCCAGGAGCAGGAGATTTGGGAGTCATGTGCAGCACCACTTTTGACCCTGCTAAACCTTTCTGCAGGTCATATTGAGGTTTTGATTTCCTGTGTGGACATTGCTTATCTAAAGAGAAGCTTGTGGTTTCTGAGGGTTATCAAAAGGTGTGAAAAGGGAAAGAACATATAAAGCTTGGACATTTATTAAGCTGACAGTTCCTGATTTGCTAATCCAGGTCTGAGACCTGGACATTGAGCTCTAGTAATTCTTTTGCAGTGGCCTTTTTCTTTTTTATCATAAAAGACTGTATTACCTCAACCTACATCTTAAAAATTAAGAATAGTTGTTTTGCTCATAATTTAACTCAAAAAGGTAAATTGTCATTTAGTTAATTAGTTCAGTCGAGTATGTTGTGGATATTGTCAGTGCTTCAAAAACACGTATCTCCACATTTAATTACAACTTTAATCCTGTTTAACTCACATTCTGAGTAAAGATTACTGTGGAAAGTTTTAAAACAGCAGTTTTTTTAAATCTGATGCTGGTTTATTTTGTCTACATTTCACAATATTGAGAGAATTCTCATGTATCCTCATTTTTAACTTAATGTCTGATTGGTCATTTATTCACTCTTGTATAATAGCTATAAAATATGAGTGTTAACTTACTGTAAATATTCACTTACTCTATTTTTGAAGATGCACTAGTACATTAATATGTGCAGTACTGGTATATACAGTGTTTGGTGAAGGTCCTTTGTTTTCCATGATGTTGTATTTTTTATTATGCATATAAAGAAATAGAACCAAGGCAAGTGTATATGTATAATACCTAACATACAGAGTAGCAGTTCAAAGTAGGGCTGGGTGATATATTGACATATAGATATTAGGATATAAACAGAGCAAGATATGGACTGAGGTGATATTGTTTATTTCAAGTATGATTCTATTTTTAAATAACACTGATTCAATCTTGCAGAAACCTTTTAAATGCTCCCTTGCTCGGCTCGGCCCCTGCTCTCACCTCCTCCTCTACTTTGCTCCGCCGCAAAAATTTTATAAATACAAGTTTAAGTGTAAGTGTGTGTGTGTGTGTCTGTCTGTCTGTCTCTCTGTCTGTCTGTCTGTCTTTCTTTCTTTGTCTTTGAGTGGTTCAAGCATTATTCTGAGTCAGACTGATTCAGGTCAGTTTCCCTGCCCATCACATCAGTGTGTGAAGAGCTGCTGTCTGCAGCCTTTAGATGTTGAAAACAGCCTCCAATAGAACAGAACAGTCAGTCTGAGTGAAGAGACAGACAGACAGGAGCCAGTTATTCAGAGGCTCTAGAGTTGGGAGTGCTGCATATTAGGTGAGTCCTACTGAAGTGTGTGTGTGTGTGTGTGTGTGTGTGTGTGTGTGTGTGTGTGTGTGTGTGTGTGTGTGTGTGTGTGTGTGTGTGTGTGTGTGAGTGCAAGAGAATGAAAAGGCCTATTAAACAGGTGTGTGTTAGGTGGGCTAGCTGAGGCTGTATTGGAGTGAATGTTATCAGTGAAAGCCCGACTACTCGTACCCAGGAGACTTTCAAGAAACCAGCTACTGTTCTGCCCTTTCTCTCTCTCTCTCTTCTCACTCATCTTTGATCTCTATTGCACCAGCAAACAATTGACTCTCTCTCTGGGTTTTCATGCAGAATGTATGATGACCTGCCCTAAACAGAGCTGTTCTCTGCCCTGGTTCTTACACTTCAAAGTGAGACTAATTAGTATAATATAGTATAATAGTCAGTAACGTAGGGATAATCTGCTTATTGCAGTGAGGTTTCTGTAAAGAATATTCATACTACTGACTATTACTGACTCCTCTCCCTCTTTCTCCTTTCTCTCTTTTGGCCACATTAGCTGTATTGAAGTAGTTCAGGCTGCGGTCTGAAGGGCACAACACTGATGTTATCAAACTGTTTTAGACGTTGGTAGAGTCACTCCCCCCCACACACTTTTATCTTCCTGTATATCATTCTCCCTGCATCTTTGTATGTTGTCTATTCTCCTCTCTATCCCTTTCTCTGTCTCTCTCTCAGTCTCTCTGTTAGTTTCTCCTTTTCAACTTTCTTCAAATACCTTTTCTTTCTCTCTCACTCTCACTTTCTCTCCATCCCTTAACCTATCTCTCCCTTTCTCTTTCACGTTCCCCTTTGTGCCTCTCTCTTTCTCCATCTTTACCCCCTCTCTCACACTCTCTCTCTCTCTTATTCTTTTCCTTTGTGTCTCTGTCTCCATCTTTCTTTTGTCTCTGTCTCTATTGCTGTTTTCTTTTTATCTCTTTCTCTCCATCTTTTCTTATCCTGCTCTCTCTCTCTGTCTCTCTCTCTCTCTCTCTCTTTCTCTCTCTCTCTCTCTCTCTCTCTCTCTCTCTCTCTCTCTCTCTCTCTCTAGGTTAAAATAGCTTTATGGGCATGAATTGTGAATTCAAATGGAAAAAGTCTACATATACATTTTGCCAAATATACATACATATGAAGGTCTCATTTGATGTGTGGAAAATGGGACAATAAGCAGACTTTAATGAATAAAAAGACCGCGTTTGGTCATACCAACAGTAGTGTGAAGAAAATAGCGTATCAACACTTACGTTCATAATGGTTTACCAACTGAAGCAGAATCCCCAGTCTACAGAAATTCTAGCCAGATCTGTGCTCAAAAGACAAAACTTGGCACTGACGTTTTGCATGCCTCTCTGCTCAATATGTTCATGGTATGCAGTTCCCTGTGGAGTCCTTTCACAAATTGATTGTGAAGAAATGAAAAAGCACTGAAGAAATTGCAGTTTAAGAAAAGAACAGTTCACATGGACTTTGCGAACTGAACTACCATACATACTGTAGTCTAAACTAATTACACTTTATATTATGTATTTATATATTTCTCTCTCTGTCTCTTTCTCAGTGATCCAGCCCTAAACACCCAAAGGCGGAGGCACTCATCCGGAGGGATTTCCACCACCCTGGAGATGTTTCCTGGGCTGGAGGGTGTGGAGTTGGGCTTTTATGGCAGGGTAAGAGATTCAGTCTGTGAATGGATTATTCCAGACGTTGGTGGAGATGTCATGGCTGTCAGTGGTGGGAATGCAGTGTGGCGTGTTTGATTGATGTCCTGCTTAGCACTGACAGGCCAATTTACTGTTATTTGAGGGTCTCGAGGAAGCTCACAGGGTGTATATATATATATATATATAACTACAGACTAACCATGGGTGGTTGATTTTTATAGCTTGAGTCATTAATATATGTGTGTGTGGATTTTTTTATAGACGGTATCTTATGCCCAGTTCCTGTACCCCACTAATGCATTGGTTCGTGAGAAGCCACCAGAGATCGCTCTGCAGATACCCTACTCAAGGAATAGCATCCCACGCAGCTACCCTTCATCACGCCTCAACAGCACTGTAGGCCTGGACCTGGGTATGACATAATACTGACAAACGTCACACACATCTTATACTGTTGGTCACAAGAGATTTGTTCCCCTAAAAGGACAAATCTTCAGGTGAAACTCAAAAACTTCACAGATACACTAAATGTCCAAATGTTTGTGGTCACTCCTTTCAAGTGAATGCTTCTGCTATTTTAAATTGTACGTATTTATGGCACAGATGTGCAGATGCACACAAAGGATTCAGCTTGTCTACTCCCTAGAGAAGTACTGCCAATAGAATAGGATTCTCTGGAGCAGGTAAACAATAGATAGACAGACAGAACTTTATCGATCCCTTTGGGATTGTTCAGTCAGGGAAACTATCTACATGAACCCATTGGCACCATTCCTAATGCCAGGCATGGCCTAGAAGGGTATAAAGCCCCCAACCATTCAGCCATGGAGCAGTGGAACTGTGTTTTCTGAATGAGATGGCACTCCATCCAGTACTTTTGAGAGAGTTTTGGCGTCAGATTGAGCGGGTGTGGACATAATTTAACATCCAGCAGGGAATGAAGAGGCATCACCCAGGACAGAGTGTCTCATCACAGTCCCTTGAGGGAATCACAGAAACTCAGAACCGGACCTCAGTGCTGGGTGGTGAAAGTGCTATCCATCAAGTTACTGTGCTGTCCTGTATACTCATAGATAAAAGGTGCCTGGGGCAAAAGCTTTACACAGTGTAAACTGAAGTGGTTGTTTGAAATGTTTTCAAAATATAAAAAGGATATGAAGAGAGACAAATAATGGAGACTTTGATCTGACAGTCTTGTCTCTTTGTGTAGCATCAATCTTGCTTTTGTTGGAGTAACTCTAATGTCCATTTTATTTACTACATTTTGGAACATTGCTGTGATGATTTTATTGCATTCAGTGATTATTCCCAAAAGTATTGGATCGAGCACCATTGTTTTACTACTCCACAGTATAATGATACGCTACAGGGACTAGACAAGCTGTGCATTTGTATATCCTGTGTCAGCAATGGGTGTTGCTAGCTGAGGTGTCCACAAACATTTGGGCATATAGTGTATAATTGCTGCCACATGCTCTTTACCAAGAATGGCTTTAACCCTTTATCCATATGCTCAAATATACACACAGACACGAACATTATGCAAACTCTGACTCACTAAGGAAGCTTAAAATAGGATGGAATGGGTTGTGTGAGTCACTGAATAGAGAGGGAAGTGACAAGGAACTTGCTACAGCTGGTCATTAACATAGCACTTCAAGTGTGCATCAGGGCGTGTGTGTGTGTGTGTGTGTGTGTGTGTGTGTGTGTGTGTGTGTGCTTGCTGATTAACACAGCTAACGTTCTCAGCATCAATTTCCCAAATTTAGAAGCCCTTCATTAGCAAGGACACGTGACTGGTCTGTGTTTGTGCATTAGTGTCAGTGAAGTGCGTATTTCAAGGCAGGCTAAATACTTGAATTAAGAATTACAGTGAAGAATAAAAAGCACAGCCCAGTACATCCAGTACAGAACTGCTTCTACAATGGATAGATAAACAGATTCAAACCTCCATGTGACAAAAAATCCCACATGTCCCACATGAAGGTTTTGCTGGCAAATGAAAAGTGGTTGCTTATATATAAATAAAAACAAAGCACACAGTAAAAACAACTTAAATACAAATTAATTGATGACCTTATAGATTCTAGATCATATAGATTACCATTATATTAGCAGCATATCAAACATTAAAAAGCACAGTGTCCCTCATTGTCCACTCCATTAGACACTCAAACCTAGTTGGTCCACCTTGTAGATGTAAAGATAGACAGAAGCTATTTCTGCACTGTTTGTGTTGGCCATCCTGTAGTCTTTCATCTGTGGTCACAGGAGATCTGTCTTTCTGTGTCTCTATCTATCTATCTATCTATCTATCTATCTATCTATCTATCTATCTATCTATCTATCTATTTCTCTCTTAGGATAGAATGAAAGAATGGTAACAAAGTATGCAGTGAAACAGATGGGCTACAGACTGTATAATGAGTGGAGCTGATAAAATGACATTGAGTGGTGTTAAAGTGGATTAACTCAAACCTTCATAGTCTTCTAGGATCCAAAGTGTATAATATGTTATTATATGGTGACTGATGGTTAAATGCGATTGCTCCCCACATGATCACAGCAACAGTTGTGGAAATGTCACTCCACATCAAAGGCAGGGTTCAAGCGCTGAGCATAAGGCCAACATAGCCATCTTTGAATTTCAAAGAGATTGTGCTTGTGTTTGTCAGGTTCCAGTCCATAGCGGTTCTCTGCAAATGAAGGGCACAGTGGCTTGGTCAGAATGGCCTACATAGTGAGCAATTTGTCAAAATGATCAATGTGCTTCTTGCAGTCTAATAATTAAGAGAGCAAAATCATTTCAATATCCTCGAAGAAAGCTGTGATTCATTGCTTTTGCTGTGTGAAACAAGATCATGTGTATATCTGGGTAGACTTTGGTTTCTGGTGATCGTAAGGATCCCTAATTGAATACAATCTTGACAAATTTGTCTTTTCTTTCCCAGGCATAGATGACACTGATTATGACCCCAACTTGCTAAGTGACCCACAGTGGCCTTGTGGGAAACACAAGAGAGTGCTGATCTTTGCCTCCTACATGGTAAGAGGGATTGGGTTTAGTGATGACCAAAATGCAGTGTGAAATGGGAACATGTGAAAAACTTAAATTTATACATATTCTAAATTGTACAGCTGTACTCTATATCCAAATGTTAGAGGAAACACCTTCTCTGCTGAAAGAGATGCACACACAGCTTGTCTAGTCTCTGTAGAGAAGTACTGCCAATAGAATAGGAATGTCTGGAGCAGATAAACATGAAATTCTTGGCCCCGTGCCTAATGCCAGGGGTATAAAACCCTTCAGTATTGAAGTGTAGAGCAGTGGAGCTGTGTTCTCTGGGATGAGGTGGGTAGGTGATTATCCAACATCCTGACTTTAGTAATGTTCTTGTTGCTGAATGCAATCAAATCCTGACAGCAATTCCCCAGAAAGCCAGTAAAGACGGTTACTCCAACAAAAGCAGGAAATACGTTCTATTACAATAACATTGATTTCATTAGAAACGAATGAATTAGAAGATGTCTCAATATATGTGCATATCGGAATGTTTAATGGAAATAGAGGATGGTTGCAAAGTCTAGTGAGGCCTGTTTCCTTTTTTAATGGTCACCAGGTAGTCACATCATTTACTGTGATGATCACCACCTACATGGCACTTGTGCTTCCAATGGCAGTGTCCTCTTCAAGCAGAATAATGCATTTTGCCACACTGCACACACGTTTGGGTATGTTTGCCTTGGCCTCAATTGGATCTCAATTGGATCAAGAATTTGATCCGGGCTGAAACAAGAAGTCCAATCAGGGCACCTTCACAGGTCTTTTAGAGTCCATACCCCAGCAGGTCAAAGCTGTTTTGCCAGCACACGTAGGCTCAACAACATATTTGGCAGGTGACTCTAATGTTTCAGGTCATCTGTGTAATTTTAGAGTGTGTTAAAAGTAATCCTAATCCCACTACTCCATCTCAACTACATCCACTACCTCTCTTTTTCCTTCTCGCCCCTTCACTCTCACACAAACTCACACAAACAACACAAACACACACACACACACACACAGAAATTTGCTGAACTTATACACTGATCAGCCATGACATTAGCACAACCTGTCTAATATTTGGTAGGTCCCCCTTGTGCCTACACAACTATGTCCATTTGAGGCATGGACTCCATAAGACATCTGAAGGTGTCGTGTGGTATCTGGCACCAAGACTAATGTTAGCAGCAGATCCTTTAAGTCCTGGAAGTCTGTAAATTGTAAGGTGACAGCTCTATGACCATCAATGGGTCTTGGGTGCCCATGACACTGTTGTTATGCTTTGGAGCACTTTTGGGAGATACTGAAAACTATGTAATCGGAACACCTCACAAGATCTGTCTGATGTTTTCAAGATTATCTGGCCCAGTTGTCTAGAACATAGTTTTATTATGTTACAGCCTTATTCCATAATTAATTAAATGAATCTTTTCCTTCACCTAATATCCCAAAAGTTTGTTGGAAAGATTTGCAAATTTATAAATAAAATAAATTAAAAACACAAAAATCTAACATATAAGTATAACATAAGTATAACATAAGTGCTCACAGCCTTTGCCATGGCACTCAAAATTGAGCTCAGGTACATTTTGTTTCCACTGATCATCGTTCAGGTGTTTCTACAGCTTGACTGGAGAACACCTGTGGTAAATCAGTTTGGGCCTGATATTGAAAGGCACAGACCTTACATAAGGTCCCATAGTAGACGGTGCATGTCAGAGCACAAACCAAGCCATGAAGTCTAAGGAATTTTCTGTAGACCTCCAAGACAGGATTGTATCAAGACACAGATCTGGGGAAGAGTACAGAAAAGAGTCTGCTTCATTGAAGGTCACAGTGGCCTCCATAAATGGAAGAAGTTTGGAACCACCAGGACTCTTCATAGAGTTGGCCATTTGGCCAAACTGAGTGATTGTGGTACAACAGCCCTGATGTTGCTCACAGTAGAGAGGCGAACCTTCCAGAAGGACAACCATTTCCATTCACCAGATGGAAGCCACTCCTTGGTTAAAGGGACCTGACGGCCCATCTGAAATTTGCCAAAAGGCACCTAAAGGACTCTCAGACTGTGAGAAACAAAAAGATTGAACTTTGTGGACTGAATGCACTGAAACCAGGCACTGCACAACTAAACGCACAGCCAAGATAATAAGGGCATTCACAGAGTTGTCCTGAAGCCACTCCTTTGAGTGGCCCAGCCAGAGCTCAGACTTGCACCCAATTGACCATCTCTGGAGATATCTGAAAATGGCTGTGCACCAATGCTCCAATCTGATGAAGCTGAGAATGGGAGAAACTTCCCAAAAATAGGTGTCCCAAACTTGCAGCATCGTACTCAAATAACTTTAGGCTGTAATTGCTGCCAGAGGTGCTTTAACAAAGTATTGAGCAAAGGCTGTAAATATATATGTACATGTTATATTTTTGTGTTTTATTTTTAATAAATGTGAAATATTTCAAACACACATTTCTCAACTTGTCATCATGAGGTAATGTGTGTAAAAATGTTACAAATGAATCCATTTTGGAATAAGGCTGTAACAACACAATATACAAAAAGTAATGTGCTGTGAATATTTCCTTGATGCACTATATATCCCACCCCTTAACAGGAGACACTCTTCATTGGGTATGAAGATGTCCAATGTTTTTCACTTCACCTATCAGTGGTATTAATGTTATGGCTGATCAGTGTACAGATGATCAGCTGTGTGTTTGGTTGTGGTTGAGCCTCCATGCTGTGAGGATGAGCTTAAAGCAGGTTGGATTTAGTCAGGCTATATTAAGAGCAGGGTTTCTCTGACCTACAGACACAGATATACATAGTCTGACCAGATAATGTCATGACTGAAGGCACCTTAATACTGCTCATTATAGCAGCACACAGGTTTGGTGATGCTGTGACGAGTGTGTTTAATCTCTTTCTGTGTTTAACTCAGTGACACTCCATTCCTCTCTCTGTCTCAGACTACCGTGATAGAGTATGTGAAGCCATCAGACCTGAAGAAAGATATGAACGAGACCTTTAAGGAGAAGTTTCCTCACATCAAGCTCACACTCAGCAAGATCAGGAGGTAGATATTCACACTCACTCACACAAAGCACATATAAAGGTTACTGCTTTATCTCCTCATATACAGTGAATAGACCAGACCTGTTGGTAGTCATGGTGTGTTCATTTAAAGGTGTATGTAAGCCTGCTTTACCTGAGTATTGTAGTAGTAGCAAAGGTGGGGGATTCAAGTTCCATGATTTGACAAAGGTCTGGCTAAATTTAAAAACTTGCTTGACTGACATTGAAAAAACACCTTGGGTTGGTATTTGTGGTTTGAGATTTGACTTTAAAATAGATGACTCAAAAGCTTGACTCAATTTTTAGATATTTAGATAAGGTTTTTTTGTTTTTTTTTTTTTTTTTTTTCGGTTTTGAAATATGATTGGGTGATTTCTACTGCAGTATGCACAGACCTGGCAACCTACCAGGACACAGCAGATGAACAGAGTGCAACATATGAGTAAGCCATCATGGAAGGAGCTGTTAAAAATAGATAAATAAAATAAAAAATTGGATTCTGTTATTATTATTCTGTTATCAATGATCATAACAAAGAGAGTGAGAGCAGTAACACGACCACCATATCATGATAAACTACATTCATCACCTCCAACAAAAAAAACTTACATGAATGAAGAGACGGTGCAGAACTGGGTTTTTTGTTTGTTTGTTTGTTTTATCATCGGAAAGATTATTCACAAAGATTTCCAATGAGTACATTTCCATTTGGTTTATACAGGTTTATAAAGGTTTTACTTTAAGGGTTGAGTGTAGGTGTGTCCAAACTTTAGAAATTTGTCAAAGAAAGTTTTCTGTACTTGAATTGACTTGACTTGTTGATTCTCAGCACAGTAACATGGAACTTGCTTGATACTTGAATGTTAGCTTGTGATTTGCATGTGTGACTTCCTCCCACCTATGAGTAGTAGTAAACTTTCCCTGCAGTTACTGCTTTTTCCAACAGAGGAATTTATAAATCGCATTTCTACTAAATCTGATACTAAAGTAAAGCCAGTCTCAAACAAATTGTGACTTTGCTCTCTGTCCCTTTGTTTGCCCTTGCTTTTCACTCTTCTGCTCTGTTATGGTCAGTCTGAAGAGAGAGATGAGTACTGTAGGGGAGGAGTGCTGTCTGCAGCCGGTCACTATCGCCATGGCCTTCGCGTACTTCGAGAAGCTGGTGCTGCAGGGCCGTCTGAACAAGCAGAACAGAAAGCTGGTGGCAGCCACCTGCCTTCTGCTGGCAGCCAAGATCAGCAGTGACCTCAAGAAGCAAGAGGTCAAACAGCTGATTGATGTGAGTAGACAAAACAAATGTACAGTCCAAATGTACATACGTCCAAATGTTTGTGGACAGCCCTTCTGATGAATGCTTTCAGATATTTTAAGTTGCTCTTGTCACTGAATGCAAGCAAATCCTCAAAGCAATGTTCTAAAATGTGGTAGAAAGCCTTCCCGCCAATGGAGCATGATTATTTTTAAAACCCTTGATTTTGGAAGAAACAATAAAAGAGCTATACTGTTGTCCAGTGTTTATTGTTAGTTTGTGGTAGTTTATTGTTCTCTGACTTGGTGGGATCTGTTTACATGCAATATAATTGTAGAAAGAAGACTCCAAATATATTTTACTATGATAAAGGTTAATTTTCTTTTTAACTCTTTTTTCCTTTCCAGAAACTGGAAGAGCGGTTCCGTATCAGTCGGCGGGAGCTGATCTCTTTCGAGTTCACTGTGCTTGTAGCTCTAGAGATGGCCCTCTACCTGCCGGACAGCAAGGTCATGCCTCACTATCGCAGACTGGCTCAGCAGCCCTGAGCCTCATCCTAGCAGCTCAGAACGATCCTAATGAAGTATGTATCTAAAGATCCGCCCGAACAGGAGGGCAGAAGAAAAGGTTCAACAACACACAACATTGTTCTACGTGCTGAAAAACTCCGCTGTCAGCACTGATATGAATCTACACCGAGCTCTAGGGGAAGGGCATCTATTTATAGTTCTCAGGCCAGTACTGAGTCGTTTTCAAGTTAACTTTTTTCATGTTTTTGCTTTTATTGTTTGTTTTTTTTTCTTCACACTAATTTTAAGGAATGATACAGCAGTAGGTGGGATGAAGCAGAGAGGAAGCTTTAAATCAGTTCAGTGACATGGGAAGAGTTTTTCCCACATCCTACTTTTTTTCCTTTAACATTCCGTGGCAGTTTACCAAAAATAACTTCTATTTTTATTTTAAACTAGAGCTCTTTTGTAATCTATTTCTGTGTGGTGTATTTATAGCAACAATGAAAGTCATTGAATTGACTATTGCTGTATTTAATTTTTATTATTAGATCCAGGCAGTTCATTTGTATAATCTTATGCAAATGTATATAATCTAGTTTTCTAGCACACTTTTAATAACTGGTAGCACACCCTTGTAGCATCATAAGTGACCAGTATATGACCGTGTCCTGTGTAACATGTTTTTAGGCCTTGCACTAAGGCGCTAATCGAAAAATAACGCTCTATGTTAGAGCTTATTCCAACTAAAGCACGTTTACTGCACTGTTTCTGTATTCTATTCTATTCTATTTGCTTTTAAAACGTAGACTGTGCCCCTGGTTTACTTACCTTCACTCATTTTTGTATGTGTCGATGGTGGTCACAGGATATACCAGGTATATTAACCAGATACTTTGACATTGTGTGTCACTGTGGTTATTGTGCAATACTTATCGAACGTGGTAGCCAAATGTACACCTGCACAGTGCTTCCTCTTCATTTAGTATACCAAAAAAAGTTTCTTTCTGCTCTGTTACTGAACCTTAACATAGCATTGGAACTCTTTCTTGTTACACTTTAAACATATCTCATCACTGTGATCGACTCAGCACTCTACAAATAATATGGGGGGTGGGTTAACGGTAATGAACGTATAGCTTCTGATTCTGTCTGTGTCTGTAGTTACCACTGATACCACTAATAGAAAGCTTCCACTTGTTTAATCACACATATGGAGCCCCACAGGTGACATCACATATACAACAAAATAAATTGTGACCACAATTTAGTAAGGCATGGGAACGAGGTAATTATGTTATATCCTTCACTTTGGGTTGGACAACTTTCAAGTCAAAAACCAGGGGAGGGGGGATCCTCCCGCTGTGTTACCAAAAACAAGATGCATCTCGGTTTGACTGGGAGAGTAAGGATCTCCTCAGGTTTGTGGTAATTAAATCAGACAAATCATTTTCAAAACCAGATACCACCTCCTGAAAACAGGACTGTTCACACAAGAACAGAATGCTACTACGTCATTCCCAAACCTCATGGCCACAACTGTTTTATGTGGGATGTCACCAGCCGGGCTCCGTAAGTACACTCTCAATATGATCAATAAGAACATTTCTTGTTATATGTATTTTAAGACCTTGTGTGCTGTATCGTGTCAGCGTGTTTAAACACTGTTTCCACTCACTGTCCACTTTAGAAAGCTCCTTTATTTCTGCACAGTTTGTGTTGTTCATCAGTGTTCACAGGACGCTGCCTACAGGATTCTGTTGGTTGGATATTCCTGGTTGATTGACTACTCTTAGTCCTGCACCTAGACTGAGGGGTTTAACCCTCCAACACTCCAGTATCTGATCCACTCATACCTGCGAAACACACACTAACACACCACCACATCACTGTCACTGCAGTGATGAGAATGACAGCTGCCTGCTCAGTGGTGGTCCTGTGGGGTCCTGACCATCAAACCACAACATGTAAATGGTAAATGGAGCTGTTAAAATGGACAGTGAGTGTAGAAACGAGCATGGGCATGTCCAGATGTACACATTACCTGTTGTTTTTAACGCATCTGTTTTGAGATCGTAGCTGAGTGGGGGAAATGTTCACTGACTTAGAAACGACTCTTGTTCAATTCCTGTCTTCCAGCACCTTCTTGTTCTTGTTTCTTTTATTTATTGACTTTGTGGTCATTTATATCAGACCTCAGTGATTTTATCTACATCTATTGTATGTCTTTAAAAATTAGAACAAAAGTTATGTAGCCACTGTTGTGCTAAAACCTTGTATCTCCATTTTATTTACATAATGTGAAAACGTTTAGTTTTTACTTGGTGTTAAAAATTGTACTTTGAAAGACAAATACTAGTTTTAAACTAACTACCATTACAAAGATTATTTATTCAGATGGTGACATATATGTATCTGTAAAATGATTTGCCAAATATTGTGCCACCAAAACAGCTCTCCTCCACTGAGAGATGGACTCCACAAGACCTCTGAAGGTGTCCTGTGGTGTCTGTCAAATTCCACAGAATAGCAGATACCTGTAAGTTGTATGGTGGGGCCTCCATCAGCATCAGTAAGACTTAGGTGGTACTTTTAGTAGGTACTGATAACTGGGAACACACTAGACCTGTCTGATGTTTTGGAAATGTTCTGAATTATTTTAGGCAGTGGTGTTAATGTTATGGCTGATCTGTGATATTAATAATAATGTGATTCAAGACTACAACCATTTGCACTTTAGCAGCGTTGTGTTTGTGCTGTGCTGTAGTGTTAACATCCCAGTGAGTAAGTTACTGTTAGTGTACACACATTGTTAAGTGGGTATAATTCCCCCGTTGGCCTTAAAAGGGAATGTTACGAGGTACTTTCTATAAAGATATTCATCATTATGCAATATGTCATTCCAATGTCTGTGCAAAATGACATAAAATGTAGTGATATGATGTAGCACAGTAGTCTCCAGCCTTCCTGGTGGACCCAAAGTGTGCTGGAAGGTTTCTCTCTAGGAGCAGGATTGGAGACCTCTGATGTAATACCTCAGGTGCCATCTTGTGGTAGACATTGGCAATAACCATCATGTCATGTCCACGAGGGAAGAGAGCTCTCAACCTTCTCAGATGCAATACTACAGACGCAGTAGAATGGCTGATTACACTGTGAAAGATTGTGCAGAATGATGGAATGAGGGAATGTGTGAGGGAGACTTAACCCAGACATGCACTATATGTCCAAATGTTTGTGGACACTGCTACTAATGAATGCATTGAGTTACTTTGTCACACCCATTACTGACACTGATAGAGTGCCTGTCTAGTCCCTGTAGAGAAGTACTGCCTAAAGAATAGGACTCTCTGGAAAAGATACACATGTATCTGTAAACCAGACGTGGACTAGAAGGGTGTAAAGCCACCAGCATCAAACTCACTAATACTCATGTTGCTTCACTGCAGTGTTAGATAATCTAGCAGGAGAAACCCCTTTAATGCCCTTGATTTCAGAAGAAATAATGAATGAACAATGAGCAGGTGTCCCAATATTTTTGCCCATATAGTGCAACTTATCATAAGTGCCTGAGAGTTATTGATTTAAGTAAGATACTGTAATCCCCAACAGCAGACTATATTTGTTGTAAAGAGTGAGCAGTAAAATACATAATAAATAAATATCATAACTGGCTACTAGCTTATCTAGTGCAGTTACATGAGCACATGCACAAGCTAATATGGAGATCCCAGAATATAGTGTCACCTCATTTCCTTTGTGATCCGCTAACTGTCTTGGCAGTATTTTAACAGACTTCTGAACTGATAGCAGTTTTTTGATTATGATGGTCTTTTTGTCTTCCTCTTTTCTAATGATGTCATGTGCAAACCCGTCCAAGAGCAAGCTCCTCTCTCTCTCTATGCTTGACTGAACTCCTCTGTTATGTTTCTTTTGTTTGTTTTGTATGCACTGTTATGTAATCCTGCTTTCATGTATATTGTACTTGTATGATGAGCACTGTATTGTTTTTACTCTTTAATATATACCACTAAGAAATGGCACTTTAAAAATATATTTTCTGAATCACTGTTAATGAATAAGTGGATTATTCAGCACCTTTTATCTATTTTGTTTAAAACTTATAATAATAATTGGTGTCCAATTTGTAAATGATGTGTTTTCTTTTTGATAGAAAGCCATTCCACCTTGCACGTCTCCCACTGAATTCAATCTTGTTCTGTCTCTTTAAAGATTGTTTGAGACTTCTTTAAGGTTCTTGTGGTCTGCTCTTGGGCTTAGGGTGGCCTAAGGTGGCCATGTTGGTCAGTTGTTTCACTCATAAATGAGTTAGCAGACAGTAGAGTGGGTCATTTCTACCTGTCCTGAGTTGTTTTTTGTTTTGTTTTGTTTTTCAAATCCGTGCCCAGACTCATATACATCTAAAAAAACATCAAAGAACATTGCCATTAATGACATTTTATATGAAAACAAAACATTTATATGAAACATGTTAAACAAGAGCACAGTTGTAATAAGTGTCAGTTTTTTCATAACTAGAATTTTATATACACATATGAGGTGTTCTGAGACCACATTTCATTCATGTGTACACATCTCCATCCCTTTGGTCTTCACTACTTGACTTGTGTGTCAGCTCTTTGGTTTTTAAGTTGTTCGTAAGGTCCAAGGTGACTGGAAAGGTCACTGCAGTAGATTCGTCAGTGATGATCCTCGGTTCCTAGAGCTGTCTTCCCCAGGAAGGTGACATACATACCTGGCTGTCCCCATGATATACATCACACACATATATTATGTATAAAAATGTGATTCATCAGAGCAGACGACCTTCTTCCTTTGGTTTGTGGTCCAGTTGTGATGCTCACCTGCCCACTTCAGGTGCTTCAGCACTCAGCATTGGCAATCTGACAGATACATATACAAATGTGAGACACAGTAGAGAGCTGCAGTAGGTCTTATTGAATCAGACAACACAAGTTAGCTGTCACTCCCGCACTTCATCAGTGAGTCTTGAATGCCCATGGCCCTGTTGCCAGTTTACCAATTGTTCAACAGTAAACTGTTAATGTTATTCAGTTGACCTGTCAGAATGTTATGATTGGTCAATGTGTTTGCAATATATACACATACACTGGGTTTTGTCAGTTTGACAGATTGTCTAGGTGCTGACTGGGTCTGATATTGGTCCAGCATTGGTGCAAATTGTTGAACTTTTTAAAGGAGCAAAAAGTACATTGTGCCGCTGTATTGTAGGATAAGCAGTGTGACATAACATGCTCTCTGAAGCTCTTTATTAAGCAGCATAATTGCAGTAGCAGGTGGGTTACAGTCCACTACAGTCTGTAATTGTAAAGGCCACAATGTGGACATTTTTAACAGGTGTTCCTGATCAAATGTCCAGAAACAATATACAGATCACCTGCTCACTGATTATATGTTTAAATACATATTACACAATATGACACTAACGTTATCCTATGATGATTTTGTATCATTTTTATGTGCACTGTTTTATAGTGACACCTAGTGTTCAAAACAAACCTTTTTATTATGTGATAAACAGTAAACTTGAAGAGGTCATAAATCTATAGATCTGATGTATTCAGGGTTGGGGGGGGGGTTACGTTAAAGATGTGTTCTGTTACAGATTACCTGTTACAAACGTGACTAACATAATCCAAAGGGTTATTATATTAAAGCAACAAAATCTGATTACTTTTCATTACCCTTTGATTACTTGTCATTTAAAGTCCATTTGTGTTCATAATTTCATACAAAATGTTGGTCAGATTTTAAGTTTATTATATGTAACATGACATTTCATGCCTTTTTGTTTTGTACCGATCATTAGGATGGATTAAAGATCATGAACATCCAGAATCTCACACTATTACAATATATAGATTCAGATTTGACTAAATTATAAATCAAAAGCTTGAAATATATCACTTTAAACATGATTAATCTAAACTGACAGTTATTGTCAATTAAATTATGAACAAAAATAACTTTTGTAGATGCACTTGCAAAACAAAAATACATTTATATGAAAGTCCTGTGTGTCTAAACCAAATACCAAACCATTTTACATTCTCTTCAAACAATTTAGTGTGAAATACCTTTTATTTATCAGTGCTGGAGTAAAACCTTATCTTGAAAATGGGAACTTTGCAGGGAAATGGAAAATTCTATACTAATATGTAAGTTAATGTAAAATAAATAAATAAAGTAGTTTATTCCAAGTGAATTTGGATGGACATGTTGGTCCCTTCATGACAAAATGTTCATACGTTTAGATGAAACAAAGAGTTTAAACCATGGGTTTTTGAGTGGGTTTAAGTCTTTGTTGAAGAAGGAAAATAATGTAATAATAAAAGTGATGGGGAAGATAGACAAAACGTGGTGAATTCATATAGTTTATTTCTATAAAGTTGTAGTTGGACTGCTGTGATCTCACCTGGAGCAGGAGAAGTTAGTGTTTGGCCCTGGGTCTCCTCTGCATGCTGACTGAAGCAGAAGATTGTGGCCATCAAGCAGGTAGGAAATCCTCCTGGCTTCTGGGACCAAAGAGTAACGAAATGTGAGTAAATAATGTGTACTTTTGAACAAGTGGATCAAACTTGGGAAAACTTTGACTGAGGTCTCAAACCTTAATTAGCATGTTAGGTTATGGCTTCTTCACAATCATTATTAGGAAGGACCAGGTGATGCTTCAGAACTGTTTTTTGCATGTTTCCATTTGCCAGATTTGGTACCTGGAACCTGTACCTGCTCGCTTATTGTTCCATGTAAGACAAGTCCTGAATAGGGATTAAAAGGTGACCTGTAAACCTTGGCCATAATGATAAACAACAGAACCATGTTTACATTTCCACATACAATATCTGAAATGTATATTAATGTTAGTAATTCCCTGTGCTGATTATGGAATAATCTGTGATTGTTAGCAACATAAGCTTGCCTTTAACAAACTACAAGGGAAACTATGTGAAATCCATGGCTCATAATAATCACTTGCTTAAATGAGAAAATTTCATCTGGTCCATTTTGTTCCACTGTCTGTTGGTTTTTAATAAATAGTTTCACTCTATATTCTGATCATGTAGTGAGCTATTATGTTCACTAAAACCATGAGTGCATTGAGCTCTGCCTAGACATCAGTGTTTCCACCTGTGTTTCCTTTGTAGCCCTGCCCTCTTGTTATCATCCCCAGGTGTGCCTTGTCTGTGTATTTACACAGTCACATGTTTATACAGACATGTCTTGTATGTCTCTTCTTCAATTTGAAGTGTGATTTGTATGGTTTATTTTGTTTTGCGTTTTGGGGGGTTTGGTCATGTTTTATTCCTTTCTATTTGTAGACAACATTGGTTTTGCTCACTTTTGGTTTTGGTTTAACAGACTTTGCTTGCACTTTGGTCCACCAATTCATTCAATCCTTTCATTTGTGTTCCCACCTGTGCTTCTGAGCCATGGGTGGGTGGAATCAGGAGGCTGCTGTAGCATGTGCCAGCTGCACCTGCTTTGCTGGTTTCTACCCCCAGTCATGCAATGAAAGCACCCATTCAAAACATTCAGCACCGTGGACAGTAGCACTGGTCTAGCAAGGCACATGGCTAATGTGTGTGCCAGTGGGGCCACTCTCAGAGGAAGACCTGGATGGGACCTAAGGAGGTGTAAGAAGTGCCTCATGAGGAGGTGGAGCTTCAGGAGGAGGTGCAGCAAGAACCATTTTTTCAGGAACACTTAGTCCTGGAGCCTCCAAGATTCCCGGTGCCCAAGGAGGAGCCTGAGCAACTCCACCAGTAGTAATGGAGAGGCGTAGGCTCAGACACAGGCCCATCTAAACAATGCATCTTTCCCAGCCACAGAAAATAACAGTATTATTACTAACTTCTGTTTGGGTGGGCATTGTTACACCTTGCCTCCAAGGTTGCTCACTGCACACTCAAAGCAACTTACAGTATCAAAGCAACAAGCACTTGAGCATGATGGGGGTTACAGAAGCATGCATCCAGCCAGAGTGGTCTGAGCACAAATGCAGTTTGCAAGAGTTAATGGGAAACCATTGACTGCATGATGGCTGGTAAAGCACAGCTTGAAAATCAATATTATGTCAAAAGCATTGGTGAATGACTTCTGTGGAACAACAGAAACCTGATGACATTGCTGCTGTTTTTGTTTTTTTGTTTTTTATTTTTATTTGCTTGAATAAACCTTAAAAAGGACAACAAGTTAGCTGAAGTTGCTAAATCCGAGAAAAGCTGAGTATGCCTTTAAGGATATGACAAACATGGTTCTTGAAGAGGTCAATAAAAATGTGCAAATCCTGACAGGTTTTACATTAAAAGTGGATTAAAACTAGGGACAGATGTAATAATTAGACTTTGTCCATAATGTTTCAGTTTGTTCACAAATCCACGCCAGGGAAGCATCTGATTGTGTTACTGGACTTGCAACAAGTGGAGTTTCCGTGTTCTCCTCAACAAACGCTTGCCTGATATATGATAAACAGTATTCCATATACAACTATTGTTATAACCATCAGTATTTGTGCTTGCAGTGTTGGGTGTGCCATGTGCCAAATTGTTTTTGATCTCTCTGGTTCCTTGTATATCTATGATAACCAGTGTCTCAAAAGACTGCTTGAAATTTGCTGGACAAGCTATTATGATGGGACAAAATGCATTGTTCAGAATGAAAAAGTCTTTGGCCTACACTGTCCAAGATCTTAGAGTATGATGATGGCACATTTTATCTGCAATCCACAATCTCAGTTTGTGGACAGTTGCACTGCTTTTGAGGTTGTTTGTGCATCACTTTAGTCCTTAAAAGACATTTGTAAATATTATTGCTGGACAGAGATTTCACAAGCACATGCTGGTGATGATTCACATCCTTCAAAGAGAAGAACATTCAGTAAACACCTTGGTGAAACCATGGTCATTTCAACTGTGGGTCATATAGATACTGATGATTTAGCATCACCGCCAGTCATTCCCTGAAAACATCCCTGTTCAACATTGTTGACAGGCACTGGAGCAGATGATGCCTGATAAATTTTTGATTGCAAAAACAATGTTGCCCAACAAATGTCCAAATGAAACAGACCTGTCTGCTGTGTGTAAACATCTGCAGGAATTTAACAAAGCTTTTCCTAAGTTGCACAATTGGTGTAACAAAAATTTAACAACCTTGGTCATTAGTGTGCCTGTGTCTGCAGGGCCTGCTACTCCAGCGCCTGTTGATCCAGCATCTGAGTCAACTCCACAGCTTCTCACACTGTTCCCCAGACATTAGCCAGTCCTGGGCCTTTAACAGTGTTTTTTGTGCCTGTATTTGGTTCCTGTTCTGTATGTGTGTAATGATTGTGCTTGCTGAGCAGATGAAGATAAACAAGGTGGACAGGCATGCATACAGGGGTTTCGCATTTTAATAACAAAGAAAACAAACCATGGAAACAAACACAAAAGGAAAGACTAGGACTTTAATAAAATACAAACTAACAGATCTGAACTCTTGGTATAGATAGATATAGATATGAAAACAAACCACATGAGAACATACCAACACAGTCACCAAACAAAACAACAAGTAACATACGAACCACAGGGTAACAAACTTACAAACAGAAGGACTGACAAGACTGACTGACACAGAGGGTCTTAAACACAAGACAACATTAACCACACCTGGACCTGATGAATGGGCCGGGTAACAAATAAGACACAGATAGGAATGGGCGGAGCAAGGGTGGAGACAAGACCAAAACAAAACAAAACAATACACATGTGCTCAGGAGCACATGGGGAAATAAACGAAACAAAGATGACATGGGAAGACAGGAAATAGATAGATCTCTTGAAGGTGTGATGGGATCCTGTGGATGTATGTTAATAGGTTTCAGATGTCTAGATGGAACCTGAAAAGGTGTAGGAAGATTCTCATTTAGAGGTGTAGATAGAGCCTTAAGTAGAGGTCTGGTTGAACCCTGAGGAGGCATCGGATCAGGCTCAGGTGGAGGTGGAGGTGGATTCTCAAAATATGTGCTTGGCAAAGGCATTTCAGACTGCGAAGAGTCTAGAATAAGAACAACATTTTTTATAATATAGTTATTTTCCAAGGGACAGAGTGAAAGAGGCTTACAACTGACAGATTGGCATACGTTAGTGGTTCTTAATTCTGGTGCTGGAGTACAACTGCCCCAGAGGTTTTAGCATTTCCTCTAATTTCAACACACCTCATCTAATTAATAAACTGACTGGCGAGCCCTTGCTGAGCTGAACTGGATGTTTTACAGCAGGAAACACTAAAACCAGCAGGGCAGTGGGACTCCAGGACCAGGATTGAGAACCCCCATATCATATGTTCTCTTCCTGCACTGTACAAGATCCTTGAGGAACATGATCATGATCCTTGTACAAAAATACAAGATCCTTGAGGAACTTTCAGAGGTTCTTCATTTTGAAACTGAAAAAATACGGTTTTAACTCCATGAATTACTGCAGTTATGAATGAGTAATATTATAATTGGAGCTGATAAAATGGACAGGGAGTGCAAAACCAAGGTGGTGTTAATGAAATGGCCAGTCTTAATAAACGCCTAATAATAAATAAACATAATAAACGCCTCTGCACCTCCAGCTGCATCATGTTCAAACAGCGTACTGCTGTCAGTTCTCGGTAAAGCTACCATCCCACAGCGAGGTCACTTAACACCCGAAATATCACACATGGTTTGAAAAACAACAAAATTAATACTCAACCATTAACATATTAATATGGTGCTTGACATGCTAAAATAAAACTTAAATATACAGGAGTTGGACAATGAAACTGAAACACCTGGTTTTAGACCACAATCATTTATTAGTATGGTGTACTAGGGCCTCCTTTTGCATCAATGATATTTTTTGGATACAATCTGGGTTAGCACCCCAACATCCCTTTCAGACAGCGTCCTCTTGCGTCCACAGTTAATCCTGTTGGATGTGGTTGGTCCTTCTTGGTGGTATGTTGACATTACCCTGGATACCGTGGCTCTTGATACATCACAAAGATTTGCTGTCTTGGTCACAGATGCGCCAGCAAGACGTGCACCAACAATTTGTCCTCTTTTAAACTCTGGTATGTCACCCATAATGTTGTGTGCATTGCAATATTTTGAGCTGTGCTCAAAACTGTGCTCTTAACTGCTAATTGAACCTTCACACTCTTACTGGTGCAATGTGCAATTAATGAAGACTGGCCACCAGGCTGCTCCAATTTAGCCATGAAACCTCCCACTAAAATGACAGGTGTTTAAGTTTCATTGTCCAACCCCTGTATATACTTATAGGGATATGACAAGAATAAAAAATAGAATTATGGTAAGCATTGTTGCCCTAAGCATGCATAAAGTATATCTGAATGGTGCGACAGATTTGGAAGCTCCTGCATTACACAAATGTGTGGTTTTTATAGTTTCATAGTTTCTCACAGTCTACACCTTCAGAAAGTATATCAGTATGGATTAGAGCAACTATACATAACTTTCCTCTGAATAACCACACTACCAACAAGGTGAAAACAAAGCCAAATTAGAAATAGTAGTACATGTACCTTAAATAAAAGTCAGAGAGCTGAAATGCTGCTTTGAAAGAGCAGAACATTGAACATAGTGTAAAGACAAGGACATTCTGATTTAATAATAGGCTTTAAAAGCTTTAGCTAGATTAAAGCTAGCACTGGCTCCAGCAACTGGATTTTTATTCATGATTATCATCATAAGAGACCAAATTCACGGTGGATCTGAAGTGATATGACATGTTTGGCCACTGTGTCAGGTCATTCATCCTTTAAGATGGAGGCATGCTGAAAGGACACTCATCAGCCCCTATTTCTATATTGTTGTATTTTTTGTATTAAACAGTGCTGATCTTTGATTGGCAGCAATATGATTTAATTGTTGGTCAGGTTAACCATAGCTTTTGGACTGCTAGTAACTATAAATCAGCAGGGTGGGTTTATTTTATGCAGCTAAAGTGTGAGAGGCTTGGAAATTTGTTTTTACCACCAGTTGAATTAGCGCAACTGTTTTCTTCTAAAAAGTGGCAGGGCACGGAGGTATTTCTCTCATCTGCCCTTAACTTCAGGCTATGTTGCTTTATCAGCCCACTCTGTAAGCATGGAGGGATGAGGAGATTTTACTATGTCTTTATTATGCTACCACAGAGTATTTTTGACCCAGTTTGTTAACAGATAGATAGATAGATAGATAGATAGATAGATAGATAGATAGATAGATACTTATAGAGATATGGCAAGAATAAAAAGCATAATTATGATAAGTATTGTTGCCATAAATGTTAAGTTTTGCATAAAGTATATTAGATTAGTGGGATGGATTTTGGAGATGCATTACCCAAATTCATCAACCTTCACTAAAAACTGGATATATGCTTTGAACAAGACAAGACAATACAATAGTCTTGTCAATTTCCCGATTTTGTCGGATATTTTCCTGCTTGGATGATGGATTTTGGAGGAAGTGCTGTTAAGTATAATGCAGACCTTGTTCTGTAACCATGTAACTGCTGTTCTTATTTATCATGATCATATCATGTACCTGTGAAGAAAACACTCCACCAAAATGTCTGAATAGGGAATGAATGATTCATACATTGTATTGTGGACACTTAACAAGCAAAGACCAGCTATCTTCTGATTGGATAGATGCATCACGCTGACCAGATTTATTTGCATAAAGCTGCATTCCATTCCACAGCGTACCTCTTGCAGCGTTCTCTTATTTTCCTACTCAGCTAAGTGAACTGTTGGGGTGATTGGAATACACTTTTTGTCTTGACTCACACTTCACACTGCGTGTCACACATTCCCAGGACTTGACACATTGGATCCATCATGCATCACGCAACCATGACTGATGTAACCAACGCTTCCCATTGATCCCGTGTCATGGGCCAGTCCACTTATCAGCCACTTTGGGGTCTTGTTCAGTTCCTCTCTCTCCCTTCACCAATTCACTGTGTTAGTTTAGATTAATGTGCAAAAATATCCAAAATGTAGGGTGACTGTAACTTATTACATCAGGTGTAGGCCACCCTAGCCCTGGAATGCTCCTTCTGCTCAAGCAGACCTGATTCACCTGTTAATTGCCAGGTTTGCTAGATCTGTTAGAGCACTCCACCAGCAGGGTTTTGTACCCCTCTACTACATATTCCAAAAACTATTCAGCATTACTAATTATGCAGTTGGGACCTACACATGGATTTCTTTGATGTTCTGTGGATTTATAAACAACCTAGACCACCTAGAGGTCATATGAAATAGCACCATATGAAAAATAGCACCTTGTTAAGATGAGAGTGTCTTACTCCAGTAAACAGTAGGTCACTAATGACTGATCTTGTGTGACTACAGTCAGCAGATGCATGTCTGATATTTGACTTTTTTGAAAATTCAAATGGTCTCAGGTCTCACCAGGATGGTTCACCAACACAGATGTGGTCTTCAATGAACAGTGTGGAGTGTCATTTCTTGAATAAAAATCTGAACTCTGAAATACATGCTAAGGTCCTGCAATTAGTGGATCTTAATACTAATTAAAATAACTAAATAAATCTCATTTTTACACAGTAAACATACTTTTCTTCACATACTTTCACTTATATACACATATATATGATGTATGTATGTACATTTTATACTCAATATTATAATGTTAATAATAAAGTGTGAGACCTTCTACTAGAAACAATCCACTTACAAAAATCCTGGGGAAAATATCTGAATATGAATATAGGACATATCGAGGACATGTGACATGTCAGTATGTACTCTCTATGTCTGAATGTTATGACAGTGCATAAGCTGCCCTTGTAAATAAGGTGTTTACTAAATTAGTTACATACAGAAAGAACTTAACAAAAAAATAATAATTTGATGGTTTGTTAATATTCTGTATAATAATAATTTATAGTATATTTATAAATGTGGGAAAATTTCACTGGCCATTAGTTATTTATGGCTGTATAAATATAAATTACATAAATTGTCCTCGTGTTATTTACTAAGATGTTACAGAACAACTCTCACAAACTTTATTTTTATTCATTTTTATTCACTGTAAAACCAATTCCAGGACAAATACTGTATGATTCTGCTTAATGTAATAATAATAATAATAATAATAATAATAATAATAATAATAATAATAAAACACACACACACACATATATATCCTAAGAAACATTTAGGAATTGCAACCATTTTTCAACAATGCCTGATTTCAGGGGCTCAAAAGTAATTTCATGGGTTATTCCCTTGTTAATCCATCATCAGTTAAACAGTTAAAGTGAGTTGCATTTGGAATGACTTTTCAGTTCTTATCCATTGAGGAAATCAACGACAAGCAAATCACGTCACTGTTTGGTGTGTTTGTATTTGTGGTTTGTGTTCAGATTTTTAAAAACCCACTATTTTGTATTATTGACTCAACAATATAAACAAATATTAATACAAAAAACAAACAGTTTGTTCTTGATGGTTCTTAAAGGGTTAAGAGCAGTTGGTCAACGAGGTCCATTTGTTTACTGTTATGACCATACTAGTAGTTTACACTAGTAGTATTACACATCTCTGTTTGTTTGTAATACTTTTATATGATATATGCAATATATTACATATGCAGTATGAAATACAAAATCAGGAGTTAAAACGCAGAGCGCCTTGTCTGAGGTGCCCAAAAATACAGAATATTTGCACATCGCATCACATCCACGTCATCATCATTCCACATCAGACAGCCATGGTGGGGAGTGTGGGGGGATCTATTATATTGTTTCTCTCTACTGTTGTACAGTTCTAATGCAGTTAGTTAAAATCAATGAAACCAGTCTGCACATCATAGACCATCAAGGTGAGCTGGCATGGTTCACTCTGTTGGGGGTAGGAAATGTATTGATGCATGTGTCATTTCACCAGTGGGTGAAAGGAAAAGGCCCAAGCCCCAACCATCAAGCAGTTACCAACTTTCAAACAGCAGGGTGTGCAGTTTGCACACAAATTCAAGGCCCAGAATGAGATTGGTTGGAAAACATGTGGGATGAAAGATGGCAGCTGGTGTTTTCAAAGGAGGACGAGGAGGAATCACTTCTGACCTGCGTATTTACCTCCTCGGCAGGTAGTTAAACAGTTGGAAGGTTGCTTGTGTAGTTGGTTGGTTGTTGTTTTGTTTGTTCGATTCTGGTTTTAAAGGGAAAATAAAGAAGCCATTGTTTTCTGCATTTTTATACATTTCATTCAACATTTATCATATTTAAGATGTGATCTTCAACTCCAACCCACCCGCGGTCCCACTGAAACAGTCCAACACTGATACTTTTCTCCTAAAGAAATGAGCTTTCCTGTCCTCTAATACCAAGACTGGGGAGCAACAGTCTACAGCTCCAGTTTTCTGTCTCTCGTAGAAATCCCATCCCTGTCTGATATTCACACACAGCATAGAGCTCAAGAACCTGCAGTCTGAGAGTCACCAAATGACTGATGTCTTGATTAAGTATGATTATGAAATGTGATTCTTAACCTGAGTCCCGCACTTATATGTGTTACATGCTGTTTTCTAGGCTTCATATCTCAGGATCAGAGTGACTTACAGACATGATTCACAAGCTACACAATTTATTCTATTTATCCCAGTTTAAATGCCAAAGCAGCCTTCCAGTGCATGTTTACTGCTCTGTCCACATGTACATGCTCAACCTGCATGCAGACTCTGAGGCGTGAGACTAATGACATCACTGTCCCATATATTGGGTTATAAAGGAAAAGGAGAAGGAAGGGGCTGTTTGCTCTCTTTTGATGCTCACACCATCTTTCCAAATAAAAGTCTTGAGAAGGGATAATACTGACACATACATAAATAATAAAAATAGTATTTTAAGTTATTGTGAAGAACAACTAATCAGAATTATTGCATTTGCAGCTCAAAAACACATTTGATCAAAATATGGTCAAATTCAAACACGTCTAATATCTAAATTCTCTATTTAGACATGAAATAATTTTTCTATTTTTTTCTGTGAATAAAAATATGTCAAACTATGAAAATATAAAATGAATCTTGGGCTCTAAAGGTTATGAATGCTCCAGGGTGGAAACTGTATTTATCTAATTATAGTCGTTTCATAAGCAGTACATTTCATAAGCTTGACACCGTAGGACGACACGTTTAATGGGTTTCAGGCAGCAGCTTGCAACCCCCTGGTTGGTCAAAGTATGGGGATGAGTGGGTCTCAAGGAAGCTGCTTCAGGTATTTTTTTTTTCCACGACAGCATGAGAGCCTACACTAGAAAGAGTAACCACTCCTCCATACATGTTAGCAATGTGGCCTCACATCATGTGATCACAGCAACTATGCGTGCTTGAGTAAAGCCAGTCACACTGCACACTCTTTCACCACTAAGGGCCTATATATGTTAGAACCTTTAAACATATGGACATTAGATTTGATGTGTTTTTTTTAAGTGATATAACTAAACAAATCAAGCTGAAGAAATGTCTTTCAGAAATGTACTTCAAATGCTTGTGAGGAAAAAGCTGTGATACACCCACATTCATTACTACTCAACATGCCTAAAATTAGAATCAGGTGCAGCGCATCAGTGGTAAATTTTCCTTTCCGCTGTGTGGAAAATAATTTTAAACACTGGCCAACATGACCAGGTCAGGCTGTCTCAGTAAGTTCAGTAAATGAGCAGACCACAGGATGCATAAAGGAGTCTCTAAATATCCTTAAACATCATCATGGAACCTACAGGTAGCTGTTGCCACAGTTGATACCCAAGTGCATGCATCAGAAAGAGCCTGAAATAGTTCCTGTCAAATAAAAAACACATTACGTACCGAGACAGTACCAGGACTTCTGTAACAGTGTGCTCTGGACAGATGAATCCAAGTGAAACTATTTGAATTCTTCACTGTTTGACATGTGACACACTTCAAGGGTACTTGGGGAAAATGTGAGACCATCTGTCCAAAAACATTTAGCTATTTGCCACAAGCTACCAGTTACAAGAATTGCATGAAAAATAATCATTTAATATTATAATACTGCACTGGCACTTTACTGATGAGGACGCCTCATGTGTTTGTACACACTACACATCTGTAAACTACATACTTTACACTTTCTCTTATAGTTTATAAGCTACTTAAAAATTTTATTTTTTTCCATTTTATTCCGTTATTCCTGCACTTTTGTGTTTTTGTGTTTATCTATATGTAATTAATATTACTTTAATAAAGGCTTATCTTCTCTCCTGTTTGTAGTGACTGGCTATTCCCCAGCAACACTGATCATTATGCTGTTATAACTATGTTTACATAGTTACATAGTTACATAGTTACACAGCGCTGAGTAACCAGCTGATCTAGGCAAACTTTCCTTATAGCTTTGTATTCAGATAATAATAAACGGTAGAGAGAGTGTTTAATGTCCTGTTTCCGGTTGGAAGACAAGCCAGACTGGTTGACCACTTTGTAAAGCTGGTCATCCTGCTGGACCAGCATGGTTATGCTAATCTTGGTGGTCAACCAGTGAAGTCTTAATGTTCAGACTAGTCAATCACTTTGCAGCATGTCCAAGCTAGACGTGTGTGCAAAATCCCTACTGAAAAGGTTTCTGGAGGCAGTTCTGCCTCTGAGGCAGTTCTGCTCCCCAAAGCTGTATATGTAGATCCAATTCAGTTTGCAATTCAGAAATTCTTTTCATATGTTTATGGTTTCTCAAAGACTGTGTGGAAAAACAGGCCACTTAGCTTCCGAATCAGCATTCCACAGCTTCTATCCAAAGCCAACATGGAGAGTATCATGATGTTTTCATGAGACAGTGTCACACTAAAGTAAATGCTGCCTTAGAAGTGAGGAGGGGGGCGTTGAGCATTTTTTAAGACCATTTAAAAACAATTTCTTAAAAACAACAAAATCTCAAAGTGAGTCATGCACTTTTCAGCCACATTTACATTTACATTTGCAGCATTTAGCAGACGCTCTTATCCAGAGCGACTTACAAAAGTGCTTTGCTGTTTACTTAGAACATCCTTTGCTAATAGACGAGGCTGGAATCTAGAGATTCCACATGGTTAGGTTCTGTTGAAACAAAAGTCTTTATGGAGTTAAATACTCCTGAAACAGATGAGTCTTCAGTCTGCGTTTGAAGACAGTGAGGGACTCAGCTGTTCGGACTCCCAGGGGAAGTTCGTTCCCCCCATTTTGGTGCCAGAACAGAAGAGAGTCTGGATGCATGTTTACCTTGCATTCTGAGGGATGGTGGGTCAAGCCGAGCTGTACTTGAAGCTCGAAGGGCTCTTGGTGCAGCTCGAGGTTTGACCATTGCCATCATGTATGGAGGAGCTGGTCCATTTTTGGCTTTGTAGGTCAGCATCAAGGTTTTGAATCTGATGCGGGCAGCTACAGGGAGCCAATGAAGGGAACGCAGAAGAGGAGTTACGTGACTGAATTTAGGAACATTGAAGACGAGCCGGGCTGCTCGAAAAGAGCCACATGTACAGCTCTGAGGAACAATACATGGTTCTAAAGCTCTGCCTACTGGTCAACCTGTCTGGCCTATGCTAAGAATTTGCATTTGACCATCAGATGAGGAAGAGTCAGGAGACTATGAGAAGATTCTTTATTGTGCATGCTCTGTTTCCAATCTCCTTAAACACCAATCCACACCAGTCTTTCACCAGTCTGGTCTAGACTGGCCACCTTCATCAAGAGTGTGGTGCCCCCCATCAGTCAGAAATTCATTCTGCTTTGAAATCATCTCCCATGGTGTGAGGAAGGTATCATTTGGTGTTTTGACTTTTCACCTGTGGCCAGAGGAGTGTAAACCCCCCCTTCGCAGCCCTGCTGTGTCTGGAGTTACACTGTGTGTTAGAGATTTATATTCAGAGTTACTTTCATTATTGTTTTTATAGAAAATGTTGATTTTCAACACCTACTTCAAGACCAACACAGTCATACTAGCACACGTGTAAGTTATGTTGTCTGTCAAGTTGATGCCTTAGACCAGCTTAGACCATCTGAAACCAGCAAAAGCTATTTTTGAGCTTTTTTTATTTATCTATTTTCAGTTATGTCAAATATTGATTGAAAACTTAGCAACTTTTTCATCTGTTTTTACTTTTGCAGCCCACATTTTAGCTTAGATTTACAGTATCAGACTGAGAAAAGGAAATAATACAGACTGTATTAGAAAAGGAAAACAATACAATAGACAGAAGTACAATAGACTCTCTCTCTCTCTCTCTCTCTCTCTCTCTCTCTCTCTCTCTCTCTCTCCCTCTCTCTCTCTCACACACAGACTACCATTTCCTGATCTGTGGGCTTTTTTTCTCATGAATCTTAGAACGTTAAAGAACACCAGGAAGCGGTTTTACTGTTTCTCAACCAGACTTTATACACTCTGCCATGCAGTTCATCAGAACCAGTTTTGTGTAGAAAGCACAGAGAGGATTTAAAAAGGTACCATATATTCACAAAACTCACAAAGCATTGAAGGAGGCCTATCATTTAAATCTAACAGAAAATCTGGATCTGAAGTGCTTCTCAGTCTTCTGTCTTAGAAGTCTCTGATGAGCATTTAGCTCCAGAAGGTGTGCAAGTGGAAATAGGCGCTCGCCCAAACCAGCTGGTTTCCCCCTCCCACTTACACAGCCTTCTCTCTACGATTCTCTTTCTGTTGACTTCTTTCTTTATGCCTCCAAGGAAAAAGTCCACACAGAAATGTGTGATGCTAACATCTCCAGCACCCACATTGGAAGAAAAGTGACGAGAGATCATCATTGATGCCACCAAAGAGATCTTTGCTGGATCACCGAACTTCACAAGTTGAGCCGTTTCATTCCAGTCTTTGTGTTGCCCAAGACCCCTGACTTCATCACCCATGAGCAGTTGCTTAGGTCCAAGTTCAAAGTGTCCATGTCCGGGCTCCGCAGTTTGTAAGTGGCATCCTATAGCTCTAAGGGCTGGCAGTTGAGCATGTAAGGTCAGTCCTCTGCATTCACCTTCCTTACAAACCTCCCAGTCAGCTCACGTGTCCCAGGTCATACTACATTCCCCACAATCCTCAGTCATGTACAGGTAGGAGTTGATGGCCTCCTTAAGACCCTCACTGACAAGCGAGTCTTCCATACTTTCTTTCTGAGGCCCGAAGATCATGGAACTACAGAAAAGAAACCAGTGAAAGTTAGTGTCATATAAAATGCAGGAATTCCACTGGCAGGAACTGGAATGTTTGCAATATTCAATTAGATATTGGCACACCTGTCCATTTATTGTTTCCTCTAAAATCAAGGGTTTTAAAAAGAACATTTGTTGAACTTTACTGTCCAGGTAAGGTTTTCATGTGAGGTCAGGTTGAGACCATGTTAATCCAACAAAGCAGGATGAACTTTTTATTACCCCCTTTTTGTACTTTTTTAGATGAATGAGCAGGTGTCCCAATACTTATGTCCTTTTAAGGTGCTTTATACTTTCTCTATACTTGTGTATACCTAAGCTGATGGAACACTCTAATTAATTCTTACATCCCAAGATCCACATTTTTGTAGTTACATTCCCGAAATTCTAAGCTTAATATCTTAGGAACCGAATAACTTACAGACATATCAACATATCATAATAAACATCATTATGTGATGACATATCAGTGAGTAATCCAACCTGGACAACAGCTTTTTGAGTTCAAGGATCACCTGAAAATAACAATATCTGGCATGTGTGACTGTCTCTAATTAAAATATTTTGGCCAATATCTCAAACATTTCACAAAATTGGCCTGGGGTTGTTATTTCTTATTTTACTGTCTAAGCTTTATATCCTTCCTTTCTCCATGAAACTTTCTTTACTATGTGGTGTCCTGTTTCCAAACGTTGGGACCCGGGATCCACTGTTTGTAGTGATGAGCTTAATCACTCAATGCATTCCACTCAGTATACACATACTGACCTGCTGACATCTTTCCAGTTGAGAGTGGGCTTCCTGACCGCTATAGGAGGTGGGCCGCTTACCACCGGAACATTGTTGGAGCCTTGTATGAAGCAGGGTTCTCTCAGCATACAACACAACCCTTCAGACACTTCTGTGTGAAAAGCAAACGCACACAAGGCCACATGCAATTTCATTAGCCTTGCAAACCCCATTACTCATTAAACACAATAAAAGGCCTCATTTACTCAATTACTCACACCTAGGACTCAATCACATGATCGTGGAGGTGAAATGTTTCCCCTAGTCTGCATATTCACTTGTACATTTACAGTAAATGTGGAGTGTGGGAGTGTTTACCTGAGTAGTGCTCAACAAGATGTGCAAGAGTGGGGAAAGTGAGCCGGGGGGAAATGTAGTGCCAGCCATTTTCTATGCTGTGGATTCGGTAGTGTTTAACAGAGCGGCGGTCCAGCCTGGAACTCTTACGCAGTGAGAGAGTGTAACCACCTGAAAGACAGAGAGAGAGAGAGAGAGAGAGAGAGAGAGAGAGAGAGAGACACGTTTAACGTGTTATGATTCTTTCTCCCCTACAGTTTCCTGCCTTTGTATGAAGACAATCACTCTGAACATGTTGTTGCTTAAACAGATACATTTTATGTAACAGTCATAGTTAATTCTTCATGTCTTCATATCTTCACAGTCACCATCTAAACGCTTGCAGTCTAAAAACAGTAGAAATAGTCAACAAATGTACATCTGCTTGCATTAAAGTTAAGAATGTTTTCTGTTTTTCCTGTTTATACAGACTGTAAGCATATATAGCAACAATATAGAATCATATTGATTGTATGGAATTATATTCATATAGATGTTCTGGAAGTGTGCTCATTTGGATTGTATGGAAAACTGTTTATATGTTCTATATTGCATTTGAAAGTGTTTATTTGGGTTGCATGTAACGCTGTTTCATTTGGATTGTACTGAAAAACTGTTCAATTGGATTGAATGGAAAACTGGTTTATTACATTTAAAATTGTAATAATTGGTTTTAATTGATTGATTTAAGTGATTTGAATTGATTGATTTGGATACTGTTTGTTTAGATTTTTGTTATTTGTTATATATTCTATATTGCACACAAAAGTGTTCATATATATAATATATATAAATATATATAAATAAAACTATAACACAAAAATATAATATGTACATATGTATTCACAGCCTTACAGTCGCACATTTCCCCCACTTTCTCTCTCAAGCTCCATCAGACTGCATTTGCTAGTTTTGCTAGGGACCACTTTCACTAATGTGTGTGTGTGTGTGTGTGTGTGTGTGTGTGTGTGTGTGTGTGTGTGTGTGTGTGTGTGTGAAAGAGACTCACCAGGTTCAGACTCACTCTCTCTGATAAGAAATGAGCCAGGCTGGTTAAATGGTAGAAGAAGCAGTTCCTCTGCCTTTTGCCTGCTGAGGCCTACAAACTGCCACCTGCACACACACACACACACACACACACACACACACAGTTACCCTCAATTCACAAATAAAATGCAACTGTTTTATGTGACAGTATCTCTAAACACATCTTACACTGCACTGTGAAAAAGACACTACAACGAAAGCTGAACAGAAACAAAGACAACATGAGAGAGTCTGAGAATTATATGGGGCGCGATGAAGAAAAGACGAGGAGGGAGAGAAAGATCAAGCTCAGATAAACACTACACAAATGAGTGGTTTGCAGAGCTGCAGGAGGACAAATGACATGCATGGAAAGAGGTTCTCACTGTACACACCTGTGACCCAACACACACACACACACACACACACACACACACATTTACATATTACCCTGTTTCTGTTTCAAAGTGCATCAAAATACAGAAATATGTAGTCCCATATAGGAAACTCTAATGCTCACTCAGGGAGACCCTCCACATCACATGACAACTTTTGTAATTACTGTAATAGCTCAGACTCCGTGTGAGTGCTGTTATCTAATATGTCAGAGACCACTTTTAGGTTTTGTGAAAGGAAAACACACTGATGTCACTGTAGATAAGGGCATTCATCTGGTTTCCAAAAGTGCCAGCAAAACATTCCAACTGACACTGCGTCATTCAGTGTCAATAAACACATAAACAAGTCTGCTTGCTTATGCTGTTTGACACCGTATGACGCACTGCTCAGGCCAATGTGTGACGTACAACAGGAGCACTCTGTAGTTCTATAATTACATACTGTAAACTGTAGGTGGTGGGTGATTCTTTACACTGCACTGTGCTTGCTTGTTAATGTGTGTTGTGCTTACGTTGTTAGTCTCCTTCCACCCTGTTGTTCAATGGTCAGCACTCCACAGGACCGCCACAGATCAGATATTATGTGGGTGGTGATTCATTTCAGCACTGTGGTGAGATTGACTTGGAAGTGGTGTTTGTGTGGATCAGACACAGCAGTGATGCTGGAGTCTTTAAAGACCTTAGTGTCACTGCTGGGCTGAGAATAGTCCACCAAATAGAAAAACCCAAGTTCTAAGTGAACAGTGGACATAATGTTTAAACACTCCAGCAGCACTGCTGTGTATGATTTGCTCATTCCAGTGTCACACACACTAACACACCACCACGTTAGCGTCACTGCAGTATTGAGAATATCACAAAATACCTGCTCTGTGGTGGTCCTGTGGGGTCTTGACCATGGCTAGCTACTAAAGCATCTCAGGGAATTGAATTCAATTTAATTCAAAAAGATCAACTGTATTACCGTATTTTCCAGACTATAAGCCGCACCGGAATATAAGCCGCAGCCGCAAAGTTAAAAAAAAAACCTGGAAAATAACATATATAAGAAGAAAAAGCAGCACCTCATTATAGGCCGCATGGTTTAAAGCGTGGGAAAAAAGTAGTCGCTTATAGTCTGGACAATATGGTAAATATAATGAAAATATTATATTCATTATATTTAAAGTTCAAAAAGTTGTAGATCTTTTGATCAGTATGGTGAATAGCTCATTGTTGCTGGAGCTTCAGTTCATTCCTTGTGAAGCCTCCAGTCCCATCCAAACTTCTTGAATTGACTTTTCAAGACAGTCCTCTGAAGGCTGTGGTCATCACTATTGCTCATACACTTTTTCCCACCAAATTTGAACTTCCAGTCAATTTTCCATTCATGTGCGTTGATAGAGCACACTGAGAACAGCCAGCCATGGCCTTCGGCGACTTACTCTCTTTGTGAAGGGGTTGATGAGTCTTGACAACTGCCAGGTCAGCAGTCTTCTTCATTTTTGTGGATACATGTGCTGAACTAGGCCCATTATTTATGCTGTCTGGATAGAAATTTCCTTAAACTCAAAATGAAATATTTGAGGAACTGTATTTCTGCTCTTCGTGAACTATAATCCATACTGCTCAACAAGTTAAACAACCCTTTTCGAGTTAACTTGGGGGGGATTTTCTAATTCCATGAGATGCACTACAGTATATGTAAAGGAAACTACTACTGTAAAGATCAGATGAACTGAGACATTATGTAACTTTACAGAAACTGAGACTCAGCTGATGAACAGAAGCACATTTTTGGGTGAATGCAATGCGGTACTGCACCTGTTGTAGACTTTTGCTGTGTAGCTGCTGGGGATGTAGCTCTCTTTTCCAGTGGCTGAAGAACTCACTTTCCACCACTCTCCCTCACTGTAAAACAAACAAACAAACAAAAAAACAAACAAGTGTTATTTCATGCTAAGTAATTCTAGATATTATACTTCCAGGCAAACGTTTAGGAGCACTGAGCTGCCCAGCTGCTCTTTAGGCACTGTGCAAAGGGATTCCTACCACTCCAGGCATGTGTGATCAATGCCCTCTAATGTGTAAATTCTACAGTGTAGGGGTGTGTTTCACTGTGTGGATGGGTTGATTGCAGAGCGCAAATTCTATATGCACATATATGTTGAGTCCAGTAACCTCAAATAATACAAAGGAAAGCAGTAAAGTAACTTTTGAGCTTCAACATGAAAGGGATCAAGTAACTGATTAACAACTTAAATTGGGTGTGTTCTAAAACTTTTGACTCATGTATGGACAAAAGTATTGGGACACCTGTATTCATTGTTTCTCCTAAATTCAAAGAAATCAAGAGTTTACCCTGCTTGGGTTGGTGTAACTGTCTCTACTCTCCAAAGACATCTTTCAACTAGATTTTGGAACACTGCTCATCCCAAAAGTATTGGATGGAGCAGCACAATTCCAGAGAAGACAGGTCCACTGCTCCACAACGCAATGTTGGGGGGCTTGATACCCCTTTAGCTCATGCATGCTATGTTTGTTCATCTGCTCCAGAGAGTCCTATTCTATGTGTAATTTTCTTCTCCACCAGGACTAGATAAGCTGTGTGTGTGCATTTGCACATCTGTGTCAGCAAATTAATGTAGCTGACCACAAGCATGGACGTGAATGCACTTGAAGTATGGAAGTACAGTGCTTACTCAGACAGCACATTGAGTCTCTCCCCAACTCTGATACTGTACTCAGAAGGACCTCCTGAGGGGTAATCATACAGCGCCACCACAACGTATCTGCCGTTATCTGTCAAAAGAAAGAAGAGGGAGGGGATTGGTTAAATGATGAGTGAAAAAACAAGTTCAGACTATTTCATCACCTGACCACTTCTCTCCTCTCTTTATGATAGAAAGTCATCTCTTCCTCCTCTTAAACTGTTTCCACCATACTTTCCTTCCATCATTTACAATCATCTCACAATTGAATCATATTGCACATAATATTATGAACAATAATAATAACAATAATAATAATAATAATAATAATAATAATGATCATCATCAGCATCAGCATCATGCTGATTTACACATCTCTTAAAGCAAAGTGATTAAAATTGTGTACTTCTGCTTGTCTATTCCCAACAAGTTGTATTGGTAAGTATTTTTGATGCAAAAAAAACAAAATGCTTAATTTCTTGTTGTTTTTGCTGTAGATTAGATTAGATTAGATTAGAATAATTAGATTAGATTAAAATAGATTAGATTAGATTAAATTAAATCAAATTAAATTAAATTAAATTAAATTAAATTAAATTAAATTAAATTAAATTAGATTAGATTAGATTAGATTAGATTAGATTAGATTAGATTAGATTAGATTAGATTAGATTCACAGAGTACAGGTACAGGGCCAGTGAATTGCAGTTAGCATCTAACTAGAAGTGCAATAAATAGTATTATTGACATAAAGTGCAGTCGAATGCATGCATGTGATGCAATGAATGCATGAATGAAGTACATTAGTACGAATATGTACAATACTAGTGCAATTTGAATGAAATGCATGTAAATAAAAGTGGCCGTACAGAGTTCAGCAGGGTCACAGCCTCAGGAATAAACATTGTGAGTCTGCTGGTGTGGAAGTGGAGGCACCTGGAATGCCTGCCAGCACTGAGGATGGTGAAAAGTCTCGGGTTTGGATGAGAAGTGTCCTTTATGATGTTTCTCACCCTGCCCAGGCAGTGTTTACAGTAAATATCCTGAATGGTGGGTAACAGGGTGCCTGTGTGTGTTCTGTAATTTTCACCACTTTCTGAAGTGCAGAGCAGTTGTCATACCATGCTGAGATGAAGTTGGTGAGTATGCTCTCAGTGGTACAGCGGTAAATGTTCATGGGACACAGTTGAGCTTTCTTAAGACTCCAAAGGATGATCTCCTTAGTTTCCTCTGTGTTAAGTGCCGGGTTGTTGTCAGTGCACCATTCAGCCAGATGGCTGCCTTGTCCTGTGATCAGGTCTATCATCCTGGTGTCATCACTTGAACTTGATTATGGTGTTGGAACCATAGAGAGGAACACAGTCGTCGGTGAACAGGGAGTACAGGATCGGGCTCAACAGACTGGGTTGGGTCTGTCAGGCTGTTGGTCAGAGCTCTACTGGAAATGCTTCCATCTAAGATTCCATACAATACAATACAATCTAGCATCTATGATGTTGATTTTATCAGCATCACAATCTGTCTAAAAAATTGAGTTTTTGGAAGTTGTACATTAATTTCAGAAATTACACACTTGAGCTGCATGGCTTTGATGAGCAGATTAGATCCACCTGAGAGTCCTCAGAACACAAGCTTAACTGAATATAAACTGCAGGCGTTAACAAGGTTACATTTGAACCAGAAACAGTTTTAATACTTTTGCTTCATTTTACCTCTTCTAAATGTCCTTTTTCTTACTTTTTGTAAAATTCTAAAAAAATATCTTTTGAACTTGTCATCTTTATAAGAATGAATGAATGAATGAAGTTACATTTCTATAGATACACCTTTCTAAATACTCAAGGATGCTTTACAATCAGTACTTTTCCCAATCGACACACTCTGGGGAGAAGCAGCAGCCAATCGCGCACAGTGTACTCTCTACTGGAAACGACTATCCACCTGCAGGACTGCATCCAGCACGGGGGGGGGGAGTTCACCCAGGACAGAGTGCCAGTCTATGTGTGGGCATAAAGACATACATCCCATACATGCATACACACACCAGGCCAATTTAGAGTAACTGGTTTTTGGAATTTGGGAGAAAATTGCAGTTCCCAGAGGAAACCCACACAGACACAGGGAGAAGATGGAAACTCCACTTAGACTTTGAACCCAAGACTGTAGTGCTGGGAGGCAACAGGCTACCACCAAGAAACAGTGCCAATAATCTGACAATATCAGATTTGTTGCAACTAATGCTTGGAAAATTTGATGTAAAATAAAAATTAGGATTTGACTTTGATTGTAGTTAATGAACTTTTTTTGTTTGTTTTGCTGTTTTTAGTCATAGTCATTTGGGAGCATTTTATTGGTTTATTCTTCATTAAAGTTTGACCCAAAGTAAAATATGTATGGAATTTTTTTTTTTTTTTGCACATCAGTGATGACATGCTTAACTATTTAAGGTGGGATATTTTTCTAATAAAAGAGCACATCTTGCTGATTTTAAAATAATTGAAGGATAAAGGCCCAGATGAAGTATTTATGGTCATTTATATAATATTAAAGAACACAGAATAACCAATATGGAGATCATTTGGTTTATAATTCATCATTTACAGTCACACATATGTAATACCTGCTTCAGCTTTAGCCCGCATTCTTTGCTGTTAGAGGCATGTTTATTATATGCTAGTGTATGTGTTGGTGTGTTTAGGCAGGGTTTTGCTCACCAATGATATGGGGTTCAATTGTTTCCTCCTGGCTCAGCAAGGCTGAACGATGTCTGCTTCCACGCCAGCCTTTACTGAGCCAAATGCCCATGCTTCTCTGGAGTGCTTTCAGGTCAAAGCCACGGGATCTGCAGTCTGGAGACAATAGCACATGAAGATTTGATTTCTTCATCACTTCTTTTCTCACTGCATAATTCCATTTGGGATATTTAACACTTTTACGAGCTCGCTGCCACCTTCCATAAAGACCTAAAGTCAGCCTTAACCCTGATTTTATGTTGAGGGTCAAACTGACCTGTTAACAAATCAAGGAAACATATTTGTAATCGTTTTTGGAGCACTGAACCTTTCCTGTTGGGTTTAGTGTAATGAATCTGTAAAAAGAACATGTTTCTCTTATTTATGTTAATATATGTTTATATAACACACATACTAGAGCAAACATTTTTGATAAATCTTTTTGAAAAGTGTTTCAAAATGTTACATTTTCATAATTAATATTTATTAATTATGTAAAAAATGTTTACGTTTGAATTGTTTCTGTCTCTTTTCTGAACAACAGAAGGAAGGATGTAGAGAAACCGCTTTTTTACTTGGACCAACACTTTCCAACCACAGTTTCAATATCATAAACATATCTGTCATACCTTGAGCATGAGGAGAAAGAGGCCAGGCTAAAAATAGACTACGAACAATGCTGACGTGCCTCCGTTATCTACAAATTCACCTGAAGTGCAGCAGTTTTGATTGCTTAATTTTCTGCGTCAGTGAAAGTAACCCTTTCATGTCATTAACTTGCTATTAGTACGCTGCTCTACAGATGCTGTTGCCTAATTCTGACCTGTAGAGTGAGCAGAGAGGGCACAGATCAACACGGTCACATGCACAGAAACACAGAAGCACCCTGGTGCTTGCTGCTGCGATGTTTCCTGTAACTGTTATCATCCTCTCAAACCTCTAAAGCATCTCGAAAAGCACCCAATTTTAGTCTTTTTTTTTTTTTTTTTCAGAGACTGTATGAGTGGCTGAGTGATAAAAACACTCTTTTACATTCTGTTTCAGCAAGTCAACTTGGGTTTCTAATCTGTCTTTGTGGTTTTCAAGCATCTCTGGGTGGCAAAATATTTCATTTCTTTTATGAAAATGAAATATTCTGACATTTCTACACTTATACTCTTAAATAGAAGCTGTTTCGGAAAAAAAAATGGTTCCTTGGCTGGTCTTTCTTTATAATGGTAATCTGTGTCACACAAAAAGCTCCTGCTCAATCAAGGTGTCCTGAAGTCAAAGGTATTAATAAAGAATTTATTTTGCTGTCTGTACTGTCCGGAGAAGCCTTTCTGCATGGTATTAGTGTAAGGACTTGATTGCATTAAGTGACAAAAGTGGATCATCTCCACTCCACTGGATCATCTCCATCTCCATGATCAAGTTTGGATAATGTCCAAATGAAGCCATAAGCTACAGAGCAGTTCCTTTTCTGGAGAATTCACAGTGGGTCATGCTGTGCCTCCTGCATGCACTATGAAGATGCTCCCCCTTGTTTAAACAAATCTCTGGCTGTGATTTACATATGTGATGAGGGCAACTTCAGATACTGTCCAGACATGGCAACTTTACAGGACAAGAAAAAACATGTGAAGAACAGCTGCCTGATTCACATTATATTGAAATTTAAAAATATTAGAAATGCAGATCGAAGGTTATTTGGCAAAAATGGCTCCAAAATGGTTCTAAATAGCACCAAGAAATAGTCTATGACTGGTCTAATGCAGAACAGATGAGCGCATGGCCAACTGGTATGACAGATGGGCCTCACTGGGTCATCAGTGTCTCCAGATCCAAAACACTGGCTGCACACCAAAGGGACTGAAATAGCCCACACCCCACTGACCATTACATTACATTACACATACCTTCCATACAAATCCACGCTGGTCAGGTAGTGAAAGTATGATGTGTATGGATTTTCTTACCTTTACAGAGAACAAATCTGCTCTAAATGTTGTTTGAATTTGACATTCATGTACAGTACATATACACGGCACGTGCTTGTCTAGTCCCTGTAGAATAGTACTGACAACAGAGCTGGACTGATAAACGCTAGGCACGCACACTTAAAAATAAGAGTTCTTCAGTGGTTCTTTAGTAAAGAAAATGGTTATATATACAACCATGAACACGCAAAGGACACTTTGCATGATTAAAGGGTTCTTCCAATTAATGAAGAATGTGCTACAGAAGATTCTATATAGAACATTTTTTAAAAGCACCAAAAGGGTTCTTCTGTTGTTACAAGTTACAAGATACATGCTATGGTTGAACCATGAACCCTCTACCGCACATTCTCCAACAGCCTGATCAAGAAACTTCAATCATGCAAGGGGCTCTTTGAGTGTACATGGTTCTTGATAGAATCGTTACTTTGAACACTTGAAGAACAATAACAATAAAAACAACAGAGGACAGTACAGACAGTTACTCCGACAGAACTCGTCTTTTTAATGCCCTTGATTTCAGAAAAAATAAGCGAGTGAGGATTGTAGCTAAATTCTGTGATCTTCATCTTTATCATCATGCTTCATGCTTATTCAACAGGTATTTTTACAACTTACTCAACAGGAACTTACTCTTTACTTATTATTTGGATGCATTACTCAAAAGGTACTTACTCTACTCAGTATTTTATGGATTATTCAACAGGTACTTACACTGTACTTATTAATTTAAGCTTTACTCAAAGGGCACTTACTCAGTATTTCAATACTTTTTTTACACCTTCTCAACAAGTACTTACTCTATACTTACTATTTTTATGCATTACTCAAAAGGTACTTACTCCGTACTTACTGATATAATTCACAGACTAGGTTCCATAAAGAACCATACAAAAGAGAATTATACAAACCACCCAGAAGAGTAAATATTTGACCAGACAAAGTACATTTAATGCTTTATATGGTTCTTTAAGTTTTAGAACTATTGTTTTTTTTTACCCCTTATCCTGTTTTTAAAGAGTGGATTGTACTGATTCAAAGAACAATGAAGCTGATTTTGAGTTCTTTGCACAAACAACAGTCTGAAACAGAACCTACCAGAAGAAGCTTTGTTCACTGGATGCTCATAATCTCTGAAGAAGTTTCCGAAAATTCAACTACAGCATCATATCACACCTGTTCCTCAACTTGAAGATGTTCAAAGGCCAACCAGGCTCTGATTCATGCTCACCTCATGTTTCTTTGCAACACTTTGAAATGGCTCCTTTGTCCTCCACAGCTGAAGATCAACCGGTATGTCCTGAGCTGTAGCTGAAAAATATGTCCAAGTGTTCCTGCAGCAGAATGACCTTGAGGTTTGGCTCTAGTCAGAGGGGCCACATACTTCTTACACTAGCTGGATGAAAGTGATGGGTAATGTCAGCTCCTGCTGAGATGTGCGGATGCAGTGAGAAGATCCTGCTATAGTGAGGCCTCATACATCTGACATACTGAAACAGAGTTTCACACTGAGACAGGCAGATGGTTTTATGTACCACACAAAAACACACAGCGTGCAGCAGCTTCCTGTGACGAACAGGTCTGACTGACAGTCAGCCACTGACTCACAGAGGATGCATCAGGGAAGGTTAAACTAAACAGATCAATGGATGTTAACCACTTAATCCATTAGAGCCTCAACCTTCATAACTGCATAAATTACATACTTTATGTCCAAATATTTGTGGACACATCTTTTAATGAAGGCACTCAGCTACTTTAAGTTGCACCTATTGCTGACCTCTATGTGCAAATGCACACACACAGGTTGTCTTGTCCCTGCAGAGCAGGGGTGGGGAATCTAAAGTCTGCAGGCTGTATATGACCCCCCACTTAATATGTCCGCTAACATATTTGCTAGATTTTATTGATTGTGTCTTTGCCTGTTATGCAATCGCCATTGCAACTATCAATTTCAAATGTCAAATATTAAATTTTATTTCCCATTGGTATCCTGCAACTATTTAAAATGTATGTTCATTAACTCCAATCTGCAAACATGACTTACCCTATCTAACCAGGCAGTCTCATTAATGTGTGATGAATTCTCAACAAGTAATCCAGTTCAGAATACAGCTCAAATTCCCTTGTCTCCAACTGAATTTAAATCCCTGTTTAAATGCCAACAGAGTTGAAATATCAGAGTTAAATTCAATTCAGAGTTTGAGATTTAAATGGTGTTCAGTTTTGGAGTTATTTGACAGAGTTAATCCAGCATCGTTCAATTCTGCAACTCAACTGATCCTAGCAAATTCCTCAAATGTGGGAATCTCGACTGCCTAAGTTCTGATTGTGGGGCACTGTATTCACACTCTTCTCTAATCGGGCAGCCATGGCCTGGTGGTCAGGGACCCACTCTTGTGACAGGAAGGTTGCTGGTTTGAATCCCTCAAATGGCAGGACATGACTAAAGTGTCCTTGAGCAAAAACATGCATTCTGACTGACCAGTGAGGGGGCAGGGTTGATGATATCACCCACCAAGATATTGGGTAATAGAGGAAAATGGGAAGAAAGGGACTGTTTGCTTTCTTTGCTAACATTTCAGAATAAAAGTCCTAAGAAGGGATAATACTGATACATAAATAATAAAAATAATAGGGACATTTAGTTTGGTTTTTATTTTATTTGGACCACTGTGAACATTTTTGAAGAATTTAAATTTCAATTTTCATAAATTATCAAAATGATTGCATTTCAACTCAAAAACACTATGGATGCATGTAAACGTTTATCAAAACATGCTAAATTCATAGAAATATTTTGAGCCTAGTAGCCTAGGATCCCCTGAAGCAGTATCATGTGTAACTGTCTCCCATGATCATTTTTAATGTGGTGAACAAAAGTACATCAAACTACAAAAACATCACACAAAATTGGCCTGAGGTTCTAAAGGTTAATTTAGTCATGTCTTTCTGGCCTCAGTGACAACCAGCACCATGTATGTATCATGCACTTACCAGTTGGTTATATATTATAAAATTGTAGTCTTTGGCCCGTGACCAGTTATGTAAATCTGGCCCCCAGTGGGAAAATGGTTTCCCACCCCTGCTGTAGAGTATTGCCAATAGAAGAGGACTCTGTGAAGCAGATAAATACACAGTAACCTACTGTCACCATGCCTAATATCAGATGTGGGCTAGAGGGGTATAAGGCCACCAGCACAGAGTTGTGGGTCAGTAGAAATATGTTCTGTGGGATGATGGAATTGATGGTCCTCAATCAACTCAATCATCTGGAAGAATGAGGTGTGGAGATGACATTAAATGTATTGACCTCACTAACACTTATTTTGCTCAATACAAGCAAATCCTCACAACAGTTGTCCCAAATCTAGTAGAAATCCTTTCCTTGACAGTAGTTAGTGCAACAAAAGTAGGAGGATCACTTTTTAATACCCTTGATTTCAGAAGAAACCATGAGTGAGTGGGTGTCCTAATACTTTTGTCCATATGGTGTCCATGGTCATGCCATGTTTGGATAGTCTTATTTAGCCTACTTACAAACCTAATAGTGGAACTCAGTTGATCATCGGCAGGTTGAGGTTTAGTAGGGGTTGGTGTTCAGGTCAGGTTTAAGGATTAGGGTTGGACTGTACCTCTGATTCAGAGCGGTCTGACAGGAAATGATTCACTTACTGATTTTTTTTGACAGTGGTTTTGAATGAGAGGATTCACAATATATACAACACAAACACAAAACATTAGTACCACCTGCCTAATACTGAGTACATCCCTCTTGTGAGACCACAACAGACCTTACCATTTGAGCCGTGGACTCCACAACACATTTGAAAGTGACCTGTAGTGTCTGTCACCAAGAATAAACTTAGCAGTAGATCCTTTCTGTCCTGTAATTTGTGAAGTGGGACCTCCATTAGCATCAGTGAGCCTTAGGTAACCACTCACTAGAGCACTGGAGGCATTGTAGGTACTGACCACTGCATACCAGGAACCACAAGACCTGCCCGATGTTTTGGACATGTGACCCGGTCATCTGGAACATCAGTTTGGTTTTGGTTAAGGTGTCTCATACTTATTTTTCCAAGAACTGATTGTTCACTGGAGCCTCTGTGGATGTAGATAATCAGTTATTTTCTTCACTTGTCAGTGATCCTAATGTTATGGCTGATCAGTGTGTATAACAAACATTTTATTTACTCTGATTTCAGTACTGTATGGCCCAGACAATTAGATCTTATTTTGTCACCTTAGCAACAGCAGCTCACTCTTACTGTAGCTCCACCTGTCAACCTCCACCAGTCTTCACAGTTCTGATGATTTCAGCTAAGGCTCACAGATGGTGGGGTCAGAATTTGGCACCAACAACATGAACCCATTGACCCAACCTGCCTTTTATGAACAGTCCAGGCTGGTGGAGGTGGTGTAATGGTGTGGAGAATCTTCTTGGCTTTGGGCTGTTAAGACCAATCAGTCTATGAGTCAATTGTTGACCATGTGTTTTCCTTCATGACCACAATTTACTATTTTCCAGTGGCTACTTCTAGTATGATGTACCATGTGAAAAAGCAGTCTCTCAAACTGGTTTCATGAGCATGACAGTGAGGTCAGTGTTCTTCAGTTGCCTCCACAGGCTAAAAGATTTTTTTGGGATCTGGTATGAAAGGAGATTCACAGCATGAAGAGTGTTCTGGAAAACTGCTGGAATTGCAGAACTCAATCATGTGAATATGGATGAGAATCACAAAGGAATGTTTGCAACATTTTGTTAAATTCATGCCATGAAGAATTGAGGTGCTATGAGAGCCAAAGGAGGCCATGCCCAGTATAAGCAAGGTGTTTTTGAATACTCTGTAAGCATTGGTATAAAAATGATTAATATCTTCTGCACATGAAGGAAAGCTACAATCAGCTTTCTAATTCTCTTCAGTCCTGTGTGAGCATTTGTGCATGTGTGTATGTGTGTATTTTGAGCAGGTCTAGAACTTATGTCAGCAGTTCTATAAATAGCTACATCTCATGTGTGTCACCTGTGGCCAGATGTAGAAACAGAGCAAGAGAGAAAAACAATACAACACTGGTCGTTGTGGTCGGAAAATGTTCACATTCGGTTGGAAAATTTCAACTGTGGACCCGTAGCAGCCTCAGCAGGAGCTGATCAACTTGAACCTGATCAGTGATTATCTTCATCCTTCTGCTAAACTAGTCAGACAAACAAAACAGACCTTTTTTTTTGGAGTTGGTTCATTTTAGTTCTAGTTAAATGCCAGGTTTAGTCTGTTTGAGCAGGAAAATCAGCTGGACTCATTTTAGAACATGCCTGCTTATTTTTGGTGTTGGACATCAGACATTAGATGGTTTACACACTGGGGGAACGCTTTCAGATTAGATTCAAATTTCTCTTGGCCATGTGAAAAATCAGGTGTATACACACCCAGAATGAATTGTGATAGAATTATGACTGGTTTCAGCAATCAAATTGAGAAATGTACCAGTGTACCACACAAAAACACAAAAATGGAATGCATTTTCCATGTTTGGATAGTTAGGCATTTGGAAATATGCCACATATATTTTTAAAATAACTCAAGGAAACACAGATGAACTATTTGTGGCTATTTATTCAATATAAAAGCCTAAAATAACCACTATAAGAAAGATTACTTTAGTTAGAAACTCCATTCTTACACCTCTTACATCTACACTGCACTTCCATTTCTATATAATGGTGTATTTTTCACCTGTATACATTCATTTCCATAAAGTTTTATTCACTTATACATTTCTACTGTATGTTCTGTATATCTACTTATTTCCATCTTAAGAACTGCATATAATTTCATTCTATTTTGATCCTTATGTTTTATTTTCATCCTTACTTTTTGACGTGATCAGATACCAAACCTTTTCACTACAAGTTACTTTTTTAGGGGGGTGCACTAGTCTGTCACAAATAAACTTTGATTAATCCCCTGCCCTAGCTGGGAGATTGTGTTCCTTTACTATTAAAATAGTCCTTTGTTCTTCTGTGAACCATCCTTTTTTCCACTGCATTGTAAAACCCCCTAACATTTCTCACAACTGTTCATGCTGTGAAAGGCATGATTACAGGAGGCAAAAAGGAAATAACATACATGCTGATGTGTTGAATTAAGCAAATAAAGTCAGTACCATGTTCAGTCTTCTATTGACAGGGTCCTACAAGATACTAGTTCTTGTCCCATGGCATGTTGGTGTCAAACAGTCTCAATGGAACACTGATCGTTGTTTAAAAAAAATCAGTCTAATTCTTTTTTGAAGTTCAGTGTTGTAGAAACAACATTATTAGCAACAACCCACCCCATGTGTCCCCATTTTCACACAAACACCGTGGGTGAAAAACCAGGACATTAGGAACAGATTTATGTACAACCTTTATTTCAATATTAGTACAAATCGATATACTCAGCAGACGGTAGTAGTACAGCACCCCCTATATGCTTGGAGGACAAAGCATGACGCGTCATCACCACAAGCTCACTCAAGGCAGCAGTACAATCATAGATCAACAGTGAACACCCACCCAGGGAAACATTAGAACAGGAATATTCATATCAATAGTAATAATAGGAATAATAAAGCTACAAAATCTAACAGCGGAAGAGATTAATAGATTAATAATAATACATTTTGAATATAATGGAATTACTATCCACTGTACAACAGGAGGGACGCAGCAAGTTAAAACCAACCCCCTTTTCATATTTATATTTGTGTGGTGAGGGGCCAGAGGATGGGGTCAATAGTTTAAAATATTAATGTGTCTATGATCATATCTAAATAGGTATAAGTGGAGATCCAGAGATAAGCAGGGTACGTTCATCACTGGCTTAATTTTCTTACATTTTTGTCTCCCATGTTCTGGTCAGATTATTCTAGAATAACCAAAAACCAAACAAAAACAAACAAACAAACAAACAAAAAATCTATGGTTCTGCTTCTGGTCCTTGTTTAACAATATAAATATCAACTAATCTATCTAGGCTCCACCCACAAATGTGCTCTTCATTGAACTGACTTCAAAATTACCGTTAGAATATTCAAATATAGATATTCTGGTCAGCACAGCTCAGTAGTGAAGCATCAAAATGTCAATTTACTGTTAGGTAGCAGCTCTAAACAAACGTTGCAGGTGTTCTGTAAAAACTGTCCAGTCTTATAACTACTGCTACAAACCAGTGCATTTGGGGGAGAATGGATAGCACATCAATGACCCAGTTACTGGATGTCAAGCTTACTGGGATGAATACATTCCGTACCTGACATTCAATGGGATTGTGGGGGGTAACAGGAGACCTACCAGTACCTGCAGAGACATCTAAACAAAAGCATACACACTCCCAATAAATTACACTGAAAAGAGGGACATGCTTCTCAGTAGTACTGAATAATAAAGGTACAGTAAAACAAGGCTGTTAACATCTATTCTGCAATCAAGAGAACCAAAAAGAAAGGTATTCTCACAAAGTACGACATATCAACATGAGTTATAATAATGATAACAGAAAAAAGAACACAAATAACTAACCAAAAGAAAAAGAGAAGACAACAGATTTCTACCACAGTCGGACAGAATGACCAGCAGAAAGAGGGGGAGGTGTGTACAGGTTGTCTCTACAGTATGAAGTAAAAGGGGTGGGGAGGCAAGAGGAAGACCTTGGAGAAAAGGACGGGAGTAATCCTTCTCTTCTTACTCCCAACAAGTGTCTTCTGAAAATCCACATTTCTGTCCAAAAGAGCAGGTCTTTATCAGAATGTGATAAAGACATACCAAGGGGAGACTGAGGCTTGAGAAATATTCCTTTTTTGCAGAGCAAGGACAGACAGCATGTTCAGAAAGACCTGCTTGTATAGATTAAATAAAGAGGTGGGAAGTTAAAACTCAAAGTGGGAGTGAAGAAAATTAAGGTGTGAACAATTGTAGAATATGACTGCATTTCAATAGTTTAAACATGTCTTGAGTACAAATAGTCATACTTTGCATCCCTTCATTACACCAGAACTCTCTGGTTTCAGTAATCAAAGGAATGTTTCACCCTTAAGCTCAGAATTTCAGCAGATTTTCCAGGTTGAGAAGTGCCTTATTCTACAGACCTCTTTCCCGTGATAGTGACAGTGGTCACAATATCAACAAAGACCTTTATTTGAAAAATCAATGAAGCATGTTGCTGATCATGAGTGTAAATGTACCCTCAGGGGCAAATGAAATTCCTTAAGGTTTGTTTGCCTTAAAGTTAGATGGAAAACAACTGCTCTGCAATGTGGTAGATACCAAGTGACAGTTTGGTACTTAACCTCATTCTGGACGTAAGGTACCAGAATACAGGATACACAGATCTCTTTAGGTTCTACTCTGACTTATGTGCAACATGTTCCGCATGTACTTTGCCTCATGCTGTGTACCCTTCACTGGCTGCTGGGACTGTAGACTTTTCAAGCCTTGGCTCTTTCACCAGCATTTAAAAGACCTGTTGTTTTTTCCTGTCAAATATTTTTAAATGTTACAAACTACTCGTCCTTATTTTGCTGAAATTCTGAACTAAATAAGTGAAACTCCCCTTGGAAAAAAAGAGTGCGAGAGACAGGCTTTAGCAGGACACCTCCATGGTTTGCGGTCTGGCCTGGTTGTCGTGTCCAGCCGTGGCGCCCTCTGGTTGGGAGCTGGTGTGAGTGCGGCTGCGCACGCCGTCCACCGAGCTTATGCTGGATGCAGAGTGGGTGCGGGAGCGAGCCAAACGGGTCATGCTGGCTGTGGGCACTGAAAAGAGGAGAAAGTGGAGGTCACAAAAGATGAAGGAAGTATGAAATGAGCTCCTTTAAACCAGAAAGCACAGGTTTCAGAATTGAACTTCTGTATGGGGTTGGAGGTGGATCTGGAGAGTGAGGGGAGTGAGGAGGGTACAGTTGCGTGGGCGAGGGCAGCACAAACATTTGGTATTCAGCTTGTGCCATTCCATTCCTGATACATGGTGCTCTGGCAGCAGGGAGAATAATGAGGTTTCTTGGACGGCTTCTTCACACAAAGGTGAAGGACTCAGAATACCAGTAAATCAAAAATTAGAATATTGTGTGAAAAATCAATTTTGCTCATAATTTAAGTCTAAAATGTAACGTGAATGTTAGGTTACATATTTCAATTTTTGTTTTCTTTTGATCAGTATGGCTTAAAGCCCAATGCTATGTTGATGTTCCGTTACCATGAATTTCTACATGAATGTGGCGTGGCATGGAGGCAATCAGCTTGCAACACTGCTGAGATGTTATTGAAACCTAGGCTGCTTTGATGCTGGACAATATCCCATAGATTCTCTCTATTGCTGAAAAAACACAGCAAAATCATGGTCAGCAAACCATTTGTTAGTAGTTTGGGCACTGTGGACAGACTTACTCCTACTGGAAAAGGAAATGGGCATCAAAGCTTGTCAGCATGCAGTCTTATAAAATCTCTGGATGCTCTCTTGAATCTGGACCGAGACAAGCAGATGACGTGATGGTTTAGGGTGCCATGTCATCTGCTTGTCTCATTCCAGACTTGGGAATTTTCAACCAAAAGAACTCTGTTTCCTGAACTGGTTCCATTCAGGCTCATAAGAACCTTGCTGTTTTTTAGCGAACCATCCGGCTCGGATGGAAGCAAGGATACGTCAATAGAGGGTATTGCCCAGCGTCAGTAAATGGAAGCGAAAAGATGGCAGTGTGCATTGACTACCTGCAAGCATTTGTGCTGTTACAGATGGTTGTTTTTCTCCATAACGGAAAAACATGGATCAAACATGGACCAACTTTTGGCAATGAGATGATGTAGAAAACTACAATGTGCGAGACATAGCTCATCGCTCCTTGCCCCTACACACATCCTGGTTTACTCTGAAAAACCTTCCTATGGGACTTCAAATGCCTTCCACTCCTCTTCAAGACTGCAGAAACTTGAACTGAGACTCTCAAATTGCAAATAAGAGGCCATTCTGAGTACACCAAAAAGACCTGAAATAGTTCATGTTACATTTATTTACATTTACCTTTTTTAATTAAAATGAACAAAAATGAACTTTTACACAATATTCAACTTTTTGGAGAAGCAGTACATTATTAGCAGCCAAGGAGACTACACTAGGGTTATATTTCTTGGATTGGGACATCTGGTCCTGCAGGGCTTCTGATGTAGTTACTACTCAAGCACACCTGAATCACCACTTAATTGAGTGGTTCTCAGTATGTGTTGAAACAGGGAAATTAACAAGCTGTTCAGGATTCCAGCCTTCGGTTCCCCACCCCACCAATAGTTCCCCAAACTACTCTGGAATAGTAACTAAACTGTTGAGCTTTGTTGGATCTTTTTTTCAGTGCAAAAAATCAAACCATACTGCCCCACATGTTTCCTGTAAGATAAGGCACACTGCAGATAAAGGTGCTGCAAAAGGTTCTTCAAGACATGACATAGAATAACAGTGTGACTATAAAGTGAATGTAAAGATCCATTATGTGAAGTGAAGGCTCTTTAAACCTTTCAAATTTTCTATACACAAAAATGGTTCTCTATGCAACTAAAAGTGGTTCCTCTATGGCATCGGTCGAAGAACCTTTCATGGCACATTAACAGTTGAGTAATTAATACAGCCCTAGAGCACACATTTTAACCACTGCTGCTGTTATCCTGTCATTATTCTCCCACAAAGAGAAGAAAATCCCCTGAGCAGGATCAAGTTTCAATTCATTTTTACAGTAGCCGAAAAAATGAATGATCAGGAATCGCAACCCATAAAGAAATGCATAAGCATGCAAAAGAGGTCAATGTAAAAAAGTGCATCAGAGAGAGAGAGAGAGAGAGAGAGAGAGAGAGAGAGAGAGAGAAAGAATACCTGATACCACCAGTGTGCTCACACACCTTCACCCTCTCAACAACAAATAAACAAAATACATAAATAATGACTGACCAAACAAGCATGCTTTCAACATCATGATGGTGAAACAGAAACAGAGGAATGAAAGTGAAGGGACTGGGGAAAAGAGAGACAGACAGACAGACAGACTGAATGAACAAAGAGTAAGGGGATGAAACAGTGGAAATGGCAGTTTGGAAGCAAAGTCTAAAGTGCTGTCTGAACTCCTGGTACCTGATTCGATGCTCAGGTGGCTGAGGAGCACATGGGGGACTGTTCACATTTGACGGAAGGAGGGGTCAAAGGGGAAGAGGAGAGAGAGAAGTGAGGGAAATGGAGAGTAAGACTTTATAAGAGACTCAAGAGAAGAAAGAAAAGACAGATTAACAAGAGGGTCAAAGGGGAATGTGTCGGAATGTCAGGGTGGAGCTGTAGCTGTTCTCAGTCTAAGGGGCCTAAAAAAGGAACCAGTGCCGTCAATGCAATCACTATTTGCAAACTCCCCACTGTTTAAACACAACCTACACTGCCATTAGTTTAAATCTTACTTAACTGTAACCGCCATCACAGAAATGCCTCCAGCAATTGCACAACTAGGTCCAGCTGATAGACATGCTTAACTCAGAATAACAGTGTAACTCGATTTGAAAAAAAACGGCCCAGTTTTAGCCAGGTTACATTTCAAATGTAATTTCAGCAAAAAGAAAAAAAGAAAGGAAAAAAAGAATAAGTTGTATTTCCATCTATTATAGTTCTGAAGAAACTTTAGATGACATAGGCAAGCAGAATGAATTTGACTGTGATAAAGAGCAACATCAAAATCAGCTGAATGGAGATTTAATTTTGTCTTCCAATTCTTTGCCTTTAGCAGAATCCTCTTTACAGTCATTACAGGGCATTGTTTTCCCAACAACAAACCGTGGATCACCAAGAAACAGGCAGAAGTTTTCAAACTTAAAGACAAGGTACAACAAAGGGGTTTGCAGAAGGAGCTACATTTGAGACTGAGGGAGTGTATACAGGCCTACAAAAGGAAGCTGGAGGAAAAAACCTCAGCAGAACAACACAAAGGAGGTTTGGGCAACCATGAGGAAAATCACTGCCATGAATGCTAAACCCCAAACTGTGGGGGACAGTTTGGTCACTACCAACATGCTGAATGTGTTTTTTAAAACGTTCAGCATACCACCAGTCCAGCAGTTGTACCCCCACTCTGTCACCACCTCTGCTGTCTCCACACTCCTATTTACACCCCTGTGCCACTGAGATGACTATGATTCTTCAATGTCTCTTGAACCTGAGTCTGAATCGTGAGCAAGTTCCTACTCTGTGGAAAATGGTTCCTGTTGCAAACAGGTCATCTGTCTCTTGACCAGAACAACGCCACAGTGAGAATCAATTCTCAAGTGCATTTAACACCATCCAACCTCTCATGGTTTAGCCATGATAGCCTGGGTCCTGTACTGCCTGTCTCATAGGCAGCAGTATGGGCAGATGGGACCCAGCCAGTCTGACATTCTGGTCTGCTGCACTGGAGCACCTCATGGAACTGTACTCTCCCTCCTTCATCTTCACTCTGTACACCATTGACTTCCAGTACAGGACAGATCTCTGCTACCTTCAGAAATTTTCTGATGACTCTACGGTGGTTGGGAGATCTAGTGAGCAGCTTTGTGGAGTGGTCTGAGAAGAACCATCTGCTCCTCAAAGTGACTAATACCAAGGAGATGGTGGTGAACTTCAGAAGGAAGAAGACCACAATCAGTACTGTTTCCATCATGGGTCTGAATGTTGAGCTGGTATACCCTTACAAATATCTGGGTGCCCTGCTTCGGTCCTTCAATGTGTGCAGCACAACATTGGCTATCTACCAGTCTGTTGTTGCAGGTGCTGTCTTCTTCGCAGCAGGCTGCATTGAAATTGGACAGACCAAAAAGTTCAAGAAACTGATCAAGAAGGCTGACTCTGATCTTGGATGGCCACTGGAGAGCTTTGAGGTGGTGGTGGAAAGGAGAACTGTTAGCAAACTGACTCCTATTCCATCATACAATTCTTCGTCACTGTGTCAGGACACACTAAGCCACCGACAGAACAGGCTCACTGAACATGGCCGGTATTGTTACTTCTATCCAAATCATTTCCACTGACATTACATGCACATAAACAGGCTGAATTACTACTGTCATTACTACTCTATTCTATTCCCATCTTTTTTGCACAGACACTTAAACATGTAAACAACAGACACGTTTACTGAGCCTTCGTGTGTTCTGCATTGTTACTGTACTGTATTGTTACCTGCATAATGTTTATGCAATTACATATTAGATACTTTCAAATTTATAATGGCAGATTATGTAGCCCAGAAGTTAGCTTTTTAGGTTATTGTATTTTAATATATCTCTTATTTATTATGCTCCTTAATAAGGCTTGAGTACTGTGCTCTTTCTGCTCTTTATAGTTATTTGTGCTGCTGTAATATGCAACTTTCCCTCTGGGATTAATAAAGTAATCTATCCATCAATCTAATGTACTGTATCTGTCCCGCAAGGGAGTGCATTGATTGTCAAGTGCATCAATTATTTGAGATGGACATGTCCAGTTTTATCCGTTAATTCTCTCTTTTTGCATCTCTACTGTCGAGAAATTCCAGTTTCATCCTGATTCAAACACTGTATGGAACCTCATCAACAGCAATTCAGTCCATGCATCAATCTTAACTCTACCCTATTGTTTAAGGCCACCTTTAACCTTCCTCCACCACAGGTAACTAAGACTACCTCTGTAGAAGATACAGATACACAGAGACTGGGTTACATTAGTATGTTACACATCTGCTTTGATGGACAAGGTCAGTTGCCAAATAAGGTGTGCTGTGTCTGTTTTGTGCCTGAATTGACTCAAATTATACAACCAAAACAGAAAGCAAATAAGCAGTGGAAATCACCAGAGGCCCCACCAGACACTCAGAACTCAGAATGAATGAGTCAGAGCTGTTCTGATTTATTCTGTATTAAACACAGTGACTGCACTATGGCTCACCACCTATTAATAATCAAATCATTTACAAGCATAGCTCTAATTTTACCTTCGATAGATTGGTTTTGCATGACAATGGCAAAACCTGAAATACATTTACATTTCATTTACATATAGAAATGAAATATTCTAATAATCAGAGTTTCTGTTCTTCATTATCTATAAACCATACTGATAAACAGTAAAGGTTTGAAAAATCTCTTTATGTGAAATAAACATGAAATATTTGGCAGTTTATCATTTTAAATATTTATAAACACAATGATCTTGTTCAACAATACTCCAATTTTGGAGATGCACTACTGCACAATGAAAGTATCATCCTGGATACCAACAAACTCAACTGTACCAAAAAAAAAAAAAAAAAAAATCCAGCAAAGAACAATGGAGGAAGAACCCATCTAGCTATTGTTTGTAATTTAGGAAAGAATGTCACTAATCACATCAGGGACATCAACTGGGTTGAGACCACACACACACACACACACACACACACACACACACACACACACACACACACACACACACACACACACACACACACACACACACACACTTTTTCCATGTCAATTGAAACTTACTGGAACAGCAACTAGCTGCTCAGTTACACTGCACCCACCCAAGTCTCCCATGTACCTTCTCACAGCTTACAATAAATTTTATACCCACACACCCGTGGTGTTATTATTTTTTTTTTTATATCTGTTTTTAGTGCTGCAAGAGACTGTGCACCTATTTTCCCTACTCAGAATGGAGAGGTCTGTAATAAACTGTGAGAGAAATAATCTAAACTAAAATCCATGATTTTAAATAATTCATTTGCATTTCATTGCATAAAATAAGTATTTGATACAACAGAAATACAGAACTTAATATTTGGTATAGAAACCTTGTTTGCAATTAGGTCAGACATTAGGTCAGACAGTCCTGCAGATCTGCAGCAGGGATTGTGGCCCACTCCTTCATTCAGATCATCTCCAGATCTTTCAGGTTTTGGGGCTGTCGCCAGGCAACGTTACATTCAACTCCCTCCAAAGATTTTCTGTTAGGTTTTTCTGGTTTTCTGGTGTCCTTAGACAGCTCTTTGGTCTTAGCCATGTTGGAGAGGTTGGAGTCTGATTGGTTGATTGTGTGCACAGATGTATTTTATACAGGTAACAAGTTCAAACAGGTGCAGTTAATACAGGTCTGGGAAAGCCTGAACTCTTGCTGGTTGTTAGCTGATCAAATACATTATTTAAAAATGATACAATGTGTTTTTCTGGATTTTTTTATTCTGTTTCTCACAGTTGAAGTGCACATACGATAAAAATGACAGACTTCTCCATTCTTTGTAAAGCAGAAAATTTGCAAAGTCGTTGCCGCCCCCTGGCCAGTGTATCTGCTGTTCATTGGTATCAACCAATTTAAGCCCAAATGTGTGATCAGACGACAATTTGGCTGATCCTGTGATTATTCTCACACTTGATGATCTGTACTTTGCGGTCCTTGTGGGGGAAGCAAAGTAAAGATTAACACTTCGGCATCATCTGGATCAGCAATGAATCATGATTTTTCACAGAACTGTTCCCCTTAAGGCTTATTCCTCTAAATTCATGTGTATTAAATGGAAGATGAATTCTGGATCTGTAAATTAAACAGATAAAATAGACAGATATTCATATGTATTCTGAACTGAAGATGTGTGAAAGCTGAATTCCACAGAATCCTTAGGATCCTAGGCCAATTTTGTGGGGTGAGAGAGAGAGAGAGAGAGAGCGAGAGAGGGAGAGAGTGAGAGAGAGAGAGAGAGAGAGCGAGAGACAGAGAGAGCAAGAGAGAGAGAGTGAGAGAGAGAGAGAGAGAGAGGTTTTTCACACAGGGCTAAATTCAGGCCATGCAACAGCATTCTCTCAGAGCAAACCTATTTTACTTACACCCTCGACTTTGCATCACTGCACAGCCACACAGGAGATAAAGTCATGTTAGTTTAGCATCACACACACACACACACACACACACACACACACACACACACACACACACACACACACACACACACACACACACACACACGTTATCCATTATGACAGTATTTATCAGAGGCATCTTTGAAGAGTTGACATAACACTCTACCAGGTGCTAAAAGTGATGTTTTTAGAATCGTTTAGTCACACAACTATATCAACATGTCAGCTTACGAGTGTATGAATGCATGTCTGCGTGTGTGTGTGTGTGTGTGAAAAGACTGCTGTGTAGGCGGAAAAAGGGCGGCTGAGGTGAAAATTTCCACTTGAAACTTCCTGACAATGAGATTTCTTTAAAGAAAATGTGACGCTTTAAGACACAAAACACACATCACACACATTTCAGACACAAAGATACAGTATAGGCGAGAATAAAATGAGAAAACAATTATGTGACTGACATTAAAGAGTGACGTCTACTGAAGGAACTGACTGTAGGGGAACCAATGTGTGAAGGAGACAGACAGATACTCACTGTAGCCCATTCCCTGGACAAAGTACTTGAAGGCTTCAGCAAGTTTACCAGGCTGAAAAGACAATTGAGTAATTATTGAAAATAATCATGCAAACATTAGAAGAACATATGATAACAGCAGATACACTATATGTGCAAATGTTTGTGGACACCCCTTCTAATTAATGCATTCAGCTGTTTTTGCTTAAGTTGCAATCATTGCTGACAGAGAAGTCTATGAGATCTATGGGCTACACCTAATGGTAGTTGTGGGCTGGAGCATAAAGTCCCCCAGCACAGAGCCATAGAACTGTATTCTTTGGAACGACTGTGCATCATCCAATATTTTGAGCATGTATTGCGCTTGTTGCTAAATGCAATCAAATCCTCACTGCAGTGCTTCAAAATCTAGGAACAAAAAACACTTTCCTGGACAGTAGAAACAGATAATCCAATAAAAGAAGGATAAACTCTCTTTCATACTCTTGATTTCAGCAGAAACATTAACTGAGCAGGTGTCCCAATACTTTTGTCCATTTAGTGTACAAAGAACTTATCTACAGGAAGTCCAAAACTACACCGGAGTTTACTGCAGCTTACTTGAACAACTTGAGGCAATCCACCACAGTCTGCCATCTAAAAGAACAATCATCAAAATCATGTAAAATCAGGTCTGTCTTCAAAGAAGAGCAATAAAATAAAAGCATGTATATCCTCTTGCCTTGAGCAGGGTGGTCTTTGTGGGGTTTAGCCTTGAGTTGCACTCGACCTGAGAAAAATGAAACAATTCAGGTTACAGTTGGTCAGTTTAGAGTGAGAGTGAGAGAGTGTGTGAGAGAGAGACAGAGAGAGAGAGAGAGAGAGAGAGAGAGAGTGTGAAAGAGTGTGTGAGAGAGAGAGTGTGTGAGAGAGAGTGAGAGAGAGAGTGTGAGAGAGAGTGTAAGAGAGTGAGTGTGAGAGAGAGACAGAGAGAGAGTGAAAGAGAGTGAAAGAGAGTGTGAGAGAGTGTGAGAGAGAGTGTGAGTGAGTGAGAGACAGACAGTACACAGTTTCTACTAAAGGCCTTCAAACACTGCCTGATTACATAAACTCTGCACAAGCTGTTCCAGACTCAAAATCAGCTTCATACACTTTACTTGGGAAAGGAATGAACGACCCCTTTGGAATCTGACGTTTTTGGCAGATGAACAACGAAAACAGGGAAGTGCAGAAGCTTTACAGTGAGGTTCAGCTTCATCACTCACCACTGCTTCCACAGCTGGTGATGTGTCTCCTACTACCAGCAGTGCAGGACACCTGAGACACAGAAATAGACAGATTACTGGAAGATCCATTAATACACACGTAGCATTAGCACACCATTTACATATTATGACACATCTCTTAAGAGAAGCAGCCTAGCAACTAGAAGGTCACTGGATCAAGTCTCTGAATCAACAGGTTGTGACTGAAGTGACACCCTTGAGCAACATAAGCCCCAAGCTGCTCCGCAGCTGTCAAAGTGGAGGCTGCCGACCACTCCAGAAATGTGTGCTCACTGTATTACTGTGGTGTGTGTGTGTAAATAACACCATGGGTGTGTGGGTATAAAATTTATTGTAAGCTGTGAGAAGGTACATGGGAGACTTGGGTGGGTGCAGTGTAACTTAGCAGCTAGTTGCCGTTCCAGTAAGTTCCAATTGACATGCAAAACTGTGGTGTGTGTGTGTGTGTGTGTGTGTGTGTGTGTGTGTGTGTGTGTGTGTGTGTGTGCGTGCACTCACAAGTGTGTATGTGTAGGGGCTTGTCGATATGATGTGATGAAAACATTACCAAAGTCTCATTTTAAAACACAGATTGCTGTATATTGAAATCATTTCATTGCATGTCGCTCTGACCTAATTTGACAAGAAACAAGACAGTTGTCTTTAGTCACACTGTGTTCTAAACCACATCAAACAGTCTTTTAAAACAAATAATGACCTCTAAATTAATTAGAACTGAATAGCAGGCGCATCTTTTTGTACTTCTTATGTTTCGGCCTTATGACAAAATGGATTAAATTCATTGTTTCCTCAAAGTTCGACCCACAATGACAAAGTGAGAAAAGTTTGTTTGAAATCGTATCATATTAAATATAAAACGCTAAACACACAGCCAAGATAACAAACGAGTGGCTTCAGGACAACTCTGTGAATGTCTTTGAGCATCATTCTCAAAAAGACTTGAAGACGGCTGAAATGGGGGCCACGAGTGGCGCTACCACTGTGAACCTGGGGTTGCAGGTTCAAATTCAGGTTCGTGCTGGCTGCCGACCATTGTGTCAGATGGCGGCAGTTCGAAAAGAGGCGGTAGGCATCCATCACGTGCCTTGGAGGAAACATGTGGACAATTTCTCCCCCGTGGCGCCGAAAGCAGACAACTTGGGGTTGGGTAACTGGCATGTCTAAATGCTGAAATGGGTATTTGTTGGCTTCAACCAGGTATTGAGCAAAGGCTGTGAATACTTGTGCACACATTTTTTTTTCTTTTATTTTTGAATACATTTGCAAAGATTTCAAACAAACTTTTCTCACTTTGTCATTGTTGGTTATTGTGTGTAGAATTTTGAGGGGAAAATGTATTTAATTTGGAAAAAGGCCAGAACATAAAATGTGGAAAAAGGTATGAGGGTAAGAACCAATATTATACAGATAGCAGGGGGAGGGGGGAATAAAAGTATAATAATAATTAAAAAAGCAGGTGTGCTTGAGCAGGAGGTGCACAAACTGGGCAAGAGTCTGGCGGTGCAGGACCAGGGATGTGTACCCCTGCTTTAACAGCACTTTTAACAATTACAGTGCAAGAAAATCATGATACATTTCACAATAGAAAGTCATCAACCTCTGGTGGACAACGCTGTTGCATAAAATCCAAAACAGTTCCAAACCTGCTTTCTGCTCAGACCGTGTGAAAGAACTCAATTCTCACAGAACAGCACATTAAGTTTGTAAAATCACACTGAAATTCTGAAGGCACGCTTACTTCAGGGTGTTGACCGTTTCTTCATTAATCCCCAGGATGGGTCGCTCAATCTCTAGGTCTCTGCGGCTGTTCAGAGAAAGAAAGGCTGAGTATCAGTGCGTTCGCATCTCCACAGACAGCGCAGGACCCGGAACACGGTCTCTGTGAGGTACCTGTTGTAGGAGTTGCAGAACAGAGCGAGGTTGTCCTGGTTGATGTCCTGAGCGATGTGCAGACGGTACGTCTGAATGATCTCTTGGTTCTCCGTCAGCTCGTCCTAGAATAAAACGACAGACCATTCCTTAGCTTAGATGTCCAGTGAACCTTGATTCAGTCTCATTCACATTAACCTTGCATAACTAACATATACAGTATATGGACAAAAGTATTGGGACACGTGTTCATTCACTGTTGCTTCTAAAATCAAGGGTATTAAAAGGAGTTGATCATGTTTTTGTTGGAGGAATTGTCTCTACTGTCCAGAGAAAGCTTTTGGAACATTGCTGTGAGGATATGATGGCATTCAGTGACAAGAGCATTAGCAAGGGCAGGAAGTTGGATGATCACAGTGCACCTCATTCCCAACTCATTCCAGAAGCATTGGATGGAGCACCATCATTCCAGACAACACAGTTCCACTGTGCCACAGCTCAATGACAGGGGGCTTTATACCCCTCTAGCCCACACCTGGCATTAGGCACGGTGCCAAAAGCAATGTTTACCTGCTTTCTATCTGTTTTGGCATTAGCTCTCTACAGGGACTAGTCAAACTTTGTGTGTGCATTTGCCAATCTGTGTCTTAAAGTAGGTGAATGCATTCATTAAAAGAGGTGTCCACAAACAATCGGACATGTAGTATCATTGCTCAATTGTTATCAGCATTATAAACAATCACATATTTTACATAGTCTCATTTTATAGTTTTGCAATACATACTCTAAACAAAACATAGCACACTCTCACAACTGTGAGGTGTAGAAGGACTGTATTACTTACTGTGCTAAAATGATGCCCCATCACAATGTCCACCAGGTTGCTGGTCCATCCAGACAACTGCCACAAATAAATAGCACAGTTTATTGGTTATTAGGAATGTCCTGACCAAGGTATTTTGCTGCTGATCCAATCCAAGTCTCTTAATGCTAAGTATCAGCTGAAAAAGATACGATATTGCCATCAATGCCATCTTGCAGACATCAGATGGGACTCTAATCATCATGGTTAAAACAAGGACTCGGAACTGGATTGAGATTAAAATGTCTGCATCAGACCGAATCCCGATACAAAGAGTGGGATTGGGACATCAGTGTTGGCTACTGACCAAAACATTAAAAGGCAGACAGCTCTTACATTTAGATTTAGGGTCGTTTGGAATGTGCATCATGGAAATTGTGACCCGAAACAATTTTTTTATGAGCCTTGAAACACAAAATATGTTTTATAGCCTTGCAAAGTTTCACTTGTGAAACCAGTCTCACTCTCCTTTTGTTAAACTGTCGTGTTAAATTGATTACATGTAAAGAGACATGCTGTTAGAACTCCATAATCTCAAAATATTAGAATATTTAAATTTGAATTTGAATAAATCAGACTATCAAAACGCAGTCTGGAAATGTGTCTTTTAAAATGCACTGAATATTTGACACTTTCTGAATTAAATTATGAACTATAAAAAAAAAAAAAACACCTTCATGACTATTTTTTCAGATGCAGCTAGTTTACCTTTGAGGCAGCCCAGTCCATCCAGCCTTTAGCACAGGGGTCTATATTGATGAGAACAAGTCCCTCGACCAGAGCAGGCTGATTCAGCTAGAAGTCAGAAACAAAGAGGAGTCTGAAAACGAGAAACTCTACTGTTTGGCACGACTATACATGCTTGATGTGGCTTCTTAAGGGTTTTCCAGCCTTCGCCACAGAATAACTATTATCTGTGCTTTTTGTGCCCATTGTGCCACCAGTGACAATGAAAATATAAATGTTTGAGTTTGTAACAATTTTCTGTTACATACGTTCAAAGGAACTGCAATAAAGAGAAACATATCCAGTGAAGAGCTGTTCTGAAGACAAAAATACCTTGTTGATGAGATAGGACAACAGACTGGTCAAGGCTGGCAGAAATGTTACTGTAACTATGATAAACACAATTCTGGTGAGCAGAAAAACATCTCGGAATAAACAACATGTCCAACATGTCCATAACTAGACGAAATCACCTGGTCTTATGAATCTGGATTTCTGATTAAGTAAATGGATGGTAGGGTCACAATCTTGTGCCAACAGACTCCATGAACCCAACCAGTCTGTTGTGAACAGCCTAGGTTGGCAGAGGTGGCGTAATGTTGTGGGGGGTGTTTGACACACTTTGGGCCTGTTAATTATCGCCTGAATAGCACCTCGTAATTAAGTATTTTTGGCTGACCATCTTCTAATCTAGGGAATATTACAGCATAATGACACACCACAGCAGCTTATGCAACATCGCAATGAGTTCTGTCTTCTTCATTGGCCTTCCTATTCTAGACCTAAAGCCAGTAGAACACTTCAGAATGTGGTACAACAGGAGATTCACAGCATGAAAGTGTTCCTGAAAAATCTGCAGGAATACAATCATGGGAACATGGGACTAAAATCTGGATCTATAATTCCAACATCTGGAATTATATCCAAAAAAGAATGGAGCTGTTTGAGAGAAAAGGAATTCCTTACACAGTGTTATTGTAGTATTCCTAATAAAGTGCCCAGTGCACAATATAATTAAGTACACTACAATATAACATCTATATCTACAATATCTACAATATAAAGTGCACAATATAATAACATTGTCATAAAGTCAGTGTTAGAATTGTTTTATCATGCTGAATGTTCTACCAGCCATCATTAGTATGAACGCCTGCATTTGAGGCCAGTTTTGCTTTACTGAAATGCACTGAATGGAGATGCAGCTTTATCACATAATCACATGTATTCTGTAAATCAGAACCCTGCAAGACATGCTGACTTGTGTTAATCCAGAATTTACAGACTCTGGCATAGGTTTTGGTCATGATTTTACAAAGACTGGGAATCTTGCAGGCTCAATAATGGGAAAATTGCAACTACAGAACAGGAAGAAACTGTAGGTTGCAAAGTCGTCCATCATTGGGGTGGCATTGAAACAAGCAGAATGGAGAGTCTGTTTTTGGCACAATCATCTTTACAGCCATTTGCAAATTTTTATGCCAGTGTTGACATAAAAGGCCGAAACCTTTATGCCATTCTGACAATGTCCAATGTCTGACGCATTTTTCAGACCAGATTTGGATTCAGCTTTTCAGAATGTAGAAAGCAACCTTTAAAAAGCTGTGCGTCATGATATGACCAACTGTAGGACCAGCCATTTCTGATCATCGGCTACCTTTTCTTTTAATGTTCATATGTAATCATCTGGACACACAGTGTAATCAAAGGCCAGTGGAACAGAAGTTTCAGTTCACAGCATGACTTCTTGTACACTGAATCTAACACCTCCACCTGCTTCCCGCCAATCTAGCACCACTAGCCCAGTCACAACAGAGCAGATCACACTTCTGGTTGTTGCGACGAATTTGAGCTGTGTGACTGTCCTGTGATCTGATATCAAAATAAAATCTGCCAGAACATTCTTGAGAATGTCCAATAACATGCATGGAGAGCAGGAGTGTGCAGTACACACTAAAGTGTTATCTTGTACTAAATCAAGCACAATTAACACATCTTTGTACAATTCTATCCCCTATTAAATACGGCTTCATATAACACCCTGGCAGCAGTAGTGCTTTTATTACAAAAGCACAAAGCAATGCACTGCAGTCTGGATAAATCAGCCTGTTTCATTCTTGGTACATCCTTGAGAAATTGGATACATGTTTTAGCTATAAACAAATATCACCCCTGACATGTTAAACTGCACAGGAATATGCACTAATATCTGACAGCTGTTACTGACTCATTTTTCTCTCAAAGTCAAAATATTACAGCAAATATTTTGTATCGTGAACATGTCGTGTGTTATCATTCACACCTACTTTACAGGAACAGGAATTTATGGAGCTGGCCCTCAAGATATTTTAACCAAAGCACACATTCTTTAAACTCCCAGGGACGGTGCTCACTTGTGGAATATGTTTCTGTGTGTGTGTGTGTGTGTGTGTGATGATATTATTATTGTGTGTGTGTATTGTGAATAATATACATTACTATACGTTGGCGTTTGTTAAGTATACATTTATTATTTATTTGCTATTAATATTAGTTATTAATTAATGTTAATATCTGCTTGATTATGTAGTTCTGTGCTACAACCTGAACTGAACTTTTGAAATTAGGCTATCTTTGAAATTTAAAAGATCTTGAGGTATTTATTGCTACAATCTAGTACCTTTTTTATTATCATCCTTGCATTCCTTGTATGAATTTAAGGTCAGTAATAAACACGGGCAAGAAAGCTATTGAGATGACAGGGCCCCTGTGCGGCCTGCATTCTTCAGCTAGTGAGCAAATCCCCTTTATCTCCCATACAGACTAATTATGTTCTGGTGGAAACATGAGAATGTGATAGAAAAATGGAATATATGTTTCTCTGTGGGCAAGTACAAACTGTGTTGGGAGAGTGTGTCATTCAAACTGGGTTATTTCACATTCCAGAGACACAACAGGTTTTGGGGTTTAGGGTTTAGCCCTTACTGCAGAATGTCTACATAGCTGCAGCAAGATTCCAATAATCATCAACCAACACAGAGACCTCAAATAGCCCCCATATGTCCTCAATCTAAACCTCTGTGACAATGAAAGCCCAGAGCTCATATGAACCAGTCATCATCAACACAAAAAACTGAAATAAGAAATAAAAGATAAAAGAGAGATTACTTACAGCCAGTCTGGAAAGGATGTAGGCTCCGGCACCAACGCCAATGCCAATCACACTGTTGATTCTACAGAAAAGGGTAATATACACAATTAGTTACTTAATATACTTAGCCCTTTAAAAGATCATTTACTAACCTGAAAATGCAAATCTAAACTAGTAGTATAGTAGGAATCTGAATGTAGTAGGCTGCTATCCAGTATGAATTTATGAAGTACTGATTTAACTGATCAAATATGGCAGTAAACAGCACTGTTTTCATAGGAATTATGCAAAACACAGATGTTGACCTGAGAAGGAGTGTGTATTTTGTAACTGGCCGTTTAGACTAAGTAGGATGCAGGATCCAGGGCTGGCTTTCAGAAAGTACAAGTATATGCACAAAAGTCTTGGACTATAGTGACGAAGTGTATGGAAAGGCGGTGGAGGTGTTAGATTCAGTGCATGCTGAAGTCATGCTGTGAACTGAAACTTCTGTTCCACTGGCCTTTGATTACACTGTGTGTCCAGATGATTCTATATGAACATTAAAGAAAGGTGGCGATGATCGAAATGGCTGGTCCTACAGTTGGTGTATCATGAGCACAGCTTTTTTAAAGGTTGCTACATTCTGAAAAGCTGAATCCAAATCTGGTCTGAAAAATGCATCAGACATTGGACATTGTCAGAATGGCATAAAGGTTCAGCCCTTTTATGTCAACACTGGCATAAAAAATTGCAAATGGCTGTAAAGAGATGATTGTGCCAAAAACAGACTCTCCATTCTGCTTGTTTCAATACCACCCCAATGATGGACGACTATGCCAGTTTCTATAGGTTAATATATGTTCTATATATGTTATATGTTTCTGTATGTTAATATATATATATATATATATATATATATATATATATATATATATATATACATATACATACATATACATATATATAAACCATTTACAAATTTTATTTTTGTATTTTATTTCTTTTTAATTTTTATAATTATTTTACTTGCATTTAAATATGTTTACTTTTATTTATATATATATATATATATATATATATATATATATATATATATATATACTTATATATATATATATATATATAAAATTTATCTTTATATATTACTATTTACTTTAAATATTTCTTATTGATTTATCAATAAGATAAATTCAACTCTTTTAGATTTTTCTTATTTTATACATATTTTATTATTTTATATGAGGTATACTTAATAAAATTATGATTCTATTTCTTTTATCTTTCACTTCATTTATCCTTATAAAAGCTATTTTTAATGTTGTATCAGTCCCTTTTGGAATGTAAATGCTTGGCTGCATTGTAAACGAGGGTCCAAATCCAAATATGGAATACTGTGCATCCATTTGAAAAGCCTGGTTTTATGGAAAACTGCAGTACTGAAATGCACACTGAATACTGGAAACAGGAGGACTCACTTTTCAGGCTGCAAATAAAACCCTAATTTCACTGGTTGGTCCATCATGATGTTGATTAAGCAGTTAATCAGGAAACCAAAAGGCACAATTATTAGTCTGACAATAACTCAAACGTCACAAAGCAAACCTTTCAAATACATTGTCCGGGTCATGCAGAACCTGCACAGGTGTTTCTGATGCCTGTATTTCCTTTTTCCAGTTATGTGATGCAAACATCCTCAAGCCAACTTATCAATGACCTTATTGATAATGTTCATAAGCTGTTGCACGTATACTCACTTTAGTTGGGTCAGGACCGATGGCAGCATTTCAGCGAGTTCATCCATTGTAGGGTACTGATACCTGACGGACAAAGAGAAAGCGAGGTGAACTCAAGGTGAAGTCGGCTAGATATGCAAATATAAATGAAAGAAACAGCTTGTCTGGTTAAGTAGCTGTATCAGGTCTTGAGAAAAGGGCAACAGTTTCACTGTCACTGTCTGAAGTTCTTTAACAGCAGGCAGCAGATGCCCTACAGAACAGCAGAACATCAAATCTAAAAAACAAGCTTTGTTCCTGTTGTTTGGGGTCTTTCAGCCTTCTAGACATTTTAAGCTACATAGCATATAGCCCCATGTACGGACATGCAATGTGCTACATTGAGCAGTAATGTAAACAGAATCCTCAAGCTTGTACAGAAGTGTGTCTCTGTAGAGGATGGGAAATTATTTCCATTAAGAAAATCAAAACAAACTAATTTGACCAGAGCTGCCCTAACATTTGAATTTTGGTGGGATATTTATTTGCGAGCTATATGGGATATTTACTTTTTAACTATGTAGTACTTTAAAAAAGATAGAGAGAGAGATAGATAGATAGAGAGAGAGATAGATAGAGAGAGAGATAGATAGAGAGAGAGATAGATAGATAGAGAGAGAGATAGATAGATAGAGATAGATAGATAGAGAGATAGATAGATAGAGAGATAGATAGATAGATAGATAGATAGATAGATAGATAGATAGATAGATAGATAGATAGATAGATAGATAGATAGATAGATAGATAGATAGATAGATAGATAGATAGATAGAGATTCTTTGGTTGTTATTGATTCGCGGACCATTCCTCTCTAATGTGGTGTCAGTCTTATTTTGCCTACTGTGCTACATATGGAGCTGAGGAAAGGCTCTGACCCGCTAGGGAAAGGTGGTGCATTCTCCTGCTGGCCTGGAGCATCCACGTGGACCACAGCGAAGTGCTGCGTAATCTCCTGCATGTCCTCGAAATTAAACAGTGTGTTGAAGCATGACTTATCTGTACAAAACAAATACAAAAGAATGATTAACTTCATTAAAGGCACAGACAAAACAAACCATCAAGAACCAAGTTTTCAGAACAACAGTGGAAACGTGTGCAAGGAGCTTTACAATGTTTCAGTAAATACTGTGTAAATATGTGCAGAAGGTCATTGAAAGTCTTTTGAAGAGAAATGCAAGATTCTAAAGGAGGTCTGTTTTGTAGGTCTTGTATCTTTCTGGAGTCCGGACCTCCGTATATTGTAGCACTGACCCAGTAGCCCACATTCAGTCAAAGTAACACTTTGTAGATCAACTACGCAAGCTAGTGTGGCCAGATGCCATGTTTTCAAACCAGGGCAGGGCAATATCTTGTTCGACACGACGGATAGAATATCCCAGCATGTTCATGCAGTGATGAAATCTTACAAGTTTACTGTGAAAACAAAAAGCACATGTCTAATCATACTGGGAGGACCAGACCACAGCTATCATTATGAATGGGTTTAGGGTTTAAGTACACAAGCAATAAAACCAGATGGTCTCTGGTGGCATTGCTAGATAAGTAATGTGGGACAGATCTTTATAAAAGTTTATTTAAAAGCAAAAAAAAAAAGACAACCACTACCCTAGAAAAGCTGAAGCACAAATTAGGCTTTGGGAATGATTAACATTGAAACATTGAAAACTCTTGATTGAAAACTCACGGTTGAGGCCGATGTCATGGTAGGTGAGAATGACGGGCCGGTTGCCTTTGGGTGTTCCTCTCAACGTGACGTGGAGAACTCCGTGGGGAGTCTCGATATCATGCTCCTAAAAAGAAAAGATGACACTTTCAGCATTTCAGAAAAAAAAAAGTTTCTTACAACTTGCGAATGAGGTCAATGTAATATGGACAACTGAAGCTTTTTCAACATCACATCAACAGCAGACTAGGCCACCCAGACTACCATAATAGGAAACCCTGTCACTGCCTCATAATGTCAGCAAAAACAGATGTTACATTCTAGATAAAGCTGAGTGACGCTTGACCTAAATCTAATAACCTGCATGCATAATATCTGCCTGACCACAACCTACAACTCTGTATCTGCAGTGAAATCATCAGACCCCAACAGGGACAGATTGACAAAATTGGACATGAAGAGTTAAAATATCACTACAAGGGTCTTAAAAGAAGACAATAGCCAGCCAGTGAAGCTGTGTTTGTGGTTCTGTGCATGCTTGGGTAGGTGGGTGTGTTTGGTTTCCGTTTGTAGACGATGTTTGCTCTAGCACAGTACCACAAAACCGCTTTAGAGTACATCAAGTGTGTTGCTTGGGCCACTGCTGCGGCTGCCATGGACACTTCAGTCTCACTCACATACACAACAGGACTGGGCATCAACGTAAAACGCATAGAAACATCTGCGGGACTGTGATAAATTATTTTAAAAGCATGATATGACCCGATATGCCTCTCATCTGTTTCAGTCATGTGACTGTTTACTTGCAGGCATCCAACACCTCTGCTGCTGAATTACAGAGAATGAAAAGAGTGAATGTTAATTATAGAAATGAAGAGACATATGTTGAAGGAAAAATGTCCTCGATTGACATTTGCTCTGAATAGACAATGATTTAAAGAATTCAGTTCAAATATACTGCCAACATTTCTAAATCAGAGAGAGCTTATATGATACCACACTCTCCTCACCTCCCTTTATACACTGCAACTGACGGACACACTATTTACTGGCATCAGTGTTTCAGTGTTTCAGGAAAAACAGTATGGATTTAATAAGGAACAAAAAGCAGCCTGTGAACAGAAGACACGATGCAGCATTTTATATAAGAATGGAGAAACATATAAAGTACAGGGAGCTCACGTGGCTACAGAACTATGTATATAGTTCAAAGAGAAACTGTTAGATAACAAGCAGGGTTTTAATTCAGGAAAAGCTGGACTTTATATTGTCCTTTTTTACATTTTTAAAATGTTTAATTTAACAATATACAAAATTACTCACCTGAACTCTAACCTGACGTAAAATTACTCACCTGAACTCTAACCTGACCTAAAATTTCTCACCTGAACTCTAACCTGACCTAAAATGACTCACCTGAACTCTAACCTGACCTAAAATGACTCACCTGAACTCTAACCTGACCTAAAATGACTCACCTGAACTCCAACCTGACCTAAAATTACTCACCTGAACTCTAACCTGACCTAAAATTACTCACCTTAACTCTAACCTGACCTAAAATTACTCATTGATTAGAGATGTTTTCTAATACTGTAGAAAAACTGTAACCTAATCCAAATGAATGAACCTTAACTGTAACCTAATCCAACACTGAAGCCTGTGAACCTAGACCAACTTAACTAACCCGCACTAAGCTGGGATAATTTATCGACTGACTAAAGAGGTAAAAGGTTTGTGCTTCTCCTGTGACACACAAAGCCAGCTGTTGGCTAAACCACTGCATTCCAACCAGTGTAAAAACTAAAACTGCAGTTCTACAGCAGCAGATACTGTCAACACCACCACCAACTCACACCTGCACACCTTGCAGTCTGGAACTCCGGGAGGGCACAGAGGTTAAAAATAGGTGAGACGGTTCATAGTCGGATGAGAGTGTTTTTGTGTGTGTGAGTGTGTGAGTGTACGTGCGGCCACAGACTAATCATATCATCTGAAGGGTGCTGGGTGAGCTATGATTGCAGGCTGATCTTTTGAACAGTCTGCTTCTATGTAACCTGTTTCAGTGAGATTCACATTCAGTACAAGTGAAAATCTATTTTTAAAAAAGCAACAGATCTGCTTCACTGCTTTTTATGTGCACTAATAAAATAACTAAATATTCTCCTTATAATGATAACGTTAATTTAATTGGTTTCTATCTGGCTGGTAATATAAAAGCTAATAAAAATAATCTATAAACCTAATAAAACCTGATATTACTGTAAACAAATTAATAGTTTATTTTTTGTCAGTATTACCATAACTGTGTGCATTCACCAATTTAAACACAAGAGGCTCTCTCACACAAAGAACAATAACTTCAAATCCAAAAAAAGAACCATTAATCAGGGGTGTAATGGTACACAAAAGTCATGGCTCTGTTTGTACTACTGTTTAAAGCTTGTTACAGCTTCCATAAAACCAACAAATCACATTGCTCGCTGATCATCCCTTTGGGTTTGAAATGACAATAAAACAAGTATTTTAGTTCAACTCATCAAATCACAGAGGAACGGACAACAATGTGTCGACTACACGCTACAGGCTGTATTAACTGGCTCAGCTGGATGCAATGCAGCAGTAGGTGGAACAAACTTCAACGTGCACAACTATCTAGAAATCATTTTGGGTTTTTGTTTTTTTTCCACTGTACCGATCTCATACCAAACCATGAGAGGAACACCCAAAGACATCGGCCTCAACCTTGAGATCCAAACCGCAGGGAGAACTAAACTGTTACTTTTGTGTACAGATACACCTGTAGTCAAGGCTGCTATGTAACACTTTTAAGAAGACAGAGTTTCCTCAATATGACACCTCCATGTACTGAACTCTTAGAATAAAAAATATAGTTTTTTTTATTAAATTTTATATATATATATATATTAAGTAAGTAAAAAAAATATGAATCACACAGAATGCCTCATGTGACAGGGCACACACACACACACACACACACACACACACAAAAACACACACATACACACAAACCCACACACATGCACACACGCAAATATCCTGGGTGAGCAAGTGGCAGATATTCAACAGAGCAAAGGAAGTGGAAAAAAAGTGCGAAACAGAACAAAACCGGAATGTTTCATCATTCGTTATCAAATATACATTTTCAGCCATAATATTAGCACCACTTTCCTACTACTGAGAACCTCCCACAAGACCTCTGAAAGTGTTCTGTGGTGTCTACTACCAAGACTAGCATTAGCATTAGATCCTTTAAGTTCTGGAAGTTGTGAGGTGGGTTCTACATGATCATCAATGAGCACTGGCTGCCCACCCTGTTATCCTTCCATCAGATGCTGTCCATTTGGTGACCACTGCAGACCAGGAGCCTGATGTTTTGGAGATGTTCTGACCCAGTTGTTTAGAAAATCGCAGTTTGGTTTTTGGTAAAGTGTCTCAGATTCACATGCTTGTCCATTGTCCACCCGCTGCCTAATATATCCAATATAATAATGTTTTTCACTCCACTTGTCAGTGGTGCTAATGTTATGGCTCACAGGTGTATAATGAATGAGAGGGCATTCGTCCCATCAGCTCCACAGGCCTCGCTGAGCACCACCCAATCCTGCTGCCAATAGACAGCACACACACCGCACCCTTCAGCTTAATCTTACTCACCCCCACATGAACAGACACATACACATACATATAAACACACCCATACAAATGCGCGCGCACGCACACACACACACACCCCAAAAATCAAAGGCCTGCCCTTTGGGACACAGCAGGATGGCTGGCACACACATAAAGCACAAGAGAAACCGAGAAACAGGGAAAGGGACACACCTTCATGCTCAACAGTGACTACAAATCATTGACACTTACTACTGTTATCAGCAGTGCAGACAATCACACATACGCAAACACAGCAGACACACTGACGCAGGTAAACAAAATGAGATGAAAACACATGATGTCCTCTCCTCCTCACACAAACAACAACAATGTAACCACCGAGTGTCCGATTAGTCAGTTTGGCCGAGTCCACTCATTCTGCTTAAAGGAGAATCAACAGGCTGTTGAGACAAACACAGACCACTCTCCTTACTGCTGACCACACACTGAAACCCACACACACACACATTTTCACTCACCACACCGACTATGGCACAAGTGATCTGCTGGAGATCCAGTATGGTCGTCATTATATTGATCCACAAGGAGAAAGGAGAGAGAGAGAGAGATAGAGCGAGCGCACGAGAGAGGGATAGAGGAAGGGAGGGAAAAAGAGAGGGAGAGAGAGAAGGAGGGAGGAACAAAAAGAGGGAGGGAGAGAGACGGCGAGCCAAATGCCTGCTCTTTCTTCAGTAATAAGGGGAGGTGGCAAAAAGCAAAACCAAAAAATAAAAAGTAATAAAAAAAAAGAGAGTAAAATAAGATGGCACACTGCTCTGGAAAAGCGTGAAGTGAGAAAGGCAAAGAGAGAGTGAGAGTGTTAGAGAAAAGAGAGGTAGGAATGTGTTTGTAGTTGTTAGCAGCATGAATGACACGAGGAGGGGGGGCACTAAGGCTGCTGTAATTGGATTTAGATGGTCAGGTGAAATTACGAGGGGGTGACGGAAGCCCTAGTGAGTGAACAAATGCATGTGTGTGTTTTTGAAAACATGTGTGTATTCGTGTGCGTGTGTGTGTGTGTGATAGGTTTATTCACATTTCAATCTGATGTGTCTACGCAACACAATGTTTGGAGCGCTGACCAAAACCCCTCAACGCAACTGGTGTGTGTGAGACTAAGTGTTGCCATAGAGACGAGCTGTTAACTCCACTGTAGTTGCAGCACTAAACACTATACAGAGTTAATATGAGGGACGTATGGCCCACAGTTAAGATTCCACACTAATCGTTCACGCACAAAGTGACATATTGAAGCACTGTCTGCAGTCATGGACATTGAGGGGTTGTATGTCCCAACTGGAACACCCACAGCTTGTTAAAGCAGGGTTTCTTCAATGGGTTTCTTCAGTGAGGCAACAATAGATTTAGCTTACGCAGCTGTCGCAGGCTTGAATGGAAGGATTACCTGCAGATCTGAACATAAGGCGACGACATGGCTACCTCTAACCAGCTCTCAGCATGCGTTTGCACAAACGCACACACAGACCGTAAAAAGAGAGGACTATCCATATCAAGTAATTCTTCATAAAACACTCCACTTTAATTGGTATAAACAGACACATATAGACAAACGTATTGGGATACCTGCTCATTCATCATTTCTTCTGAAATCAATGATATTAAAGAGTTTATCCAGCTTTTGTTGGAGTAACTGTCTCAACTGTTCAGAAAAGGCTTTCTACTAGATTTTGGAGCACTGCTAAAAGGATCTGACTGCATTCAGTGACAAGAGTGTGAGGTTAGGATCATGCACCCCACCTCACCCCCAACTCCCTAAAAGTACTGGATGGAGTACCATCAGTGCTGGGGGGGTTTGAAGCCCTCTAGATCATGGCTGAATGTGTTCATTAGAAGGGGTGTCCATAAAGCACAGTTCACATTATTATGGCAAGCACCTTTGTGCACATTTTAGAAAGCTTCTCTTTACATACAGGAGCACTTCGTAGTTTTATAATTACAGACTGTAGTCCAACTGTTTCTCTGCCAATGGTGTTAACCTCCATTCATTGTGGTCAGGATTCCACAGGGTGATTCTTAGCACTGCATTGACACTGACATAGTAGTGATGTGTTGATTTGTTGTGCTGGTATGAGTGGAAATGGCACAGCAGTGCTGCTGGAGGTTTTAAACACTGTCCACTCTATTACAGAGTTAGTCCTTTTTGTAAATGTAAAGAGACAAAAGCTCATCTGTTTCTGTACAGTTTGCATGTTCATCCTCTAGTCCTTCATCAGGGCTCACAGGACGCTACCGCCAAGACACTGTTGGCTGGCTGGTGGACCACACACACACACACACACACACACACACACACACACACACACACACACACACACACACACACACACATATATATATTTATACATAGAAATATAGATATAGATATGGCTTGAAAACTGGGTCAGCAGAGCTGGATACAGACGATATACCACAGACCATAATTCTGGGATGTAGCAGTCTTAATTCCCAGTGAACCCAATTAGGGTAAGAGAAGATACTTTAAATATAAATCTGACAGCTCATTTACATAACTTTATAGGCTGGGTCACATACATCCCTCCATTAGAGAGGGTCACTTCATGAACACTTTGTTTACCTGCTCATCCAACAAGGACATTTGTAAGTAAATGTAAATGTATTAATAAGGGTTGATAGTGGATTTCTGGGAAGGCTTTACACTAGATGGTGGAAATGAGCACGGTTTGAATCACTGTAAAACAGGAAAACACACAAAAATGTATTTTTGACCACTAACGTTTTCACATGTATAGAAAAAGGAAGATAAACAAAACCCACTGAGCAGAAACGCTAAATGCTAAAGCTAAGAGAAGTGCTGAGTTAGTGGTTTGAGCACAGAGAAAATACGGTCTGTTGTATGCTAGTCATGTTGTAGCCAGAAACTAGTTTGAAAAACCTTTGTGTTCCTGAACAACACTGTGAGCTTCTGAGTGACAGTCTAAGAGCTGATCTTGTCATCAGGAGATCACAGCCTTTTGGGGCCAAGAGTCCCAGAGAGCCTTATTGTCTCACTCTGTGAGTGAGTAGAATAGCCCCAAATTACACAGCACCACACAAGGCAGCTCAGGCATCTTTTAGCTGCCATGACATAGAGCTGGCAGTTAGTGGTCTCCAAGTGTGCTGTCCAATGACGATTCTTTACGTTTGAAAAGACTGCTGCATTGACTTGAAAGAACCATATAAGCTTCCATCCCAGCACTGCTGTCATCTGATAAAAAAAAAATACTTTTCTAATTAAAAACAAGTGGCAAGGTGCCAAAAACACACAAGCAACAGTACCACTATTTTTATAGCATTAAAGAGCAAGAATCCATGTTAATGTTACATTTATATGTGTTCAATAAAGGTTATTTATAGTACCAACAGGTTCTTTGACTCCCTTTGCATTAAAAAGTTCTATAAAGAACCATATATAGGTTTTCTGTCACAGAGAAGAAATGTTTAACCAAGCAAAATAAAAAAAAAAATAAAAAAAACATTAAATATTGGTTGTAATGGCTCTATATAGAACCACTGCCTTCAAGAAGCTCTTGTTTTAAGGCTGCAGCTACAGTAGACATGATCAATCAGCTATGTATCAGTATTGGCTGATTTTACAGCCTGAGAAATGCTTTTGGTGATCAGCTGATTCATCCAACCCTGCAATCTGGTTAGGTTATACTGTATGATCCATTTTTGCAAGTTGCTAGACAACGCACACACCATTATAAAAGCCATGCACTTGAACAGCAAATAACAGTGTGGATTTAAGACCCTGAAGCTCATAAATCTTTAACTATGCCTCTTTCAGCCCGCTGGAAAGGTGGCCCTTCATAAAACATTAAAGAATCTAAAATAAGTTATTTACATTACTGTATAATTCCATGTAATGTTGCTTGAATTACAGATAAGTGCATGTGTGGAAATGGAAGAATAGCACATTATGTTGTGTTGAAAAACTCTAACAGTGTGTGGAGTTTAAATGTGTGTGTCTGTGGTCTGTTGAGAGCAGCGCTGGTTGTAGTTGTATTGTTGCATGACCCAAGCTCTCTTGGGATTCAGCTCACAGACAGATATCCTGACATTTTTCTTTAAACGATGTCAAGCTGTCCCAGCCCAGATGCAACAATACTATCACCATCATTTTTGACAGATGGGATACGGTTTTTATGCTGGAATGAAGAGCTTGTCTTTCACCAAACATAATACCTCTCATTTAACCCAAAAAAAAAAAACACCAAAACATTGTTCCAATAGCCTTCTGGCTGGTCCAGGTTATATTTTGCCAGCTGCAGATGGGCAACAAACAATTTTTGGACAGCAGTGGCCTTTTCCTTGCAACCCTGCAATGCACACCATCGTGTTCAGTGTTGAATGTGAGAAAGGCCTTACGTTACTTAGGGTTCCTTTGTGGCCTTGCAGACACACCTTGCTCTTAGTGTGATTTGTGTTGGTCAACCACTCCTGGCGAGGGCAATAATGGTCTGTCTGTACACAATCTGTCTGACTGTGGATTGGTGGAGTCCAAACTCCTGGTGAGAATTGACATCTCTTCTTCTGAGGTCCTCAGGAATCTCCTTTGTGAAGAGCAGACTTTGATAGATCCCAGAGTCTTTCACTTTCAAATTACCTGCTAATCCTCAAGGTTCTCATACATTTGCCACAGATATGTAATATCGGATCGTTTTGCTCAATAGAAAATGTCGTGTTTGATTTGATCTCTTTTTAGAACTTAATGAAGTTTTAGGTCAGATTCGTGCAGAAACAAAGAAAATAAAGACAACTGTAAAGACAGATGTGTGTGCTTCATCAGATTCACACGAAAGGTGGCCCAGTTAAAATGGAGGGTTCCAATTCACAGAGGAATAAACCACTGACATTTAAGAGTTTGTATCTGCCTGCCTTATTCTGTCTCTGTTTCCCAGGATGCACCTGGCTCTGGGAAGACCGAGAGTAGGCGAAAGCAGAAAAGGGCTTCCCTGTGTTAAAACAAGCAAGAAGACCCCCTAAAACGAGCTAGTCAAATGTGTACGCCCCCGTTGTGGAACATACCCCACCTCTGTGTGTTTCACTAAGTGTTTCACTAAGTGTTTCACTGTACACGGCTGTGTCTAGGAGTGTGCGCAAGTGTATAGCCACATCAAGCAGCAGGTGTATCCTGTTTCAGAAGCAGTTGATGTTCCAAATCTGTTAGAAAGACAGAAATAAGATGAGAAGAGACAAGCGTGTTGTTTTCCTTACTTCAAAATGTCAAACCCGTCTCTGGCTGTTCAAAGCAGTGTTTCCCAACCCTGTTCCTGAATGCACACCTGCTCTGCAAATTTTAGAGCTTACCCTCCTCCCCACACACCCGATTCAACTCATCAGCTCATTAACAAGCCCTTCAGAGTTGCAAGGACACACTTAAAGCTAAAATCGTGCAGGTGTGCCTCCAGGAACGGGGTTGGTAAACACTGGTTTAAAGTGTGCAAAAAACTTGCTCTGTGGAGCAAAGTAATGCAGTACCAGGTCTCACCAACAGAGAGCAGCAAAGAACTGCTCACCAAACACACTTGTTTTTAATTCATTTCATCACCTGAGAGGAAGCTGCTAGTCAGAGAACAGCTTCTCTTACACTTAATCTACACTTCCTTGCATAACTATTTCCGGCACGTCATTACATTAGGGGTGGAATAATCTGATTCTGGTCCCAGAGTTTGAGACTGCTGCACAGTTTTGTGCTTTTCCTGCTCTGACACACCTGCTTCAACTCACCTATTAATGGCCAGGTTTAATATGTCTGAATCCAAACTGTGCTGGATTCAAGCCACTGTTGCCCATCCCAGAAAACGGAAGTTTGTTGGGATATAAATATCTTTTGCTAACTCAGCCAAGCTTGTGGCCCACATTTCTGTGCCTCAGACTGAGCCTCTGTGTGTGTGTGTGTGTGTGTGTGAGTGTGAGAGAGAGAGAGAGAGAAACCTGATATCCATTTCTTTTCATTTTACACTGTAAGCAATATGGTCTCTCAAATTACTCAAAACAGGTTCTTAGAAAACAGTGGAACTCTTTTTGGCACCACTGCCTTCTCTAAAGATCCTCTGAAGAGTACACAAATTCAAAGCCCACAACCAACCAGTAAAACTGCAGCTTATTCAGTTTTTATAAGTATTTAGTAAAATATCTTGTATGGACAAAAATATTGGGTAATTACAGGTATTACAGGAGGTTGGAGGATTTGTTTGCATTCAGTGACAAAAGCATTAGTGAGGTCCGGATGTTGGACAATCACTCCAGCTCATCCCAAAAGTATTGGACAGTGCACCATCATTCCAAAGGACACAGACTGACCGCAGCTCAATGCTGGGGGCAGGGCTTTATACCTCTGGCTGTAAAATAGGCTGTAATGCCCCCTTTATTTCGAAGCCTTATTTGTGGTACAAAATGATAAAAATGATGAAAATTATTTAAAAAATTGTGCTGCTGTCCAAATGCTTTTGAACATGATAGCATCTGTATACAAAATGCTATAATGCTATAAAAAAATGCTGATAGCCATGTTCCATAATCTAGAAGAAAGCAAGCCCTGGACAGCAGATACAGTTACTCCAACACCAGCAGGATAGGAAAGAATGAATGAGCAGGTATCCCAATACTTTTGTCCATGTAGTGTATTTCTGTATGAGAAGTGTTACAGAATCAGATTTCTGTGGCATTGGAATAAAAACCTGTTAGTAGGTCAGTGATTTCTCCAGTTTTAATGCCCTTAATCCTGGACAAGAAGAAACTATTTGGGAGAAGAGCAAGAGTAATAACAGTGTCGGGTATGTTCAAGGTTTGTTCGCACATAGTTATACGCAGTACAACATGCAGTGGCATGTTATTTTGTGACTGTCTGCACACACAACACATCAACAAGGGAAGAAGGGAGAAGGTAGGGAGAAGGTAAACAGATAAATATGTCTTAACAAAGAAGCAATTCCTGAGTAGAATGAATGAATGAATGAATGAATAACTAAGGAAACAGAGAAATATAACTTAAGTGGAGGTAGGAGGTGGAGATGTATGAATAAGATGCAGTCAGTGTAGGAACCCTGAGAGGTGTTATATAAAGTGCAATGTGCAATGGTTGCTACATATTGCTGTGCCAGAGCACGTAAGTATCCTATGAATTTAAAGTAAAAGTTGGGTCTGGTTCAGAGTCCAAATAGCCTGAGGGAAGAAGCTCAGGCTCATCCTTTCCGTGCTGGATCTCAGTGAGCGGAACCGCTTTTCTCATTGCAGCAACCCGAAGAGCCTATTGTTAGAATGGTTGAGTTCCTTCACGATCATCGTGGCTTTCAACCAGCACTGCTTGTTATAGATAGTCTGCAGATCTGAAAGTGTTATCCTCAAGATGCGCTCAGCAGAGCGCGCCACTCTCTGCAGGGTCTGTCTGTCCCGTTTGGTGCTGTTTCCAAACCAGGCCACGGAGTTTCCTGTAAGGATGCTCTCAATAGTGAGGAGTAGAAGTTCTGCAGTACCTCGGAGGGAAGTCTGAAGTCCCTAAGGTGCCTGAGGAAGTAGAGATGCTGTCGGGCTGTCGTGGCAAGACAATGTCAGGTCTTGCGAGATGTGGACTCCAAGGAATTTGAATCTTTCTACTCTCTCTACCGCTGCACCATTGATCCTTACTGGGTGGTAGCTCCTCACCTGCCTCCTGCTGCAGTCCACTATCAACTCCTTGGTTTTGTTGACGCTGAGCATTGAGGTTGAGCATTGACGTTGAGGGATTGTTGCCCAGGCACCAGTTTTCCAGGCGTACAATCTCCTCCAGGTAGGCCTTCTCGTCGTCGTCAGAGATCAGGCCCACCACAACCATGTCGTCAACAAATTAACTATGATGTTGGACCTTGAAGTGGTCACGCAATCGTGGGTCTACAAGTACAGTAGGCATAGTAGGCAGAACACAGCCCTGAGGAGCACCAATGCCAAGGGTGACAGTGGGTGAGACATGATTTCCCACCTGCACTGTTTGTGGTCTGTAAGTGAGGAAGCTGGAGATCCAGTCACACAGCGACGGGTGTAGTCCCAGATCTACCAGCTCGGTAGTGAGTTTGGAAGGAATAATAGTGTTAAATGCTGAACTGTAGTCAACAAACAGACTGACATAACTGTTTTTGTTTATATATAAAGTATGTTTATTGCTTTCATACACACGTTTGTAGAGTAGATGATGTATATTTATATGTTTTCCAGCCTCTTTCATAACTTGTTATGGCCATTCAGCCATACCCTAAAGCTCTAGCCCTCCCACAATCAAGGTCAGAGGCCTATGGGAAGCAGCCAATTCTGCCTAGCTGTGTTGTGTACGTAAAGACAGCTGAACGTTCAATCTTTTGGCTTCTTTGTGTTTGCCTTAAGGCAGGCAGGCAAGAAAAAGGATGCACAACAATAGTACAAGGCAAGTTACGTCTTCTGCAATGCTCCCAGGAAGAGGAGAAGCATACAGCTCTTCTGAACTAAACTGAACCTACAGACAGACCATCCCACACTCAACCTCACTCCAGCACAGGACTCCAACTAGGCCTCCCACAATCGTGTTATCAACTTATCACACAATTTACAGGACATGACCTCAACCATTTTTCTAACCTCGATATCACAAATGTATCATCCAGGGGTGCCAATCCATATCGGGGCATACCAACACACACTGGCTCAAATACATACACACTCATTCACCCACCCACCCACCAGTAATCAATTAGTAATCATTAGTAATCAGAGTAATCAATTCTGAAGCCTGATTTCCATGGTTTTGGAAAGTGTGAGGAAACCACAACAGACCAGCTCAGAGTTTGCTACACTGCTGCACTGATGCGCCTCTTACTCTCGATCTTTCCATAACTTGTGAACAAAATAATATATAGTGACAGTAAAGCTCAATTGTCCCATAAAATGACATGAAACTGATGAAGTGACATTACCCCGAGAATGGCTTGGGAAAGCCCCACCTGTGAAAGTTGTAAGGTGTTATCTTGTCATTGAGAATGAATACTGGTCAGCGTTTTCAAGCGAGGCGTGATAGTGGGTACCAGATGGCAAGACCATTCCATTTCTGCTGTGCAGGCCTTTAACAATCCTCAATCAACAGTGTCACGTATGTACCAGATTATCACTCACAGTGAACAGTGATAACACACAAGTGCTCAATGATTGTGATCAGTGGCGTCCGGCTGGAAACACATTCAACTCAGGAGCCCCACATGCATATCCCACAAGTCAGTGCAGCATTCTTTAGCTTCCATGCAAGATAAGAATAGAACAACCACCAAAATGCTTCTGATAACACCATGACACTGGACACAGTGTCTCACCTTGGCTTGTGAAGTTGATATCTACCATCATAGAGGACTGGCAACATGTGCTGTGGTCCCAGGAGACAATATACCAATTGTTTTGGGTGGCTGGTTAGGACCCAATGAAGCAATGGACCACAGTAAACAAGGCACTGTGCAGGATGGTACTGGTGTTAGATGTATTCTTGTGGTACTGGTTGGGTCCACTGGTTCACTTAGGCATCACTGATTGTGCCCACTACATTTCACGGCTTTGTGAACAGTTGCAGCCCTTCATGGACTTCACAATGATGGAATATTTCAAAAGGATAATCAACTGTTTTTATAATCTGTTCCTGGTACACACTGGACACTGGTTTGCGGAACACTGGGAATGTCCCATTGATCTGGAACCCACTATTATGCCTTGGTCAAACTTCAATTGTTGGGTGTGTCTGTGTGTCTGTGTGTGCATACAGATAATATATAATATATTATTATATAAATAAATTATATATATATATATATATATATATATATATATATATATATATACACATACACACACACACACACACACACACACACACACACACACACACACACACACACACACACACACACACACACACACACATATATACACATATATTCATTCACACACACACACACAACAATTATGGGACAATATTTCATTCAAAGAAAGAAGCTGCTGTGACAGGACAACCTCCAGCACAAAAAAAGACCAATTGTGAATATATAAGCTAATAAAAAGCAAATAAAAAAATCAGTGGAAAACCTTTATATGTATTTATTGAAGTTCATCACGTGTCACACAAGGGCCTGAAGGAACACTGGTAGGTAAGCATGTATGCTTGTATATGGATGGATGACAAATTCTTCTAGAGTCTAGACTCACAGAACAGCATCATTCAGAAGCACTGGTCGGCAAAAATCAGCCCAGGGTGTCTCACAGTCAGCATTTCCAACCAGTATCAGCTAACTGAAATGACTATGACTGCTGGAGCTAGTTACGTAGCGGAAAATAATCAGTGTGACTTAATAGTTTCCCTTAGATTGAGCCTTCCAGGTGCAATTCACACCAATGTAGCCTGCTCTAAAAATAAACACTGATGTGATTTCATCTCAGAGGGTTCAGGTCTTTAATCATAAATCTTAATCAAAAATGCATCTGCAATCTGCAGTTTCAAAGCATCCAATCCAAGTACATTACCTCCACACACCTACACACTCACCCTGAGCTTCTGAACCATGCTGCCCTGCTTCAAGCTGTGTTATCATCATCATCATTTCTTCACTCTAAAGTGCATTCATGCTGCCCTCTCCTGGAAGAGACCTACAGTGTCAGTGAGAGAAATTCAGAGGCCACTGAACAACACCTTCAATTACAGCTAAAGTAGATAAGTGAACACAGTAGAAATATCATGGAGGTTACCATAGCAACAACTTTCCAGTGACATCAGAGGTGGAGATGTGGTGGTAGAGGGCACTGGGAACTCTGGGGCTGAGGGTAGATAGGAAAATATGTTCAAGTGGTAGTGCCTAAATACAGTTTATGTAGACCTGTTATCTTCACTACTTTGTGACTCTTAAGATCATGTTATGCCAATTAAAAATAATAATAATAATAATAATAATAATAATAATAATAATAATAATAATAATAATAATAAAAAATGCACCCTTTTAGAAATGATGTGTAATTATTAAGAATTATAAAACATAAAAATGTGTAATTGCACTAAATAAACAAAACATGTAAAATAAACCAATTTTTGAATTATTGACTTATCCAAATTAGTATGCACCCCTCGCTACGTGAACACACTGAGTAATACTGAGGTCAGCAAAAATAACTGAGGTCATATATTGTACAATGAGTATGGTAACGTAATTATCACGACAGCCCTATTTATAAGCAGCCTCCACGGAACAATCCACAAAAACCTGTAGATTGCAAGTAATCTGATACAAAAGATGGTGCACGAGTCCCACTTGGTGTATATCATCACAGTTATGCCTTTCATTTATTATATGTTTTGTGAAATTGAAGTGCTGATGCAAGAGCGCAAATGAACATACTACGTAAGCTCCTGTCAAGTTCAAATGGTCTCTTCTTTATGGATTTACAGTGTTTAAAAATGTTCAAATAATCCTCCTGTCTTCTCACTCACGCTCCGTTTTCCAACTAAAAGATGAGTTGAGTTGTAAACGATTACTAGCTAAAACGGTGTGAAAGATGATTTGTTCATAGTAAACATGCTATGAATCAAGTCAAGTCATTTTATTAATTTTTTCAGCATAATTTTGGCTTAAATTAAATATAATAAGTACTTGGGTGTTCGGCATCAGTATCGGTGTACAGTATGTACCGCCATTAAATACTGCACATACAGAATTTCACTGCATGGAGATCTGTGCCTAACTGGTCTACCCTGAACCATGATGCACATCATCATCATACAGTTCAGATGTTTCTAACTTTGGCACAATGTGCATTAGCTGACTCTCAGTGACGCCAACAGGAGAACGGTGAAAGCTCCAGAGAGCTACAAAAAGCACCTCCCATTTTTGCTCCTGACAGGCAAGCACCACACATCACCCAAGCAGTATTGACCATAGCTTGCACGGACGTGAACATCGAGGGTGCAGTGCATACTGCATTCAGGGCAATGCGGCAGCAGTTGCTGTGTTCGTTTCTTTAACTGCTTTAAAATGAAGAAAAATCGTGAAGGTATGCTCCTGGAAGAAAGGTGATCTTGCCGCAGAACAATCGAGTGTGGCTGCTGGCTCGGGAACGTAATCAGACAGAGGTGTTTAGATGGCCTGCCTCAAAGTGTATTGAGAATAGCCTAAATGGGAGTGGCCTGTTCCGACTTTGCAGTATACATGGACATAACCAGATTATTGATAGATTATGAGGCTAAGGCGCTCCCACTATGATCCTGGGGTCGCTGGTTTGAATCCAGCTTCATGCTGCTCGCCATTGGCAGCCGGGGTCCAGAGGGAGAGAAATTGGCTTGCTCTCCCTCGGGGGGTGGGTAGATGGCACATGACTCGGAGGAAACCTGTGGACGACCTGTCCCCCCTAGTGTCGAGAGCAGGGCATGTAATGTAGGAGGCTACTTAGGGGGATGGGTAATTGGCACATCTAAATTAAAAAATAAAAAAATAAAAAAACCTGGCCTCATGCAGAGTAAGCAGCACTGAGGTGTACGAATGCCTGAAGGGTTTAAAGCCATTACATTATGAACTCTCGGTCTCTGCTCCACTGCATCCACACATCTGTACAGACGACTTGTGTTATAAGTGAGAACATTCTATCCTCCCTTAAATACATGTAGAGGAATAGAGCGATGAAGCTGAGTGGAGTGGTCGTGCCCCTACTTTCAGTTCTACTTCAAAAGCACAGTATTTGGAGCTGTTCTTCCACCCTCCCCCAACCGACATATTTCAACAAGGAAAAGAACCAAAGGAAGGGGGAAAAAAATGAAGCCTTTAGGAAGGAGAACTAATTTATGCACAAATTACAGGGCAGATTTTCTACCGTCTCGCTCATTATCTCTCCTCTCTGCTTCGATTCCCTCAACGCCAGACACCCAGTGAACTCAACAACCGGTGACATCATTGCTGTAAATTCCCAGAACACCTCTTGCTCGACACCACCTCCAGCATGTGTGCGAGTTTGTGAATGACAAGGCTCCCCATTGCCGAGCAGCAGTCTCTGGAGAGGTCGCTTCATTGAGCCTGGTCGGTTCATTACAGGTGCCTGCTGCCGGAGGCTATTTTTAACACAGCACCCCTGGCAGTGTGTCGCTGGCGTCTTAAGCGAAAGCACAGGAGCTTTCCCTCAGGATGTGAAACAAACATGCTTACATCCTCATAGTCTGTTATATTTAGGGCTGCATGACACTGCAAGATTTTTTTTTTGTCTCTGCAATGTGTGCTGACATGCCCAAAGTCATGGGATAGCAGTAAGTAATCACTTGTACAAGTCGTGAAGTGTTCTCTTGTGAGTGAAGATGAACATTGGCCAGCGTGCTCATGGTAACGTGAATTATCGAGACATGAAAGTGGGTGCCAGAGGGATGATCAGTTACATTTAAGAGGTTGTGCGGTCATCCGCTATTCCTCAGTCCACAGTGTTGCACAATGTCTCCTAGGATTCACTGGGAATGTCGTAGAAGGCACTACACCTCCCCACATGTATTGTAAGGATTGCAGTGTCTGGCTAGAATTATCAGTGTAAACAGTCACGTGACTCTGGCAGAAATTACATACACATTCCATGCAGAAGACCACTTACCCATCTCCCACAGGTCAGTGCAGTGTTCTTGAGCTTCCATGTAGCATGGGTTCAAAGGACCCACCAGAGTGCCTCTGTTAACGCCAAAAAAACAAGAGCACCCCACCTTGGAGCTTGTGAGGTCAGGCATCATGTGATCGGATGGGTGACGGTACCAGCAATTTCTGGATTGCGTGTGGTGGTTCATTAATGGTGTGGGTCGTATTCTCTTGACATGAGTTGTGTCTACATGCCATTTGCAACCCTTCATGGATGTTATGCACCCCCACAATGATGGGATATTCCAGAAAGATAAATGTACCATGTGACAGTTCCCATGTTATCTAGAACTGGTTCTATGATGTATTCCCAGTACATGTTGAATGCCTCGATTGAATCATTTATGTTGCCTTGCACGATGGCCAGGGTATATCCTCACTTGCAAGATAATACCTTACAACTTCTACAAGTGTGGGGGCTTCCAAGCCATTCCCTGAAGTAGAGCCACTTTATAATCAATTTACTTACCGACATTATTGATATCAGTGTGTGAACGTGCACTCATCTTCCCCCAAAAAATAGATGAACCCAGAAGAAAAAATATTGACAAAAATTTGCAATATTTATTTAGCTATACATACAGAAGTAATGTCTCCCAGTATGGCATTTGGCTGGCATGCTTACTAACACAACATGCCAAACGTCTCGGCAGAGTTGTAGAGATTCCTAATGGTCCTACATCCCATCCATCCCCTGCAGCCTGAACTTAGACTCCATAACCGTCTGGCATGACAGCAATGCAATCTGCATTGTGCAGTCATCAGCCAATGGTGCTGGCACTAAGAGGATGTAGGGCGTCACTTCTAACTGCATACATGTTGGACAATCCATTAGTTCTCTCTCTGTGGCTTGTGTATGTCTTCCAGATCCTTCATGTCACTGGTGTAAGCCTTCTTCTGTCCATCGCTGTTGCAACAGTTTTGTCAAAATCTCACAACCTGTTTGCTGCACACTGCACCGATAAGGCCATCCAGCTTCCCAGAGGCCCAACATGCAACCCCTCTCAAACTCTTCAAACTTTTTTGGATACAATCCGGGTTAGCAACCCAACATCCCTTTCAGGCAGCATCCTCTTGCTTCCAGTTAATCCTGTTGGATGTGGTTGGTCCTTCTTGGTGGTAGCTGACATTACCCTGGATATCGTGGCTCTTGATACATCACAAAGACTTGCTGTCTTGGTCACAGATGCGCCAGCAAGACGTGCACCAACAATTTGTCCTCTTTTGAACTCTGGTGTCACCCATAATGTTGTGTACATTGCAATATTTTGAGCAAAACTGTGCTCTTACCTGCTAACTGAACCTTCACACTCTGCTCTTACTGGTTCAATGTGCAATGAATGAAGATTGGCCACCAGGCTGCTCCAATTTAGCCATTAAACCTCCCACTAAAATGACAGGTGTTTCAGTTTCATTGTCCAACCCCTGTGTGTGTGTGTATATATATATATATATATATATATATATATATATATAAATATAAAAAATATAACATAACTACTGATTTGATGAGTGTATATGAGCTGAACTTTAAGTACAACACGACATGAACAGGTTAACACCAAGATTAAACAGAAAGTGAGCACAATGTGATGAATAACAGGAACTGACTGCTGCTGGATCTCTCAGAAGGTGTAGCTGTGAAATGGTAAGTGGAGTCGACACAGCCGGGCTGGGCTTTCGCCTCAGGGCCTCACACATTCAGCAAGTTTAACCCCACATCTGTACTCATTCGCATCTTCCTCTCTAATTGGACCAGGTTTTGCAGTGTGGTTTTGCTTCTACCTGTATGCAGATGGTAAAGTCAATAGTACGCAAATAGCTGCACTATCTTTCGCTCCATCAACTTCGAACAGTCTTGTCAGTCAAGCTGAGGGACAGAAACCAGGCTGAAACATATGCATTCAAATATGAACCATCGTTCCACTCCAATGAATTCAGGCTATAATGAGAGACTGCAGAAAGTCATGGTCAGCTGAAGACAAGCCTCAGCAGTCAGAGGGGAGGAAGAGGAAAAAAGGGCAGGTGGCAAGGCAAAAAAAAAAGAAAGGCAAAAAAAGAAAAAGGAAAATATGAGAAACCGATCAACTGCACTAACACTCCAGGCATTTCTTGTCTGATTTCGATTCTCTTAAAAATCTATACACACAGTTCTTGTCATAACTGTGCACAGACTAGTACTCAAAAGCCCAGCCACCCACTCACACTGCTCTACCCATCCACCCACACACTTCAAATCATACGAGCATACACACACAGATGTTCATTTGGCTGTTCAAACTCTGAAGCCGAGCCCAACCACTAAACAAGAGGATCCATATCAACTGGGTAAGCTAGGCAGGCCTCAGAGACCACTTGTGGAGAAGGATTAGCCATAAAGAGCAAAACTGAGGCAATGTTACTATGACTGATGAACAGCAATCCGATGGACTGACATTTGTACACAGGAATAACACAAATAAAACCACACTTACTTGACAGTCAAAGTCCTGGAAATTTCGTCCATTCTATGGGAAAATAGAAGAGAACAAAGAGAAGAGATGAGGATTAAATAAAACAGGACATACAATCAATCACTCACGTTCACACACCAGAGCAATTTAGAGTAGCCGATTCATCTGATATCCATGTTTATGGAATATGAAAGAAAACCAGACATGGGGAGAACATGGAAGGTCAAGATCCCTTCACTGGGAAGCAAACATGCTAAGCACCAAGCCACTGTGCTTCCTAAGTTGCAGCCATTGCTGACACGGATGTAAATGAGAAGTATTGCCAACAGAACAGGAATGTGGAGCAGACATGAACCAGTACCATCACATAGGACACTTTCAACACTAGGACAATGAAGACAAGCAAATGCCTCCTCTGATACAAAATGCCACCATTGCGTCATTGCCACTGCACTGGGATCCATTTATATTTACGGTGTGACTTACAAGGTCATATTACACATTACAGAGGGGGAAGAGCAGGAGTCTTGCCCAAGGACTGATATTGGTGTAGCACAGCACAGTTGTCCAGACTGGGAATTGAACCTCAGTCACCCACATGGCTTGGTGGCTCACTGGTGGTGTTATCTGGTGCACCACACCCTTGGTCCCTGGGTCCCCAGCTCCGATACATGCCACTCCCACCAAGCGAGAGCCTGGTCAATTTTGCTGTATCAGACTGATGCCTGGTGTGAGGTATATGGATTAATATACCAGTATACTGTCTGCTGTTCCCAGAAATAAAAAAAAATACTGTTAGGCTTGACCTTTTTCTTTTCTAAGGCTCACTGAATTCAACAACCGTCTCAGTCCCCAAATGTTGGACCCAAGTTTGTTTACATTAAATGCCTACATAACTACATAATCTGCTTTAAAAAGTACTCTTTGTTCACATTAGTCCTACTAATAAATCCAATTTCCGCTAGCCTGGTACTGGGGATTTGCCTGTTGTGTTAGCATCAAGCTATTTTTGGCACAATGAATGTATAAATGTATACTAATGACCAGTAAGCTTGTTACAAGCTCACTGCACAAGAGTTCAGACTTCCCCCTCCAGCTGATTCACAGCTTTCCTCTGCAGGGCTAAAGGGCTTTCAAAGCAGCAGCTCATCTCCAGCTTTCTCAGCCAATGATGAAATCCTTCTGCACACCAGTGCTTGTGATGGATGCATGCGAGATAGGGTTCGGACAGCATCCATAGCGTGGATCAGTCTTGCCTGATTCCAGCACAGCACTTAGAGCTCGGCAAGCAGGAGCCTGGTATCCAAGGGTAACAAGCAGCTCCGCAGAGCCTGAGGGGGAAAGTGTTGAATCGATCGGAGATGCAAATCAGACTTATGAGTTTGGGGGTATGAGACTGAGGTGATGGAGGGATGTTGGCATTTAATGGGGCATGAGGGGTGGATTTTATATGGGACCGAATGCATGCATTGGAAACTCCAGAGAGCTCATGATTTGTTACAGTTTTGATTTCAAACGCCTACACTATGGTTCCTTACGAACAGCTGATGGTGTAACGGATCACAAAACTTATCCGATACTTTTTGGATGAGTAAAAAATAAAAAAGGAAAAAAGGAATTTTATCTTTCAGATTTCAATTATTTTGCGTTAGTTCTTCACTCGCAGTAGTGACTTATTTTGACCGTCTGTTGGTTCATTTATACAATATTAGTCACTTATTGTGACACACAATTGCATTAGTGACTACTTTGACACTTCCTGTTTCTTCATCTGTATTAGTGACTTATTTTGTCACATGGTGATGTACTGGTCCATTGGTGTGACTGCTTCTCTCTCATGCTCATTTGTATTTTTCTTTTTCTGTCATTCAGTTCCACATCAAAGGCTGATGGTACTCACAGACTTAATGGAAGGCCTTATGACTTTCATGGAAAAATGTTTACAAACCATCATGGTTTTCTCCACATGCTGTGTTCATGTGCCAGACAGCTGATCTGTCTGTACCTTCACTGCAGCTGTGCATCCAGACTGAGGGAATTATTACTATAAAAAAGTAACAGCCGCACTTCAACCGTATTCCACACTGTTACGGATCAACAGGTAACCTGCAGTTCACGTGTCCCGACCTAAAAACTAAGCATTGGCTTAGTTAAATCTGAATGAGGTCTACAAATCCACGTCCACAAATTTCTATACTTCAATATCTTTGCTAATTTTCATCTAATATGTTCAAAACCAGGTGGCACGGTGGCGGAGTGGATAGCGCTGCTGCCTCACTGCAAGAAGGACCTGGGTTTGATCCCCGGGTGGGGCGACCTGGGACACTTTTCAGGACCGATATCCTACACTTTCCCAGCATTGTCGGTTTTGTTCATTTCTAACATGCGTGTGAGCTTGTGTACTAAATCCAATCTTTTGAAGTGTTCCAAACTTACAGTGCAAGACCAATATACTCTAGATGGACAAAAGTATTGGGACACCTGCTCGTTCCTTTTTCTTCCATCACAGGTATTAAAACGAGTATATCCTGCTTATCCTAACTCACCTCAAAAGTATTGGATGGAGCACCATCACTCCAGAGAAACAACCATTCCACTGATCCACAGTCCCCCTGTCCCATGAGTGACATTAGGAATAGTGCCAACATGTTCATAATTATCTACTCCAAATAGTCCTATGGTATTGCCGATATTTCTCTACAGGGACTAGACACGTCGTGTGTGCATTTGCACATCTGTGTCAGCAATGGGTGCAACTTAAAATAGCTGAATGCACCGAGTAGAAGGGGGGTGTCCTCAAACACCTGGGACACACAGTGAACTCACCTTGTCTGTCAGAAGAGGCTTGATCTCGGTCAACTGCACATCCTGTAGCTCGTCCATTCTCACGACTGACAGCTGTCAATAAAACAGAGACAGACAAAGAAAGACTGTGAGTGAGAGAGAGAGAGACAGAGCGAGGGGGCATGATAACATTGTTAATGACGGCTACTAAAGCCCTCATTGTCTGCGTCAACCGCATTCAGATGAGTCCATGTTTTATTCATAACGCTGACCCTTCTGAATGTCAATGAAGGCCTGCATGCCTCTGAAAGCCATTATGTGGTCTTACATTCAACAGTGTATGACATCATTATGCACTTTGTCCTAAAACTCGCAGCGCCATAGTGCCCGTCTGGTGACCAACTCTGCACAGGAGACATGTGTTGCTTCAACTACAATCAAAATGACACAGCAAAGTGCTATACAGCCGTCACCAAAGACTCCTGGATTACACCAATTTATGGCTGAACGATAAATATTGATCACGCAGTTTTGTTCCACTGGTGCTTTGGTCAAGACATACAGCTGCTGAATTAAGTATTGAGCATTTATTAGCAGCATCATTTCAGTCATATTACTGGACTAACTGGACATTTCGATCATTTTATGAGTTAGTAAACTGTGTGGGTGTAATTGTATGTGTATGGCACGAAGGTCACGGTTTTGGTGACCCTCAAAACCAGACCGGCAGATACATGCTGGTATTCTAAGCTTCATTGCTCAGGATAAGGGTAACCTACAGGCACGACAGATACAACTCAGTCCTACACAATCCTTACGAAGGCATCTGAGAAGAGCAGGGCTGCCTGCTGCTCTTTACTTGTAGAAGTTCATATTTCACAGTAAGAGTCCTGAAGCCATGTACTTCTAATATATACCTTTATTAGGGCTAAGGTATAATCAATATCCTGGTTTTTCTAATCAATACAAAAATAGTCCAAATTATTGGATTATTATCAATTTCCAACAAAAGTTTGAATTGTCAAAGTCATAGAAATATCAGAATTCTGTTCCATATTTGCATTCATTATTTTAGTGAATAAAGCAATTCAGTACATTTATATCGATGTATATTTAATACTGAGTATAAAGTAAGTAATGGTGGCCGATTCTGCTGTCTCTCCCACATGGTGAGGTACACAGTGTCTCTCCGTCTCGCTGTTGTATGTAGAGAGAGAGGCTCTCAGAGACTCACTGTCCTCAGTTCTGGATTTGAGAAACCGACAGAAATTAAACAAGCATATCACAGCAATTCTGGTTTCAAATCACAAAATCATGATTGATTGGACAACAGCGACGTGTGGGCATTTGTGGAACACTGAACCACAGGGTGTATTAAGTACAGGGGCTGCTATACAGCACTAGTTGGGACAAACTGTCACTTGCACAAGTGTCTGTTCAAATTAAAGGAGAAGAACATATTCAGGCTTCTCGACTGCTTTTGTTTGTTTCTTTAATTTCTCGTTGAACCAAACCACGCCTTTGGAGCACCCTTCGGTCCCTTAGACCCCAGATAAACAATGTTCTCATCCGCAGCGAGTTTGAAAGTGACTTCTTTTTCTCATGGCAGAAGCAGGGATGGGGTGGTAATGAGAGGGTGATGAAATGAAGAAGAGAAGGATGAAAAATGAGCAGAGGGGCGTAGGTGGTGTCAGCAGGAGTAGAAAGGGATGACAGAAGGTGACAGGGTCACCGCGTGTGTGTGCCAGACAAATGACTTGGACAGGAGGTTGGCTGAACAGCCACTCGGCTGAAGGCAGCGATCGGTGCACGCTAGCCGCATGCAGAACAGGTGAAGCACGTGAAGACTGTTAGTTTGTGAAAAACACAGCCATACTGTCCGGAGGAGGTCTAGTCAGAGAGGTGAAGATTTCAGCTCGTTTGAACAGAGAAATGAGGATTTATTACAAAAGGAGCATTGATGAGCTGCTGCAACACACAGACTAAATAGTTGACCACACGGAGGGCAAAATGGTAAAAATCCAACCTCACGATTAAGAACAAACTCGGGTTGTAAGAGTAAGATTGAACAGTTTGGGGTGCCAGTATTGGAAACCCATTGGATATGTAATGTTTCATATTTTATGTTTTAACAGAACAGTAATGTTTTGCTTATATTTCTGAGTGAAAACATTCACACACATTTTACACACAGAAACAAATAAAAAAAAAACACATATTAGGGATGTTTTGATCCACTGGATCAGGGCTGACCCTGGCATTTTCAGTACATCAGTTGTCTGATCAGTGGAGCTGTCCTGTCCCAAGTGAAGGAGTTTAGGTATCTTGGGGTCTTGTTCATGAGTGGGGGTGAGAGGGAGGGTGAGATTGACAGGCGTATCAGTGCTGCCGCCGCAGTCATGCGGTCGGTGTATCGCTCCGCCATGGTAAAGAAGATTTACCGGTCAATCTATGTTCCTATGGTCGAGCTGTACCAAGAGCCCTTCGAGCTTCAAGTACAGCTGGGCTTGACCCACCATCCCTCAGAATGCAAGGTAAACATGCATCCAGACTCTTTTCTGTTCTGGCACCAAAATGGTGGAACGAAGTTCCCCTGAGAGTCTGAGCAGCCGAGTCCCTCACTGTCTTCAAACGCAGACTGGAGCAGACTGGAGAACAGGAGTACTTAACTCCATAAAGACTTTTGTTTCAACAGGATCTAAGCGTGAGGAATCTCTAGATTCCAGCCTTGTCTACTAGCTAAGGATGTTCTAAGAAAACAGCAAAGCACTTTTGTAAGTCTCTCTGGATAAGGGCGTCTGCTAAATGCCGCAAATGTAAATGTAAATGTAAATGTAAATGTAAAGAGCTGTGGGTAGTGACCGAAAGGACAAGATCGCAAATACAAGCGGTCCAAAGTGAATTTCTTCCGTAGGGTGGCCGGGCGCTCCCTTAGAGATAAGGTGAGATCCTCAGTCACCCGGAAGGAGCTCGGAGTAGAGCCGCTGCTCCTCTACATCGAGAGGAACCAGTTGAGGTGGCTCAGGCACCTTTTTCAGATGCCCCCTGGATGTCTTCCTGGGGAGGTGTTTCAGGCACGCCCCACCGTGGGGTAGACCCAGGACACACTGGAGGTACTATGTCTCTCAGCTGGCCTGGGAACGCCTCGGGGTCCCTCCCAGGGAGCTGGCTGAGGTTTTGGGGGAGAGGGAAGTCTGGGCATCCCTGCTTAGACTGCTGCCCCCGCGACCAAGCCCCGGATAAGCGGAAGGAAGACGAACGGACGGACAGATGTCTACGGAAAGTGTGTTGGATTGGTTACAGCAGAACAACCTCTGATGTTCTCTAGGCACCCTTAACAGACCTCATTCCCAGCTGCCACAGTGAGGAGCTTCTCAGAAAATAACAACAGGTTAGAATCTGCCTTGTGAACTATTTTACAATGAAGAACAAAGACTTCATGCAATTTCTTTGACTGTTTAATCCACTCTTCTCAAAAACGTTTGACTCATTTCTGCCCTTTCTGTCCACAACACCAAAGCCACCCAGTTTGGAAGAACTTTACTCTATTACATCCATTCAGGGAATATACTGCCTCCCTGTATTTACTCTTGGATTATGGTTGGTTAGAAATGGCACCATCTTTTAAACAGTAGTTGCTACCAAATAAAATTAGTGAGTCTGTCAGTGTTCATGAATGCCCCATCTCACCCAGGTTGTGGGGCTGTATTTTTTAAACAAACACAAAGGTCAGATTGGTCATGTTCTTCATCAACCAGCAGTTATTATTAAGACACTTGTATCAGATCAGCGGCAAATTAAAAACCTGATTGGTACATCCCTAACACACCTATATTGATAACTGTCTGACTGCAACACTGGACAACTGAAAACAAAGGTAATCAATGCCCACTGGTCAGCAGAAGGTTAGAAGGTGAGAGCTAAGCACTGACTAGGTTCTAGAGTTTAGAATATTAGTAAACAGTAGTTCAGTACAACTGTGAAGGTCAGGAAGAGATCCGGACAAGCACCTCTGAGAGTCAAACTACTTATGAAAAGGCTGAATCTGAACAGAGGACGTTCTACACAACAAGATATTGATACATAACACACCTCTAACCAAGTCTACCAAGAGCTACTTAAAGATTTTGCAAAGGTCCTCTCAGTCTGAACATCACAGGAAATCTATTGGTAGACCTTAAACAAGCTATGAAGCAATATGAGCCAAAATATCTCACACCTAGAGCTTCTTTGCAAAGAACAGTGGGAAAATGTTCAACTACAGGTGCTGAAGATCATCCAAAGGGGATTTTTGAGAGGATCACATTGTTGTACTCTTAACATTACATACAATTTGGTTTGCACACTACTTGACTGACCAGCAGCATGAGCTCACTCATTGCAAGATCTTTCACAATCGAGTCGTTCTCTCTCCTAAAAGTTTTTCAGACCTGATGCAATGCCATGCATGAAGCCTGCTTTCCCCCCCAAAAAAGTCCAGAAGTGCATTGATTTGCAGCAAAAACACAAAGAAGAAAAAGAAATGATTATGTATGAAATAAAATAAAAAAGACAGACGGGCGGCAGGGACAGTCTATTCTGTAGAAACCGTTGGAGGCTGGTTCATCTTTGAACTGTAGTCTTGTTTGCCACTTGTTTTTCATCAATCTCCAAGTCACTGGCTCAAATAACAGGACTAATATTAAATATGTTTAATAATAACTAATGACATTATAAAATATTGTGAACGTGCAGTAAAGATTAGGACTTTCTGAAGATATTGTGGCCTTGTTCACGAGGTAAATCTGGGATTTTCTGAAACAAGCAGCAGTAGTCATCCGGGATCACAGGCAACACTGACTTGCACATCACAGACAGACGCAGACGTATCCCGCTCACTTCCCACAGTGGGAGACATGCTGTCAGAGGATCTCGCTCATTACACACACTCAGTGTTTCAGAGACCCCACACCCAATTCTTACAGCTTTACTCTCAGACAACCTCTCCTCCCAGTCCTTGCCCCGACCTCATCACCATATAAAAGGATAACAGAGAACAGGAATGAGGAAGACGGCACTTCTGTGGCCCTTGGCATAAACCATGCACATCGTGCCATGTTCAGTTAGATGAACGTGAAAGAGATGGTGTGTCCACTAGGAATTCAGGCAGAGCTGATCACGTGTACAGGCATCCAATGAAAGTGGAAAATCCTGCTGGTTCGGTCCTCAGTTGTCAAGCTGCGCTTCTTAATTTGCTTCCAATTTCCCAAAGACTCCATGGTTTAAACTACAGGGGTTGAACAATGAAACTGAAACACCTGGTTTTAGACCACAATAATTGATTAGTATGGTGTACCAGGGCCTCCTTTTGTGGCCAATACAGCGTCAATTCCTGTTGGGAATGACATTTTTTGGATACACTCCGGGTTAGCACCCCAACATCCCTTTCAGACAGCGTCCTCTTGCGTCCACAGTTAATCCTGTTGGATGTGGTTGGTCCTTCTTGGTGGTATGTTGACATTACCCTGGATACCGTGGCTCTTGATACATCACAAAGACTTGCTGTCTTGGTCACAGATGCGCCAACAAGACGTGCACCAACAATTTGTTCTCTTTTGAACTCTGGTATGTCACCCATAATGTTGTGTGCATTGCAATATTTTGAGCAAAAATGTGCTCTTACCTGCTAATTGAACGTCACATTCTGCTCTTACTGGTGTAATGAGCAATTAATGAAGATTGGACACCAGGCTGCTCCAATTTAGCCATGAAACCTCCCACTAAAATGACAGGTGTTTCAGTTTCATTGTCCAACCCCTGTACAGTGTATAGCAGGCAAAGTGGAACAATCCCACAATGCTACTGTTTTTACTGTTTAGTTTCTAAAGTGAACACGTGAAGTTAGGGCAGGGTAATGATTAGAAATCGAATAAAAAAAAGATAGAATAGATAGAATCTCTAATCAATGAACAACAGAAACACAGCGTGCTGCATATTCAAACAGTAGGCAGGGTGAGGGTTAAAGAAGCGGAAAGACGAGGCTCCGCTGTCACTCCACACCGCTCCTCCCTCCGTCTCCATGCACATCAGCATCAACATATAATGTTGTACAGCTGCACGTTGCATCAACATCCTGTCTTACTCTTTTATCCCCCTCTTCATGCTCCGCTCTCCATCTACTACCATTCGGCTCATCTTGTCCGCCCCTAATTAACTACGAGGGTGAGGATTAGCAGATGAGAGTGTAATTGCAGTCTTTTGGAGACCTCAGAGAAGAGAAGAGCATTGGGGGGCAATCGTGGGTGGAAAGATAGAGGAGGAAGAAGAAGAAAAAAAAATCAGCTTTAATATAAAGTGCTAATCAAAGGGAGCACAAACTGAGATGGTTTACATTCTCCACATATTGCAGTGGGATGTCAGATCGTTAAGAGAGCGATGCTTTCATGTGCTCCAGAGATTGAGTTGCAATGCGAGCAATTAAATCTACAAACACATAAACCTGTTGTACCACAGACTCCAGCTCATTTTGTGCTGGTTTGGGAATGAATATGAGCACTGAAGTGAAGGTAATTACGCGACCTACATTAGATCCAAATAACAGCTAAGTACTATTAGTACTACACTTGTAATGTGGAGAGAAGTGTAGGGATCACACTCCCTCGACACACTCAACTTGTTATCAAAAGGAAACTGAGACAAGCACAAAAAGGAAACGTGAAAAGGGCAGTGACAGCTCTATTTCTGACTGGCATTTCCAACTGGGATTGAGATGGTGGGCTATGAATTATTATGACTGGTAGTCTACAATCAGGAATCCAGACAGATCACTAGAAACAGGATTTAATATAGACACTGATTAGTCATAATATTAAAACCACCTCCATGTACTGGATGCGATATCGCTCCACTTACCACACAGGAGCACTTTGTAGTTCTACAATTACTGACTGAAGTTCATCTGTTTCTCCTCCTTTCGCCCTGATCTTCAACATTCAGGACCCCACAGGACCACCACAGAGCAGCTATTATTTGAGTGTTGGGTCATTCTCAGCACTGCAGTGAGCCTGACATGATGGTGGTGTGTTGGTGTATGTTGCTTATTGGATCAGACACAGCAGTGCCGCTGGAGTGTTTAAACGCTATCCACTCACTCTCCCCTCTATTAGACAATAATACGTAGCACAGTGGTCCCCAATTATTGTGCAGCCCGGTACCAATTGCTCCGCGGACCGGTACCCAGGGGTTGGGGACCACTGTCCTAGCACACTAAGTTGTATAGACAGACACAGACACTCATAATATAAGCCTGGTGCTGTTGCCTTGTACGATCCAGGCTCTTACCCAGAGTGCAGTGTTCTTTGTAAACACAACACTGGAAAATGTAATCAATCAGATTCTGCTCTTTACATGGCCACTGTGTTTTCTGTCTAACAGATTAATTAAAGGATAACACAACTGTTCATTATAAAGTGAAATTCAGGCATCAATCAGAGTCGTCTGTTATACACGGACGCGGTCTATTCCAAGTGAGCCATCAGGTGTGAGATTATTAACAGTAATGTAAATGTGGTTCCTGGGCTGTTTAAACACTCCAGCAGCACTGCTGTGTCTGATCCCCTTGTCCAAGTGCAACATACATCCACACACCACCATGAGGTGGATTAAATGACGCGTTCAGTCAGTTTTTGACATATACATGTGCATTAAAAAGCTTAGTTAAGAAGCTCATTTTTGATCACAGCTTCATTCAAAAAGGTCATATTTTATATTCACTACACATTCATTGACAATTTCAAGCCTTTTGTTTCCCTCTTGATCAGTACGGCGTACAGTTCATGAGAACCAGAATCTCCTCATTTGAATTGAATTGATCCAACTTTAAAACAAAAGTGCTTGAAACAGACCGCTTAAAATTTTATGAACATAAAATGTGACCATGAAAATGTTTAATTTTTGAATTGAATGTCTAGCATTGCAACCTCATTATGTAAGAAATGTGGAATTATCTTGGGATTGGCCCACATACGTCGGTGATTCATTTGAATATTTGAGCTTCCAGTTCTTCTGAAGGTTCCTGAATGAGGAAGCAGTCATGGCAATACTATGCCTGTCCGTGGAAATGCATAATTCTTTCATGAGAGGCCAATCAGCATTAGGCCACTAATTACAAGGGCAGTGTGATTAATATGGAAGACTGCCAGCATGTTTTTAGGCCACAGTTCCAGCAGCAGTAACTCATGTTTTCAGTAAACATGGATTCTATGCTGAAAGTACCCCGAAAAAAACTGCACCAAGGACCAAAGATTTTCTACTAGAGGGGGAAAAAAACCTGCCAAGTCCCTCAGTAATAACCAATTTACTCCCCACGAAACACACAAAGCAGAACGTTCTATGAATTATTGAGGAAAAAAGAGCTACAAGCAGAGCAATCCAACAAGCCAAGCTCAAAGTGCACAAACAATGCCTTTGAAAACAGAGTACTGCTCTCCAGTTGATCACAGGTGAAATGCAGTGCGTCAGATGACGGAACAGAGATACAGCGGTGCGCAGAACTCAAGACGGAAACCATTGACCCATATCCTCGGTACTATGAAGCTCAGCGGATCTGCACTAAGACGCAAAGCCGGGGTAATGAAGCCAGAGAAAGCCAAGCACAAAACAAAACAACATGCTCACGACTGGGGCATGAATTAGCTCGGATAATCTGCAGCAGTTCTAAGCAGCTAAAAGAAAAGTGGAAACTTTGTCTTCTGCCAGATTTGCTTTGAGGGGAAGGGTGAGGCAAGCCTTCGGCGAAGGTAAATTGATAGTCTAAAACGAAGTTGTTATGCAAAAAAAAAAAAATAAATAAAAAAAACCACAAAAAACCCCACACAAAAACACCTTTGAGGTTGTGTGTGCGTGTGTGTGTGTGCGCATGTGTGTGTATGTGGGGAGGAAATTAGTTTAATAATCAGAGGTGCTTGATATGCTCCAACTTCTATGAAAGAAACATTGGCCAAAAATTGGCACCACACACCACTCGATTCTCTCTCCAGCTATCGACTCCCACGGATGAAAAAACTCTGCAGTCTAGACCCATCCAGCACAAAATTAGTCTGACTGACAATCAGGGCTCTTAACATTAATTTAACTGATGCCCACAAACAGGAGAAGACTAGAAGATAAAAGCAGCTGTTTTCTCACTTTTGTAATGGACCTAAGAAATGGCAGAAAGAGAGGAGAGCAGGTCGCCCTCTGGAATATTTCCATTAGAGCTGCTCGCAGGATTACATAACAGACCTCTCTTTGGCTGTAAAAGGCCATCAGGAAGATTCAGACTCTGAGTGGTGGTACACTGTTTTACTGTGCAGCAACATCTGCACAGATACGACCTTCACACAAGATTCATCAAAAACATGAGCAAAAGAAGTTTTCAGAAGCACATTTACACGAGTCATTTGCTTTGTGGGAAAAAGGACTGGTGAAGTTAAAAACACACATTTTGACCACTATGAACAAAGGTGTTAAAACAAAAGGTACAGAATTTCACAAAAAGGACATCTCTCCAACTATTAAGCACAGAGATGTGATGATTAGGGATGTGACGGAGCTGAGGAAAATCCGCATCCGTCGGATTCAAATTTTCTAACTACAAATCTGTCAAATGTGAATGTGGTTTTGGTAAACATTTGAGCTTATATTTTTGTATTTTTTCAACACAAATTCATGATGCTTAAACAGGCCATCAGCCACAGGTAGTCACGGACTCACGGTGTACTGTAAACAATTCATCATGCTGTTTAAATGACACTGAATCAAAAACTATCAAACTATCAATATTTTCATGTAATTAAACTAATTATGCATTCTTACACAAAGAAGACATATATCAACTAGTTCTGTAGAACTGTTTGTGTTTACTACTGTTTTGTGTTTTACACTTGCACCACATTCGGCCATTTTCATTATTTATTTATGTCAAGTGGAAGTATAATGTAAACAACATTCACCATTAAATTCAGATGAACACTGGTGGTCTCTAAAAGATGACCTGCAGGCCGGAAATCAACCTGTATGTGTCATGCAGCCCTCAGTCTCTCTGGACTCCAATTCCCAGAATCCTTCAGTTTGTTACCTGACTGATCATGTGACTCACTCACGTTCCCGATCACCGGAGTTCTGATTGTTTTCACCTGGTCCGGAGACACTTTAATCCAGTCTTTCAACCTGTTCAGAGTCTAGCTTTGCCTCGCAGCCTCAGCGTGCTGCTCATGTTTATCGATAACAGTCTTTCTGTTTGAGCCGGTTCCGTTTCTGATCCTGCCTTTCGTTTCGTTCTGTGTTTATTCTGACGGTTTTTGATCTTCGCCTGTTTTTCGACTCCGTCTCTGGTTTGTCCAGTCTGTTTCTGTCTCTCCTGCCTGTTATTGATCTGGACGTTTTGACTCTGTTCAACGCATTTCTCCCATTAAAGTGCTGTGTTTATATCTGTGTCTGCGTCGCTCTGTCCGGTCCTGACGGTATGAACGGTTCTGTTTTATATACCGGCGGCGATTTCAAATCCGCATTCGAGGAAAATTGGCCCTAAAACATCAGTCGAATTCGAATCTGCTAAAAATAGTCGAAGTTCGAATGTCATCGAATCCCTAGTCATGATTTGGGCTTTGAGGTATTTATACAGAAAAGTCAGCTTCCCAGACGAGCCTATAATTCAGTAAGTATTACAGGGAATGTTTTAAGGCAATTACTTTTGCTTTTAAGGTAAATATGTTTATTTAACAAGTACTTGTGCCAGGAACCTTAAGGCTAGTTCATACCTACTGCAGACACGGACATGCCATAGGATGCCTGGAAACAAGGGATGGGTACAAGGGCCCGGTTGGTACATTTTTCACCTTTAGACAAAAATAAATAATATCTCTCTCTCTCTCTCTCTCTCTCTCTCTCTCTCATATATATATATATATATATATATATATATATATATATATATATATATATATATATATATATATATATATGGCATGTGCACATGTATTTACCCCTTTTGCTATGAAGGCCCTAAAGAGTGCAACCCATTAGCTTCAGAAGTCACATGCTTAGTAAAATGCCCACCTGTGCAATCTAAGTGTCATATGATCACTCAATATATACACAACTTTTCTGAAAGGCCACAACACGATTAAGCAAGAGGCACCACTAAATAAATGACACCTTCGCAAGGCACTGTACATGCTCCTTGTACAGGCAACTTCAGCAAAAGCTCCTGTGCTTTATTAACCAGAAACAGCCAGCTCCACTGTGTGTGTGTGTGTGCACCTACATACACACTGGGGTGCTTTATAATGCTGTTTTCTAAACAGCATTATGAAAAAGTGTTAACGATCATCTAGATCAACATTTTTGTGACACAGCACAGTCCCAACAGTGGCCTCAAGGTATACAGTCGCCAAACACGGTAGTGCAGGATATATCAACACTGAGCAATGTCAGTGCTACGGGGTCACACAAGGTATGAATCAGCCTTTACGATGAAACCCCACTGGATTTGCATGGTATTGTGGGAATTGCTACGGTAACTGTAGCCTTGTTTGTCCCCTCTTCCTTATTCGAGAGAGAGAGAGAGAGAGACTGACTGTATAGAACTCCATTATTTAGCTCACTGTTCCCACCTTAGACTTGAAATTAAATCCTGGCTTTAACATATTTCAACTCTTGAAATGATGGTGAATTGGAGAAGGTAGATTCTTCTGAAGCTGCATTTCAACACACTGAACATGCAAAGGTTTCCATTTTAGTGCTTAACACACTACATTCTGTGTGCACTACCTCAAGGGGCAGTTTACAGCACTAGATGGTACAAACTGTACCTTGCATATCTATTTGTTCAAATGAAACAATAAGACACCTGAGTAGGTCTCATGTTTTGTCTTTGTTGTACCGTATTCATACTGAACCATGAGGTAGCAACCATGCAAAACACCTCCCGCTGCTACTTCTCCACTTTGTCCAATTTGACACAGACCTGTTCTGCCAATACAGGCCGTTTCATACATGAAAATAACAGTTTTCTGGGAATGAATGAAGCAGCTCTCTGGCTGTAGAGGAGCCCTATGGTAGACTTTTAAAAGTGAGCATCTGTTGAGCTTCATACCATCTCCACGTCTCTCTCTCCCCCCCCAGTCCACATTCATCAGTGCAGCCCATTTGATTACTGGTGAGAGCCAGCCCATCCTCCTCTCCTCATCACCATAACAACCATGCAGTACTGTGCCAGTGGCGTCAGAGAGCGTGCTCACAGCAGTAATTACTCTTCACGGCTCACTCCTCTCTCAATATGGCATCCCAGACCCCAGGATAAAGCGCCATCATCATCACAATCATCATCATCATCACTACTTCTCCCAACAAAACAAGGTCAAAAACAGTCCCCTGTTGGCACAATGGTGGGTCATGTTGATGGATACTTTCAAGATACTGTAACTATGAAAATGTTTTTCCTCTAGAACTTTAACTACTGGAAGAACCACTGAAAGGGGATACCACAACAACCACCTAGCATCACCATAGCAACCACAGAGCAAACACTTAGCAAGACCACAGCAACCACAACAAACACCAAGAATCACCATGTAATCCACCTAGCCAAACCTCAGCAGCATCACAGTAACCACCCAAGATATCATGGCAACCTTGTGAATGCCACAAATGAACCATATCTGATCAGACTTGCTCCAACCACAACACACTGCACTCTCAAGCTTAAACAATGGTTTAAACAGTACAACACAAGTGCCCTCACACCGGGTGCCCATCATTGTGCCTATTTCTGAGACTTTAACTCTGCAAACAGATGAAAAAAGGAGGTATTGAGATGGTTTGGCTCGTTAATGAAAGGGCAAAGTGAGCCACTCGACCTCAGTGTGGCTGGCTGAGGCTTACTAGAACAATCCTAATTGATGTGACACAGTAATTACTCATTAAGGACCATAAACAGATCAATTATTACCGCTTGTTTTAAAACCACGGTTCATTCTTAATGTCCCTCAGTGTCTAACTCACTCACTCAGATTAAATAAACAAACCAATTCATCTGGAATTATTCACACGATCATCAACCATGACCTATTCGTCCTACTGTTTCTGCTCTTTTAACACTTCCAACACTCCTAATCTCCATCTTTCTCTCTACTACATACACAGAGCAGTGAGTGACCAGTAAATTCAGTATTAAATATGAAAAAATCAGTAAAAAAATAAATAATAATAATATTTGCCTTGGGATTGTGTTTGTGCTCTCCCCTGGTTCCAGTTTGTTGTGCTCATTGGCATGCCTTCCCTAATGCAGTGGCAATGGGCAAAGGCCTGAATCCCAGCCAAGAGCCGTGCACCAGGCAGCAGACACCTCCCAGCTCCCAATCAGCATGGGGCATACACACAAAAACAGAAGGAAAACACACACACATTCATACACAGACTGTCCAGCAGGGCTGCCCATAGACAAGTTGTGCATGATCAAGCAGGAATTAAGCAGCCAAGGTAGAACTCATGCTGAGCACAAATTGTGACTTTGAAGCTAGCTCTCTGCCTCTGTTAGAGTCAGAGAGCAGATGAACATGAAGCTACTGGCACTATGCCTAATGCCAGGCATGGAATAAAGGGGCATGAAGCTTCACAGCACTGAACTGTGGAGCAGATGAACCATATTCTGTGGAATAACTGTGCTCCATCCAATACTTTTGGAATGAGGTGGAGAGCTGGGGATGAGGTGCAGAGTTGGGGATGAGGTGGGGTGTTGATCAGCCAACATCCTTATCCCCATTCCTGCTTAAGGATTCCATGGTGTTTCCAGGCCAGAGATATAATCTCTCCACCCACTCAGACATGCCCGGAACACCTCACAAGGGAGGCAACCAGGGGGTGTTTTAACTCGACGTGAAGGAGCAGTGGTTCTACTCCGAGCCCCTCCCGGATGACTGAGCTCCTCACTCTCAAAGGAAGAGTCAATCAACCCTGCGGAGGAAGTTCATTTCAGTTGCTTTTACTCAGGATCTCATTTCTTTCAGTCATTAACCAAAGCACGTTGCCATACGTGAGAGCTGGAACGTAGATCTACAGTCCAGGTCTCACATATGGCCACACGATTTGCTTTTTGGCTCAGCTTTCTCTTTACCACAACAGACCAGCCCAGAGTCTGCAACACTGCAGATGCTGCACTGATCTGCATTCCCAACCCAGAGAAGGCATGCCACCCTTTTCCAACTGAGTACCATGGTGTAAGATTTTGAGGTGCTAATAGCAGATAAAGATATGAACAGAACTGATCTGGTGACAAAGAGGCACTGCCCCTGATGTCCACACAACATTGCAAAGATGTGTCGGCCAGGACAGCCCCACAACATCCAGAGCCTTGAGAAGCTCTGGGCGGATCTCATCCACTCCTGGTGCCTTGCCACCAAGGAGTTCACCTCAGTGACCTCACCCTGTGTCACTGATAAGTACCCGCCCAAGCCCCCCAAGCTCTGCGTCTTCTATAGAAGACTTGCTGGTGGAATTGAAATCTGTCTGATGACATCTATAGTTGAGGTCAGCAGCTCCCCCATGCCAAACATTCACAGTATTTGTTGGGAATTGTTTTCCCCTCCTGAGTCGCCTTTCTGTTTGCCAGAAAGAGAAAGTTGCTTTCCATGGCCACACAGACAAGTTTCTTCCTTGGTAACAGCTGAAGTCACAGCCCACTTGGCCCTTTGTTACCCATCAGCTGTCCCCAGAGTGCCACAAGCAAACCAGGCCAGACAGGACTCTTTCTTCAGCTTGACAGCTACCCATACCCAGAGTGTCCACCATCAGGCACAGAAGACCTTGCAGCCACAGCTCAGATTTGCTACCTCAATAATGGAGACACAGATTTATCCCCCCACGGTCTCCCCCTTGTGTTTGAACATGGTGTTTGTTATGGACAAACCTACTGAGCAAAGAAATCCAATAACAAGACCACTTGGGTTCAAATCGGAGAGGCCATTCCTCCTAATCACACCCTTCCAGGGCTCACTGTTGTCGCTCATGTGAGAACAGAAGTCTGCCAGCAGAACAATGGAACAAAAATGACTCCAAGGAGGCCAGGTACTCCGAACTGCCGTTCGGTGCATATGCACAAACAAATGTCCCCAACGTGAAAGAGTAGGTAAACAACCCTCTCATCTACCAGACAGAACCCCAATGTATGGGTGAAGAGCTGGGGAGTTATAAGTAAGCCCACTCCTGCTCAGCAACTCTCTCGATTGGAAAGTCCAGAATAAAATATAGCCCAGCCTCTCTCAAGGAGATCGGCCACACTGTGTCAAGATGAGACCAACCATATCTAGTTATCTAGGTACCGCTCAACATTGTGCACCAGTTGAGGTTCCTTTCCCACCAAACAAGAAGCCAAGAATTGGAATGCCAAGGCTCTCACAATTGGCCACTACGTGATCCACATCTCATCGAACCCCCATTACTACCCCTCCCACGGGTGGAGAGGCTATGGAAAAGGGGACCCATGATGCTCCTTCGGGCTGAGCTTGCTTCGGCCCAAGGGGGACGACCCAGGCACAAGGCTCTCGCAAGGAGCCCCTCCCCCAGACCCTATTCTGGGCAAAGGTCCGTATAGTTCCCATACAGTAATTTTACATACTTGTGTCTTCAAAGGATTCACTCATCAATGTCTTTACTACGGAGAGCTGGTTTAATTAGAAAGCAAAACTAAGATCCATTTTGAAACAAAAAGGGTTTACATGAGCTAATTTCGTAGCTTGTAGTGACTCATTTGATGTGTCAAGAATGAGCGACCTCCTGCCCAGTGACTTCGGCCTCCCATCTGTCTCTTTTATGTCTGATGTGGTCGTCGCTCCTCATTAATGTCTCTGACTGATGGTTCCCTGCCTGTAGCACAGAAAACAGCAACAGCGAGACTAAGCCAGGCAGAGCTCCCCAACAAAGAGATATCCAGTAGGGAGTAAAGACACATGTGGAAGCATCTACTGTATTAAATTTACTGCATCATCTTGAACATCGACCAGCTCCAAGCAGACACTAATTGGTGAGGGTATGTGTAGTAAACCCTGATGTGGGGATATAGAGGGAGTACATTAAACACCAATCCATGAAACTATCAAACGACACCAAATCAGAAGCAATTTAAATCACAACAAATGAATCAGCTTCAGTGCATTGATACAAGCACCCCCATTAAGTCGCCATTAACATGTCATTTGCAAAAGGTCACCCCAAATTGCTCTCGTATACATATAGTCTAATATACATTTTACAAGTGCATCGAGCAAGCCAGCTAATATTGACAGCCAAATGAAGAGTCGATTAGCTGGAGACATGCGTATGTTACTGCTGCTTTTACTTTTTAATGATTCCCTCAATCTGGATACAAGTGTTAGTGTCAAAAGGAAACACAGCCACAAATGTCCCACCATCACTCAGGGGTGAGTAGAGAGCAGAGATATATTAATGTGAGGTGTGGGAGTCTCATAAGGACACAGGGAAAGCAGAAAAAAGGAGCAAAAAAGGAGACTCCACTAATAACTCTTAATATGGAATGGAATGAAGGAGGAAAAAAACGGACTGAGACAGAGGCCATCACTTCCACGAACTACTAAACGCACACACACCAAAGTCGCTAATACAAAGAAACAGACCTCCGAGACAGGATTGTAATGAGACAGATCTGGGGGAAGGTCCTGCCGCATTGATGGTCCCACCAATGAGCACAGTGGCCTCCATCATCTGTAAATGGAAGAATTTTGGAACCACCAGGACTCTTCATAGAGCTGGCTGCCCAGCCAAACTGAGTGATCATGGTAGAAGGGCCTTAGTCAGGGAGTTGACCATGAACCCAATGGTCACTCTGACAAAGCTCCAACAACGCTCTGTTGAGATAGGAGAACCTTACAGAACCATTTGTGCAGTACTCCACTATTCAGGCCTGTATTGTAGAGTGGAGAGACAGAAGCCACTCCTCAGTAACAGGCACATGATAGCTCATCTGGAGTTTGCCATAAGGCACCTAAAGCACTCTCAGACCATGAGAAACAAAAAGACTGAATGTTTTTAACTGAACGCATTTACATTTATGGCATTTAGCAGACGCCCTTATCCAGAGCGACTTACAAAAGTGCTTTGCTGTTCACTGAGAATATCCTTAGCTAGTAGACAAGGCTAGAATCTAAAGATTCCTCACGCTTAGATCCTGTTGAAACAAATGTCTTTATGGAGTTAAGTACTCCTGAAACAGATGAATCTTCAGTCTGCGTTTGAAGACAGTGAGGGACTCAGCTGTTCGGACTCCCAGGGGAAATTCGTTCCACCATTTTGGTGCCAGAAAAGAAGAGAGTCTGGATGCATGTTTTCCTTGTGTTTTGAGGGATGGTGGGTCAAGCCGAGCAGTACTTGAAGCTCGCAGGGCTCTTGGTACAGCTCGAGTTTTGACCATTGTCATCATATATGGAGGGGCTGGTCCATTTTTGGCTTTGTAGGTCAGCATCAAGGTTTTGAATGTGACGTGGACAGCTACAGGGAGCCAATGAAGGGAACACAGCAGAGGAATGCCATCATCATGTCTGGAACAAACCAGGCACTGCTCACCACCCAGCTAAAACCATTCCTACAGTGAAGCATGGTGATGGAAGCATCATGCTGTGGGGATGTTTCGCTTCAGTCTCGTAGTTCCTGCTGCAGAGATGTACATAGACACCCTTGACGATGACCTGTTCCAGAACACTCTGGACCTCAGACTGGGACATACACCTTTATCTTCCATCAGAAGATAAAAAAAACACCACCTAAACACACAGCCAAGATAACAATTGAGTTGCTGTGAGACAACTCTGTGAATGTCCTTGAGTAGCCCAGCCAAAGCCCAGACTTCAACCTGATTGAACATCTTTGGATTTATCCAAAAATGACTGTGTACCAGTGCTCCCCATTCAATCTGATGAAGCTTAAGAGGTTCTGCAAAGAAGAATTGATGGAGCTTAAGAGGAAAAATGGGAGAAACTTCCCAAAAACAGGTGCCAAGCTTGTAGCATCTTATTCAAAAAGACTTATATATATATATATATATATAAAAATTTGCAAAGATTTGAAACAAACATTTCTCACTTTGTCATTGTGGGATAATGCGTATAGAATTTAGAGGGAATCCATTTGATTCATTTGTGAATCCAGTGAATTGAATTGAGCTATGGGTTTTCTTCTAAACACCAATCAGTGACACCTGATTCCTCTCATTTAAATCACCTGCCCAGTCTTCTCTACTCTATTTGGCTGGATTGAAAACCTGCAACCTGCAACCAGGAGCATCAACCCTCCCAAAACCAAACTATTTCTGAATTCCCAGTTGTACATATGGGGACCCTTGTAACAGATGTGATATTACAATATGACCAAAATGTGTACAAAATATATATCTCAATATACTGCCCAGCCCTAATTCTCAGAGATGAATTCTGAGAATAGCAGCAATAAAGTCAAACTCTATGGGGCTCCTGTACTTAAAACGGCTGCTGGAATGCGGTTATAATAACAGTATGAGACAGCAACTTTCAAATGAGAAGTATAAAATCTAAGCATTTATTAATATGTATATGATATACATGATTAATGAAGCAATAATACACTGGAGCTCCATGCTATAGTGTGAGATACTGGCACTGGTGTACTGCAGTCATAGGCTGCAGGCTGAGTATAGATCAGCACACCAGTACCACCATCTCATGTTATAGCAAAAACCTCAAAAGTATTATTGCAATTATGTTTATTAATATTCAGCCAGGTCAAACTGTTCCATTCCGTCCAGAATCCCACTGCTAAAACATCAGGATTTCCCAATCAAAGGCCAAAATGTGATATTACAGGATATATTAATCCCATGGCTATACACACTTCAAAGTCTGTTATCCATTCTACCTTAAATGGTGCCGTAGATCATGCTCCTTCTGATCAGATGATCCAACTCCATGTCTTAATTCACAAAACTATCACGCAACACTGGCACATCTCTCAGCCAATCACATACAACTAATTGTGGTATAACAGACAATATTCCTTCTTCTAATACCCAAAATCACTTTCTTGTTCATCGACACCCCTGAGCCCCACTAACAACTGGGTCCCCCAATGAAAAATTGATCTAGACACACCACTTCCATGCTGACACTTTTGTAAGGTTCCCATTCCTAGCCTAACCAACCTGTCACGCTTCCACCAGCCTCTGCCTCATTGAGCTGAACATTACTCATTCTGCACAGCTCTAAACAGAGCGGACAGTGTGAAAACACTCCGCTTGCTTCAATTTGCTTCAAAACTAAAGCTATGTCTGTTAGTGAGACGAATGCCAATGTGTGGCAGACTCAAACAATATGGCCACTGCCATATTGTAGAATGTTCCATGGCAAATACTGAATCCATAGATGTTATGCTCATCATTCCCACTGCATTGAATTCTCTCTGTGACAGAAAAAGACTTGAAGTACAGAGGAAAAGGAAAATATTATTCACAATGCATATCGAGAACAGAACAGTCTCAGACCGAAGTTTTTAATCATGCAGCATTTTTATGCAGCTTTTAAGTTCATGCAGTAATATACTGTAACCTTTTACACACTGAAAGATTGAACTCAAAGTTTCTACAGAATGTGGTGGCATTCAGTGTTCAGCCAGTCTTGGAACTACAGTATATTCTTGTAGATCTTACCAGTGTACACAAGGCTTTGCTTACCATCCAAAGTGATCTGTATGGCAACAAATTGACATTTTATGCTAAATTCCTAAAAATAAAGATGTTAAAAGATATTTTTATTTATATATATATAAAAGACATCTAAAAAAAACATTATTTTTAAGAAAGTATTTCAAAGATTATTATGAAAAAGCAACAGCATTTCCGTTTAAAATCAATATTTACTGAAACAAAAGTCATGACAAACATTTATTTATTGCAAACATTTTTACTTTCACCATTAAAATGTTCACCACAAAACAAATCACATGCAGGAATAAAATGTGAATTAAAATGAGCTCTGATATTTCAGGCCAATGCAGTGCCTCTTTTTAGCAAACTCGCCACACTAGTTTGTCTTCTGCAAAACGACTTCTTCCCATTTAAAGTTTCCACCAGTAGGTAGCAAAAAACTTTTGCACACTATTAATGTAATCAAATGTCTTTTAATAACAACACAATCACGTGTAATGATGCTCTGATATGCAATGTGTGTTTAATGCTGACATCCAATATTTTGTACACATATCTGCGCACGTGTCCATATTTATTTTGTAATTCTACATTTATAAAATCCTGATTTTAGTTGTAGTAACTGTTTCTACTGTCCAAGGAACATTCTGAAGCTGTGCTATAAGGATCTAATTGCATTCAGTGACAAGAGCTTCATAAGATTTTCAAAAATCTTATTTCTAAAATGTTATGGACATAAAAAATACAGTTTTTGTCTTGTGCTTCACAGAAAAAAAAAAACAATCTTTATCCATCACATAACTCAGCTTTGAAAAATTAAAAAAAAAAAAAATTCTAATGAAATAAAACTTGTAATGAATAAAAAATGTAATTTTATCACATGAAAAATGATGAAGCAGAAGGCATTGATCAGATGTTGATACTGACATTGAATCAATGGTAAATCTTAAACCTCCTGCATCGGGGCTTCTTCCTAGTTGAGAGGCATTCAAACATGGGACAGATATACAACTGCTTTCAAAAATATATATTTTTAGATCTGTACGCAATTTTGGAGCTTTGGATTCACTGCTTATCTGATTGCAAAAACACACAGATATGGAAATGATATAACCAAAGAAGCCAAAATGACTTATTCACATTTCTTTTAGTCCTAAATTTTTTATGTGAAAACTGGCACGATATGTCCTTGGATTAGAATTAAATTAAAACTCCAAAAAACGAAAAAAGTGAGATTTAGTGAAGAACCCCACAGTATTCCCATTTCTCACCCCACTACATACAATCTTAAGCTGTGCTCGTCAAACAGGACCCACATTCTGACCTTGGGGAGTTCTGAAAGAGGACAGTTAAAGGAGAACCCAGACCCTTTTAAGCAGAAGCATAAGTCAGTCATCCCCCTGGCCACTAACTGCTTTAATGACTTTCTCTGTATGTCTCTTAATGGTGGTAAAAGGGCACAGGTTGTGGGAAGTATGGCTGAACAAACGCAGCTCAGTGGGACTGTAGGAGAGAGAGAGAAGACGATGCGCTGAGACTCCATACAATATTTAACAGACCCTACAGAGTTCAGTGTCACTTTACCAGCACACAGCCTGGATTACACAGACCCCTTTCACGTAAGGGCAACACCACAGCAACAGACGGGTCTCACACTGTAAACGTTCAACAGCTGCCTGTCTTTGGGGTCAATTTCAAGCTCTTTCTCTCTCACGGGCTAAAAAAACAGGACCTGGATCATTGCTTCCTTTCTTCCTTTCTGTCCATTACATGAAGTAGCAGAGCTGTAGTGGAACTTCTCTGAATTTGCACAGCAAACTGGAAATGCGGAGGGAAATCCACTTCTAGCCTGGAAGCTGGATGAACGCAGGCTGAGACACACACTTGGTCTGGGAGGACTGCCAAATGAGTAGCTTAGCCTGCTTCTGCCTCTGGTTTCTGCTGCACAGACTCAGGTTGCAAAGTTGAAAATGTGGTGAAGGATTCTGGCTTCGTTTCTCGTACCAAACCGTGAGGTCCAAATCACGATGCACACCAAATAGTGACTTTTATATACAATGAATGAACACTAATGTGTTTCTGTGCCTCCATCCCCTTCTCTGCAAGGGTACATACTCTTCCCTGCACCTTCATACCAGCAGGATAGGTCACACCTCTAAGCCCAATGTCAACCTCTACTGAGAGAACGAACTTCACTGCATGATTACTTAAATTAATAGTAATGGCTTTACTAAGAACCAAGACAGGGATCAGAATTTTGGGGGGGGAGCTCGCATGCAGGAGGGTTTTGTGGCTTGGATGGAGCTCCATGAAGGTGGTATTGGTCAAGGACAGCAGGTAGCAGCAAGGACATCGAGTCAGCATCAGATATCCAAGGCTGTATTTGTTGTACTTTACTAGAGCAGAATGTTTAAACAGCACTGGCCTTTCTTTGAACAGCTCTTGGAAAAAAGGCCAACAGATAGAAAATCATTCCAGTTAGAAAGGGGTTCCTAACCTTTTGTGTGAGCTGGGCCCATTACAACTTCAATCGCTTGCTTTCAATATCCCGTTAATATTAATGATGGAGCATGAGGTTGCACCTGAAAGGTCTGGAGGAACCATGTGACTCACATCAATATGGACTTGAAACTTAAAGAATCTCAGATTTTGCCTTGGTCTCTTTAATTACTGTGCCGCGACCCTGTGGTTCCATTTCCTTCCATCCTACAGAAATTAATCCAAAACTGTCCACCACGTTGTGCAAAGTCTGCTCAGTAGAACCCAAAGCTGGAGCTACTCCTTTGGCAAACCTGTCCCATCTCTCAGACCGCTTGCACTCAGCGGACAGCTAAAAAGTAAAGCAAATCAAAGCAGATTTTTCAGCAGAAATTCAAATTTGTCCTGTAATGTTTCAGCTTCATATAATAATCTTCATATAATGAACAGAGAGGTTTAGATCAAGACTGACAATTACTTAATTAGTGAGTGTAACCCCGGCTTCTTACAATTTAGAAGAATAATGTTTTAAAAACTGATTTCTGGGGGGAAATATAAAGTTTAGAGGAGTCATCCGAGAGGGACTCAGAGTAGAGCCCCTGCTCCTCCAAGTCGAGAGGGGCCAGTTGGGGTGGCTCGGGCATCTAGTGAGGATGCCTCCTGGACGCCTCCCTGGTGAGGTGTACCGGGCACGCCCCACCGGTAGACGACCCAGGACACTCTGAAGAGACCATGTTTCTCGGCTGGCCTGGGAACGCCTTGGGCTTCCCCCGGAAGAGCTGGACCAAGTGGCTGGGGAGAAGGAAGTCTGGGTCTCCCTGCTTAGGCTGCTGAACCGCGACCCAACCCCGGATAAAGCGGCAGAAAATGGATGGATGGATGGATGGATGGATATTAAGGCAGAAAATGAAGAGGTGGTGCACTATTCTACTGTGCAGCAACACCCACACAAATATGACCTTCATGGAAGAGTCATCAGAAAATAACATTTCTTGCATCCTAATCTGTAACTCACCGAGCTATTCATAACATCATAGTTTGACCGGGGTTGCCTGGGTTTGTATACTGTCGTATGTAAATACACAGACACATCTATACATCTCTTTGAAAGCTAGCATTAAAAATCTGTTTTAAATTAGAGTGTGTGTTGTGTCCTGGGATCTTGAACGGCACTTTGTTTAGGAATGCAACGGTAGGTTACAGGAAAGCAGTCAGTCAGCCAGTGTTCCTCCCAGCTGAACACCGGGACTGCCAGATCTCAGTGGCATGATCAACACAGGAGTCCAAAAGAATGTGATGTATGTAAATCAGCCAGAATATTCATTAGATCTGCTTGTCTAGTAAACGTTTGATGTTTGCTTTCCCTCTTGAATTACCGAGTCCATGTCTCTTTCTTAGTGTTTCCATTTTATTATGGATAACTGTAGTTACTGCTCCATCATCAGGAGACTGTATCCTTAGGGATGTAAAGGAAGTTAAAGGAACAGCTATTTATGAGTCTTCCAAGTGTTTCTAGGAGACCATTTTTGTGGATTCACTCAAAAGAGAGAGACAGAGGGATATATTTGTATTCTAAGGAGGCTCTTTGGCTCATCTTTCCATAAATAAACTGGCAAAGGTTTGTGTGTGTGCTTCCCCAAACCCATTCCACCTAGTTTACCTGACGAGAGCATCTGTGGGATCGTTTGCAACTGCTAATTATATAATAAACTACTTTTCAATAAAGTGAAAAACACTGAAAACCTTCATCTACTGTGAGTCCTGTCAAGGGTTGGACATATTAAGCAGCAAGTGAACAGTCAGTTCTTGAAATTGAGGAGTTGAGGCAGGAACAGTAGACAAGTGTAAAAATCTAAGTCTGGGCGATATATCAACATTCATATCTATATTGGGATATAAACAGAGCATGATATGGGCTGAGGCAATATCCTTTATACGAGTTTAAAAGTTCTGCTCAAATAAAGTCTTGCATAAAACCTTTTTCCGCATCCTCGCTCTGCTCCACCACCCTGCTCTCAGCTCCTCCTTCGACATGTTTAAAAAAGAAATGCAGATCAAGTTTATATATAGTAAAACAAAAAGAAGGAACAATTTAATGGGGTGTCCAATTTTTTTAGGACATATTGCATATTGTCATTCAGCTACAATATCGACACTTTGACAAACTGTGATGTTCTAGATGACTGGGTAAAACATCTCCAGAACATCAGGCAGGTCTTGCAGGGTGTTCCTGGTATGGAGTGGTCAGTACCTACCCAAAGTGCTCACAGGATGGAGAACTGGTTAACCGTCAACAGTGTCAGAGGCACCTCAGGTTCACTAATGTCCAATCACACAACTTACAGGACAGCTTTAAAAGATCTTGTGGAGTCCATGCCTTAATGTCCCGTCAAAGCCACATGTGGGGCGGCCCTACACAACATTAGGGTGGTGGCATTAATGTTAAGGCTGATATCAATTTAATTTTTTTATATAAAACAAAATTGTGATTGTTGGAGGAAGAGCTGAGCAATTCATAAAAAGTGTATCAGAACGTTTATTTAGTGCTTCCAAGCGAATTAGACTTGCTCAAATGGGCATTCCTTTATTAACACTCCGTTTATTCTTTCCCTACGGTGTCCATCATCCAGTCACACAACAGTTTTCAAAATGAAAGCAACAGGAACAAGAACTCAAAGACAGAGCCACATCAGCAACCTGTACCAAAGACAAATGCAGTGTCTGTCAAAATAATTGTTGATTAATATCATAATCACAGTAAAATGTTTCATTAATAGTGAAAATAGTTTATGATCATATCGCCCAGCCCTAGACTGATCATTTCCCATTAAGAATACCTCTAATCTTACTACCGAGGCAGTATCAGTTTGCCATTTCTGTTGCTTTGCATATAGCAATGGAAATGCTGAAGCCCAGCCTTGAAGGTGATCAAATATTTAAATACACTAATCATCAAATTTTTGCTGACCATGGTGCCTCTAGATTCTTTGTCATTACCACAAAAAAACAAAAGCAGTTTTCTTCCACAAACTAACAAAAGACAGATTTCTAATAAAACTGGGCTTCCTTAAAAAGAACAGACTGGAAAAACAACGTAAACATGGCTTTAAAAAGACGACCGGCCCACTGTTCCTGTTAACAACAGACTATCTTTATCATCCATGAGCAGGCAGGGTTTTGTGAGTAGATAAAAAAAAAAAAAAATCACCATTGCCACAAAGCAAGCCCCATGGTTCTCACAAGAACATTTTAAGCTTGAGAAAGCCATTCCAAAATGGCCTGATTTTACTTGCTAGCCTGGTGTTATCTGGTGAGTAAGCCCTGCATAGTGAGTTACAATGCTGAACGTGACTCAACCTCTAGTAATAACTTACTGGCAAGCTGTATTGAGTGGAACAGCAAGAACACAATTAGCAGGACCAACAACAGCTGGGACAAAGAAAAATCGTGGTGTTATAATCTTGCCAGAATTTATGGTGAAGATGGATTAGTTGACAAACTCCTTTGGGCTTTTGCCAATGCTGTGGACTGCCGTTTGCCCACAGTCTCCTGGAGTGCATCCTAAAATAATTGGAAATGATATGATTAGAATAGACAGATGAGCACAACTGGGGTCAATATGATGTCCGGCATTCATCCCCCACACCTCTCCCTGGCCAGCTGCCCAGAGGAGTGTGAACGCTGTGGTCCCTCAAAGGAACTTGACCAGAAATAGAAGCTGCCATGGAATGACAGAGGGCTGTGAGGTGCAAAGCCAGTGAAAAGTAAGAGCATGAGCAAACTCTAAACAGCTGCCACCTTGGGAGGCTGTTGGCATAGCAATGGGGAGGAGGCAGGATGATCTGAGCAAGGACTCCACAGAACAAGTCGGAAAGCCTCTACGGGATCAAAGGCTGAATGGCTTGTAGAGTGTCTCTCAGATGCTGAACTCTCCAGGGAGAAGCTCAAATGTCCTCATGTTCAAATCCCACAGAGAATGCATCAATATAGGTTAAAGCATCCAAACAGTGTGGGCGGTTTTGGCGAGCTCCATGCTCCGTAGCAGTGCAAGAAAAGAAGGCTATGGAAAAGACTGGGTTGCATAAAGCAAGTCTTCCACATTTCCAAACGTGCCTTCAGAAGGTGTCTGCCGACCTTAAAGGAAAAGAATAAAGGAAATGTGCAGGATTCTGGAAAACAACTGTTGGTATGTCACAACCTCACCCCTCCCTTGAGTGTTCCTTCAGAAGCTCAGCCCCACAAATGGATGCTCGTGTGTTGCTAAGGTAATGACACCGGCTTTCCGGACCAAAATAACGTTTTTGACGATCCGACCCTTTGTTCTTCAGCTATTTCTGGGCCATCTCAACTTGTGTGTACAACACATTTCCTTCCACACGCCCCTGCCCCTCCTTTTCCAAACGTGCACACCAGTAACACTCATTTACATTTATGGCATTTAGGAGACGTCCTTATCCAGAGCAACTTAATAAAGTGCTTTGCTGTTCACTCAGAAATCCTTAGCTAGTAGACGAGGATAGAATCCAGACATTCCTCACACTTAGACACTGTCGAAAAACAAATGTCAGACTGGGGACTAACAAGACTCAGAATAAATCTTCATAGAACACTCAAGTCAAGTCGAGTTTTTTGCCCCAGTTACAGCATCAAGGCTGAGTATTAACGGTGGAATTTTCTTCCAGTGTGCTAACAGACTGGAGAGCTAGTGGACGATGAGGAAAACTTCACCAAACATTACAAAAGAGTGTAATGAACTGATTTCCTTTAATGCTTTCATTTCAACATGAACTCAACTTGATTCATAAAATAATGAAATCTACACTTATGATTACGTGTTCTCAAGATACCATTCAGGTTTAAGAACGCAGTGTGTTCAAGAAAGGTTTCAAGTCTTCTGATTTGACAACAATGCATCCTACGGATCAATCTTGGAGCCTCCAATAAATAAATGAGCAAGTGTAATTTTGTCTTCTCTGTTTGCTTTGGTTCTCCTTGCCAGCATTTAGGACTCTGATGCAAAGTTTTCAGTCAAATTCATTTAGAAATAGGTTCACAAACTTTGAAGCACCACTATAAGATACGTTAAAAAGTCTACATGAACTGGATTTACTGAAAAGGTCATGTCTAGCACTATATGCCTCTCATGTCTATTCAATTCCATCCAGCCAGAAGCATCTCACAGCCTTTTGCTTACATATGACAAAGATCTGAACTGAGAATTCCATCTACAAACCAGTGAAAAGCAGAATCTTCTAGTAGTGACCAGCAGAACAAGCTGGGGAGCATTTGGTGTTGCTTAAATAAGCAACGCACAACTAAAAAGGCCAACTCACAAAACCCTGCCTGCTCATGGATGATAAAGATAGTCTGTTGTTAACGGGAACAGTGGGCCGGTCATCTTTTTAAAGCCATGTTTATGTTGCAGACTCACATTGTTTTTCCAGTCTATTCTTTTTAAAAGCCAGGTTTCTGTGTTTAGACAAGTTGATCTGTATGTTTAGACTTTAGGTGAACATTTGATTACAAGGAGAACAAGTCAATCAATCCATTCTTCAAGGAAAAGGTCAAACAACTTAAATTTAAGAGGCAGGAAGAGAAAGAGAGTGCAAGAGAGAACAGGGAGAGAGAGAGAGAGAGACCGCAACAGGGAGAGATAGAGAGTGCAAGAGAGAACAGGGGGAGAGAGAGAGAGAGAGTGCACAACAGGGAGAGAAAGAGAGTGCAAGAGAGAACAGAAAGAGAGAGAGAGAGAGAGAGAGAGAGAGAGAGAGAGAGAGAGCGTAAGAGGGAGAGATAGAGAGCGGGACAAGAAGAGATGGAGGGCGTGATGGGGAGAGATGGGGAAAGATGGAGAGCGCACGACAGAGAGAGAGACAGAAAGCAACAGAGACAGAGTGCGAGACAGGGAGAGGGAGAGATAGGGTGCGACAGGGAAGGGGGGAAAACAGCATGAAAAAGAAAGACAGAGCACAGAGTGTGAAACTAATGCAGTAACAGGGTCATGGGCACCCAATGTTCAGTGATGCTCTTGAAGATCCTACCTCACAACTTACAGGACTTACAGAATCTGCTGCTAATGTCAGTCTGGTGCCGGATACCACAGCACACCTTCAGAGGTTGTGTGGAGGCCATGCCTTAAATCAGGGGTGTCCAGTCTTATCCGCCAAGGGCCGGCGTGGCTGCAGGTTCTCACACTTATTTAATCAACGGGCCAGTTTCCAAACAACTGATCCATTTGGCTGGAATGAAAACCTGCAGGGACACCAGCCCTTTGTGGATAAGATCGGACACCCCTGCCTTAAATAATCGGACTGGTCGTGGTGGCTGCACTCAATGTTATGTCTTTATCCTTCACTTTCATGTGTTGTTGATCTTATTTTTGATAAAGCTACTTTGTGAAAACATTAGTTACAAAAAGCACGACACAAATACATTTGATTTGATTGTAAGGCAAACTATTCAGTTCCTTCAGGGACATTTGACTAAAGTGTGTAGTGACAGTTTTGACCTGCTGGTGGACAAATGGCTTTTTAAAAACACTGACCAACAAAGAGCTCAATCAGTCGCATTGGAAGCAGATAATTCCAGTGTTCGCAAGACCTTCAGTACTGTAGTAGAAAACATGTGATCATAACGTGTCTAGAGAACCAAGGAAAAACTCAAGATTAACTTTGTCTTTGAACACGGGAGCAAAAATAGGTAGTTTTAATTGACTATAAACAAGTCAATTTAAAAGGTGTAGTTTTAATTGACTATAAAACCATTGTAGCAGTTCGGATTTGGAAAGTGGCCAAATAACCAACACGTGAGACTGAAAGAATAGCGTGTTTCCCAGCTTCACTCCTGGAGACCCCACTGCACTGCATAATGGTGTGCTTTCTTGCTTTGCCACACCTGACTCAGCTCATGAAGGAGTTGTTAATTAACTGAGGAAGAGAGGTAAGAGGTGGGGTTGAGCAGGAAAAACACAGAACCATGCAGTGCTGAAGGAAACACTGAAAAAACAGCCTTTGGGCACAGCTTAGATCAAAAAACATTTGCATTATGCTTAGAAAGCATTCTACTCTTGGTGACTGAAGTGAGCTGGTGAAGAAACATTTGCATGCAGGCTTCTATTCCATGAATACTCCCAAACATCAACCTTCCTATTTGAACCTGAACCTGATACTGGGATTCTGTACCATATACTGTATCCCCGATGAACCACCATACCATCCAGCTCTGAAGTCTGAAGATTCATTTAATACATTCACACTATACAAAATATAAACAAACAAACAAACAAGCAAGGGTGTGTAATTTAATATTCAACCAGCCGAGAGCTTATTCTTAGAAACGGCCGCAATAAAGCTCAGGCCACCTGGAATCCTGCCATCTCCTGTGTAACGCTGGAATAATCTGTGCTGGTAAGGTAATGTCTGGTCCTCCCTTCAGACAGTCCTACTTTCAGCAACTCTTTTCCATGTTCAACCACCTGACCTGCTTTTAAAGGGTAATGCGCTTAAGTGTGAGACTGTTGGAAACCAATTTCAAAGTGTCAACACAGATTTTAATGTAAACAAGTAGGGAAAAAAAAAAAAAAAAAAAAAAAAGAGTAATATGGACACCTCTGCCATCTCCCCCTGCAGCAATGTGGAAAACTGACAACAGTGGGAAAAGGACAACAATCACCACCCATTATATGTACACACACACACACACATACAATAGAGAGAGAGAGAGAGAGAGAGAGAGAGAGAGAGAGAGAGAAGCAATGATGTATATAGGTGTACACTGACTCTACTATATAGGAGCACTTTGTAGTTCTACAATAACAGCCTGTAGTGCATCTGTTTCGCGCAGGTTACCATCTGTGTGCGATTTCATTCCAAAAAGAACATGAACTAGTAGTTTATGTGGAAATGGTCTGGGTTCCGGAGGGCTGACACAGAGTACAGTCTTATGCAAACTATGGCATCAAAACATTGCAGTCAAAGAAGTAGCAACTTTATTTAATGGTCCAGTGCAGTTGACTGAGTCACGGAAACACCACCAAGAGTGCAACTGTCTAATGTTTATGATTAGATATACATCACTTAAATCCACAAAAAAGCAGGGAAAACCACAAACCTGGCAACCCTGTGCAGAGTAAACGGAGCACGTCACTACATGCGAGGTAGTGTATTTATAAAGGGACAGTATATGAACGCAAGTATTGTGGGGAAAATATTAACGACTGTTAAAAACTGAAATACTCGACATGGGCGAGATTACCTCGGTTAGAGGTTCTGATTGTCGGTTTTGATGGATTTTCGATGAATTGCCCAGCCCTATCCAACACACAAGCACATCAACACATCACGGAAGGATGCACCATCTTCATTCAAACTGTACTTGTGCGAGTCTGGATATAGATAACGTGGTCATTGTCTTTTCACGTCTCATCTATAGACTAGAGTTTCTGAGTCCACCATATAGAATGTGTACACTACCAAACATTTGTTTTCCAACTTAATTTGTGGAAAAACGTGGAGCATTTAGATCATTCTAACCATTCATTAAAATAACTGGTCAGAACCATAAATCAAGGAAAATCATGATGCTGATTTGAGGTCATATTGTCCAACACGGTCTGATTCAATAGGAGATGTTTTGGGAAGATCACCCACATTAAGTTAACAATATCATTAGGGGTATTAGTGCCCCCATTTGAGTGTCCTAGAGTTTCTCTATGTGGGTAAAAACTGCATTTATAAAAAATTATTTCCTACCCTGTCATGAAGAATAGTCCTGCTTTCTAAGCAACAGGTCTCAAAGACGTTCTCCCAGGCCTGTATCTGCCCAACTAGGCTGTACTACATCCCTAACAAACACTCAAAATCTCAGCAGTTCTCATCGTGGCAAAGAAACAATAACATAAAATGGGATTCGTTTGCACTTCGTAAAGCAATAAAGGAGCTCACACGAGCTGCAGACCCTCAAACAAAGGAGGAGGCCGTCCAAGCAAAGAAAACAAAGTAGAGGTTTCAATAAGCATTTGTTTCTGTAATCCTATCCCCTCTACCCAGGCATCGCAGCTGACTTTACATGAGCCCAAAGTGTGTCCTGCTAGGGATTGCGGAGAGGTTAGCTTACGTATTAGGCCATCTGGACCCTCCAACCGCTGTCACTAATCAGATGGATTTACCAGCGCTTTGTTGATTCCCTAGTATTTGGGGAAACGGGGTTAGCAGCACTGTTATCAGACACACGCGAGGATAAAGCACATAGATGAGCCCTAAATGCTCTTGGAAATGATGCTTTGATGACAGTTTGGTGGCCAAACATCCTCAGCATGGACTAATATTCAGCAGGTCAGCGAGTTTGTATTGGAGCAATAAGGTTCTATTTATTATCCCTCTTTAATTAAACCTCGTTAATGAAATGTGCTGAAATCACTCTAGAGAATCCTATCAACTGGTGTGTAAAAATCATTTACAGATTAGAAACATTCATGACGCTTCAACCTAATCGCATCTGACATGAGCAACATTATCAGTAATGAACTATCAGTAAAACACATTACCTCCCAGGTTGTTCACTCTCAATGATAAATACAGATACAGCTCCAGATACAAACGGAGCCTCCTACCCGTACTCTCCATTCATTTCTCCCGTATTTGTGCAGCTTTTCTCGGAACGTTTAGGAATACGGACGCAACGCAGCAGGACTACTAAAAATCCCAGACAACTATTCAGAATTACATTTTAATGTTATGAAAACAAAGAGCAGCAAGAAGATAAAGGTATGGGTGATATAATCACTCGTACTCAGCGTTAAATACGGATATGAATGCGGATCCAGATATGAACAGAGCCTCCTGTTCATGCTCTACATTTATTTCAGATATTTTCTCATAAGCTTGTCAAACAGTAATGTTTTACACTGTATCAAAAGTGTTGTAACTATCTCAACCGCATCATTCAGTAACACTGCTATATGACAGACGGCACCAAATCTGGAATTGAATTCCGTTTCCAGTGCTGGATTTTGTTAAGGGAACAGTTAATGTGATTGTCTGTGTTCTCAAATTTTCAACCTCACAGCCCACATGTTTATAACCAGAAAGCCTCAAAACCCACAAAAAATTCTCCGTTTGATTTCTCCATTTGTCCAGAGATTGTTTTATGTAGACTGATGTAAAGTGGCAATAGATTAGATAGATTAGATATAGACAGATAGATTAAACAGAGAGATTAGAGACATATAGATTAGACGGAGAGATAGATTAGACAGATAGATTACAGACATATAGATTAGACGGAGAGATAGATTAGACAGATAGAAAGATAGATTAGACAGATAGACAGAGATTAGACAGATAGACAGATAGATTAGACAGATTAGACAAATAGACAGAGACAGACTAGACAGAGAGAGTATATTAGAATATAGAACACAGAGAGTACATGAAAAGTCCAGTAAGAGGGCTATTGCACATTATTATTGCACCATTTTAGCTCCACTGGTCTCTGAGGATGGGTCTGCAGACCAGTACAGGCTGCTTCATGGCCCACAGGCTGAGAAGCCCTGCTGTGGATGAGCTGTACAGGGGTCTGGTCTAATTCAGTTTCCACTCTCATAACCCGCTGGAAGGTTGTCAGATGAGCTCAGTTTCAGACAGTGCTGAGAGAACCAAAACAATAGGTTGTTACAAGGTAATTGCGTGAGCTGGGATGTGTGGACAATGAGGCTCAAACCTATTGAGTCAGCCACTGATTGTGCAAGTTCTCCTACTTATAAAGATGAGAGAGGTCTGTAATTTTCATCATAGGTACACTTCAACTATGAGAGACAAAAAGAGAAACAAAATCCAGGAAATCACACTGTAGGATCTTTAAAGAATGGATTTCTTGGGGTCTCGAAAAACGCTGGGGTCCCAGTGCCTGTATTAATGGCACTGGTTTGACCTCATTATCTGTATAAAAGACACCTGTCCCCAGCCTCAAACAGTCAGACTCCAAACTCTACCATGGCCAAGACCAAAGACCTGTTGAAGGACACCAGGAAGAAAATTGTAGGCCTGCACCAGGCTGGGAAGTGTGAATCTACAATATGCAAACAGGTTGGTGTGAATAAATGAACTGTGGGACCAATTGTAAGAAAATGGAAGACATACAAGACATTTGATAATCTCCCTCGATCTGGGGCCCCACGCAAGATCTCATCCCTTGGGGACAAAATGATCATGAAAACAGTGAGCAAAAATCCCAGAACTACATGGAGGGACCTGATGAATGACCTACAGAGAGCTGGGTCCAAATAACAAAGGCTACCATCAGTAACACACTATCCCGAGAGGGACTCAAATCCTGCAGTGGAAGGCGCGTCCCCCTGCTTATGCCAGTATATGTCCTAAGTTTGCCAGAGAGCATATAGATGACTGAAGCATGGGGGTGGAAACATTGTGCTTTGGGGCTGGCCTCCAGACAACCTGGCCTCCAGGAGCCATCTCTGCTCTTCAGGACTGTTTTGAGTACACTGACTGGGATGTGTTCAGAGAAGCTGCAACATCTGATGACTCCATCAACCTGGAGGAGTACACAGAATCAGTGACTGGCTACATCAGCAAGTGCATTGATGATGTTACTGTCTCCAAAATCATCACAACACACCCCAACCAGAAGCCGTGGATGACTGTAGAGGTACGTAAGCTGCTGAGAAACTGGGACAAGACCTTCAAGTCAGGGGACAAGGCAGGCCTCAGAACAGCTAGAGCCAAGCTCTCCCAGGGCATCAGAAAGGCAAAGCGCACCTACACAGAGAGGATCCACAAACACTTGCAGGACACTGCTGACACGCAGCGCATGTGGCAGGGCATCCAGGCCATCACCAACTACAAGAACCCTTCACCTGCTTGTAATAGTGATTCCTCCCTTCCAGACACGCTGAACTCCTTCTACGCAAGGTTCGAAGCACAGAACTGCATGGCAGCAAGGAAGACCACACCTCCTCCAAATGACCAGGTACTGCGCCTGTCCTCAGCTGAATTGCGGAGAACTCTACTCAGAGTCAACCCACGGAAAGCCCCTGGACCAGACAGCATACCTGGCAGAGTGCTCAGAGGATGTGCAGAACAGCTCGCAAATGTTCTCACAGACATCTTCAACATTTCGTGCCAACATGCTTCAAGACGTCCACCATCGTTCCTGTGCCAAAGAAGTCCCAAGTGTCCTGCCTCAATGACTACCGTCCCATTGCACTTACTCCCATCATCATGAAGTGCTTTGAGAGGCTGGTCATGAGCCACAACAAACACCAGCTCCCTTCCTCACTGGACCCACTGCAGTTTGCGTATCTTCCAAATTGATCAACAGATGATGACATCTCAACCGCACTCCACCTGTCTCTCACCGACCTGGACAACAAAGACTGCTATGTTCGAATGCTGTTCATCCACTTCAGTTCAGCATTCAACACCATCATCCCTCAGCACCTGATCGGAAAACTGAGCTTGCTGGGCCTGAATTCCTCCCTCTGCAATTGGGTCCTAGATTTCCTGACAGAGAGACCTTAATCAGTCAGGATTGGAAACAACACCTCCAGCACCACCATACTGAGCACCGGTGCCTCCCAGGGCTGTGTGCTCAATCCACTGCTCTTCACTCTGCTGACTCATGAATGTACTGCAAAGCACAGCTCAAATCACTTCATCAAGTTCGCTGATGACACAACTGTTGTTGGCCTCATCAGCAAGAACAACGAGTCAGCATACAGAGAGGAGGTGCAGAACCAACAACCTATCTCTAAACATTGACAAAACCAAAAAGATGGTTGTTGACTTCAGAAGAGCACCAGGTAATCACCTCCTGCTGAACATTAACGGCTCTGCAGTGGAAATTGTGAGAATCACAAAGTTCCTCAGTGTTCATATAGCAGAGAACCTCATCTGGTCCCTCAACACCAGCTCCATAACAAAGAAAGCCCAGCAGCGTCTCTACTTCCTGCGGGGACTGAGGAGAGCACATCTTCCACCACCCATCCTCACCATGTTCTACAGAAGGACTATAGAGAGCATCTTGAGCACCTGCATTACCGTCTGTTTTGGGAACTGCACCATCACGAATCGCAAGACCCTACAGTGGATAGTGAGGACAGCCGAGATGATCATTGGAGTTCCTCTACCCTCCATCAGTGACATCTACACCTCTCGCTGCACCAGCAAAGCCACCAGCATTGTGGAAGACCCAACCCACCCCTCACACAGTCTCTTCACCCTGTTGCCGTCTGGCAGGAGATTCCGGAGCATCCGAGCCTCCACCACCAGACTCTGCAACAGCTTTGTCCACCAGGCAGTCAGACTCCTCAACAAACTGAGACAGAGCTGAACCCCACACCACTCCTCACACACACATTCACACAGGGACTGAACTGGAACTGAAACTTGAACCCCACACCACTCTTCACTCCACAAAGACCACACCAACACAAGGACTGGACTGTACACACCCAGCACTCTACACACACACGCACCCAGCACACAGAGACTGGGTCATCCCCATCCTTATCAGCAATATTTGCTGCTCACTAAGAACTATAAATGTTCTACCTCAGTAACTGCTGTTATCATGTACATCTATATGTTACAGTAAGTTACATATCTCTTGCACCTTATTCCCACCACGAACATGTCACTTCATTGTACTGCTCGGTACTGCACTGTACTGTCCTGTCTGTAAAACTGTCTCTTGTTTGCTGTATTTATTGTATTTATTGTAGTGTTTGCACTTTATGTTCTCATACTGTATTGCTGCTCCATGTTGCACCTTGGTTCTGGAGGAACGTAATTTCATTGCACTGTGTACCTGTACTCAGATGTAATGACAATAAAAAGCCTTGACCTTGACCTGTTTTTCTGCAAAGGGGACAGGGCGACTGCTCCGTGTTGAGAGAAGAATGATCAGGGCCATGTATCATGAGATTTTAAGCCAAAACCTCTTTCCATTGAGCATTGAAGATGGGACGTGGCTGGGTCTTCCAGCATGACAATGATCCCAACACACCACTCGGGCAATGAAGGAGTGTCTCCATAAAAACATTTCAAGGTCCTGGAGTGGCCTAGCCAGTCTCCAGACCTCAACCCCATAGAAAATTTGAGAAGGGAATTGAAAGTCTGTGTTGCCCATCAACAGCCCCAAAACACCACTGCTCTAGAGGAGATCTGCATGGAGGAATGGGCCAAAATACCAGCTACAGCGTGAGTGTTTGTAAATCTGATGAAGACTTACAGGGAACGTTTGACGTCTGTCATTGCCAACAAAGGGTTGAATCTTTGTTATTGACCAAATACTTATTTTCTGCCATCATTTACAAATACATTCTTTAAAGATTCTACAATGTGATTTTCCTGGATTATGTTTCTCTTTTTATCTCATAGTTGAAGTGATGAAAATTACAGACCTCTCTCGTCTTTATAAGTAGGAGAACTTGCACAATCAGTGGTTGACTTTTTTGCCCCACTGTAAGTGAAAAACAGCGTTTCCATAACGACCGAGGGTCCGAGTCCAGCTGAAGTAGCCCGGTGTTGTGTCGAGTTGTGCTACTCACTGATGTGTGCTACCCCGCGGCTCTGCGCATGCGCTGACCCACAATCGACTGCCTTCATGTGCTTTCAGGAGAATTATGTGATTCTCTGGACCCAAATCTGAGCTTTACTGACATTCAGCGCTGGAGGCTCAGGAGAGTGAAGATGACCCACAAACAACATTTATCACACCGATTACACTGCTGTCTATTTTCTATAGGCTGTCCGGGTTTACTACTGTGATCACACTCTCTCTCTCTCTCTCTCTCTCTCTCTCTCTCTCTCTCTCTCTCTCTCTCTCTCTCTCACACACACACACACACACACACACACACACAGAGAGAGAGAGAGAAACACAAACACTCTCTCACACTCACACTCACCGAGGGTGGAGGCAGAGCTGCTGTAGAAGCAGTGTGGATCCGCCGACCGCAGGAAGCTTCTGCCCCAGTTCTGCTCGCTCTCCGCGGGAAGAGGCGGAGCCACAGCGCCGCGGCAACGCAAAACCTCCAGGGGGTGGAGTCAGACTCTCTAACAACGCCCACTCCGTGTTTTCATTGGCCGAGACTCATCGTGTTTCTGTCAGTCCGACGCTTTGGTTATATCAGCGCTAACAGTAGATAATATCGTTTATTTGATTATATGTTTTATTCATATTTTTATCTATTTTATTATTATTATTATTATTATTATTATTATTATTATTATTATTATTATTATTATTATTATTGCTGTTGTTGTTGTTCATTTAATTGATTATTAATTATAGTTATCGTTTAATATATTATTAATTATTAATTAATTAATTAATTAATTAATTGTGCATTAATTTGTTTATTTATATATTTGTTTTAATATTTATTTAATTGTTTATTTGTTTGTTTATTTTATTATCATAGGTTACTCATATTTGTCATCATATAAGATGTGAAAACAAACAGACTTCAAATGTTTGCATGAATTTGACCATGTTTTGATAACAATCCTTTGAGGATTGATCATCCAGAATGTTTTTGAGCTGATAATGGAAGAATTATGATGATTTGTTTGTCATGTTTAGATTAACAAAATACATGACAGTAGTCCAAATAAATAAATAAATAAAACGTGATATCCTCTATTATTTTTGTTATGTATGTGTCAGTTTTACCAGGACTTTAATTCTGAAATTTGAACACATTTCAAAAAAGAAAGCAGGGAAGAAGACAGGTACTCCCTCCGCCTTATTCTCTAGAACCCAATAACTGGTGACGCCATCAGTCCCGCCCACTCTTTCTGATCAGAGTCTGTGGGCAGGTTAATTATGTATACATGAACAGATCAGTAAACATGCACTGGAAGGCTCTTTTTGGCATTAAACTGGGATTTTCTCAGTTGCAAATACTTGATAATTCATTGTGTTCATGATGAGCCATTATGTAATTACCCATGAAGTGAGGAACTTGGGTCCTAAGAGTTCTATTTATGTTTTAGTGTCCAAATCGTAAAAGTGGAATTCAAATGTGATTTTGAGGATATTATAATCTTGCACAGTAATTTATAGTAAACATTTTAGCTCAATTCATGAGCTGCATATGGACCAGAATGCAAGTCTCGTAACGAAGCGACACAGCGGAATGAATGGAGCTGACAATGTTCATATTGCTGCTAAGTTCAGTTTTAGTACTGAGATCAGACACTCATGTATGTTCATGTGACCGATGCTAATGTGCATTGATGAGAAAGTGTCTGAATTTTCTGTGTTTCTATTCTAATTAGAAAAGTCAACTAAATAATCTCTGTATAGCCCAATACTAATGAGGGAATAGGGATCTATTTCAGCCACAGCCTTACTATCTCATTAATATGAGTTACAGTATTACAATTTTCTCCAAGAAGCAAATATGTGGTTCCATACAAAATGCACCTCAATATAAAGTAGTGTACAATGTAAACCAAACATTGCAATGAATTATGGGAGTTTAATGTTGACATAATAAAGTGTGTAGGACTGCACTTTTATGGCTCCATCTTAGCAACCCTTTGTACACAAATGGAGCAGTCTAAAACAGCTGAGTGTTAATGTCACCAGAAAGGTCCCACCATCAGCTGCCAGAATCTGAGGACGCAAAATCAGCCATACCTTCTCCCCATGTCACAGGCGTATGTTAGTAAGTGTATCGGAGCTGGGGACCTGTGCTTTCCTCTGAGCACAATGGCTGCCCAGCGCTTGATTTTACCCTCCTAGGGGGCTATGAAATTTCAACTAATTTTCTTTTATTTAACCAGGTTAATCCCATTGATATCAGGCTTTGCCAAAAATGACAGCAACAGATAATGAATAGAAAATGGGCAAAAACATAATTACACAAAAACAATTACACAAAAACATCTAACATAAAACATTTAGACAAAGACAGTCTAGACCCTGCTTAGTAGCCTATTGGTCACACAAATGGATTCATCTGGAACAGAGTACCAAGGTTGTATGAAAGGTTTCCTCTTGCGTTTGTGGCACAAAACTTGTGATGAGATTCAAAATAAATATTTGATTTCAAGTTCATGAAAAATTTATATTTTAATATTAATAATCTACCGGCTTCGTTTTCTGCCATTTTTATGGTTGAGTTTCTTTTAATTTACCCTTCATGTGGTATGTGTGCAGAGAACCGAGGGTTTACATTAGTGTCACTAATGTAAAGCACCAAAGCTAGGTGAGTTCTATTAGTGCACCCTTGTGGTGCATCTGCATCTACAACTGAATGAGTTAAAATTCATCTTCATACAGAGCACAGGTATGATAGTAGAAAAAAAGTTAAGACATCAACCTTTCCCTCTGTTTAATAAATAGATCAATTTATCTCACTTTAGTTCAACTAAAGTACAACTTCTTCATTACTGTATGATGATGATTTTTGAAGTATGTTTGAAATATCTGTACTTTACTTTTAACATCGACTCCCTGCATTTCATAAGACACTTAACACACGTGCACGCTCAGCTCTTCCAGCGGCCACCCCTGCACCCCGAGTTCATTTGGAATGGTGTCTGGTATGTAGTTTGAGAAACTTATGTGATGACAGGATCATACTCTTTAACAAAACAAGTGTGTTCCCTGATTACTGTCCTGTTAAATACAGAGGTATTAGAGGTGTATAGATTTACTGGACGATATACATATTATTATACATACTGTGTATACACACACACGAAACAATTTTCCCTTTATCTACACATCTACAAGAGGACATGCTCTGTGCCTTCATCGGTATTGAATTGGTCCTGCATGTTCATGCAATAACATAATGCATACTTAATATTCATAATGGCAGAATTTTGCTCTGTAGCCCGGTTTGTATTTTATTTCAATATAACTCATATTCCTTAACAATGTTTTAAGTACTGCTCTTTGTGTGCACTGAGCTGCTGTAATGTGTGACTTTCCCTCTGAGATTAATAAAGTTCTACCTATAATTAAAAACTGAATTGCAAAGTTTATAAAGAAATACTTTTTTTTTACAAGTACATCCAGGAGCGTACACTTGTATACATTTACCCAAGTAAAAATGTGAATCACACTTCAACTTTTACTTAAGTATTTTGAAACTAGAGTGTGTAGACTAGTGTACTTTTTCTTGGCTATGGTTAGATCTGCTACCTCTGGATAAAGGCACAGATTTCAATCAGTTAAACTTTTCTTAGTAACTAAATATTATTTTTCTATCTTGATAGTTTAGGTTCAGAGTTGTTTTCTGCATTTCCAAAAGTAGTTCTCTGAATCTGCGTCATTTTGTACTCAGTATCACACTCAAACCTAGACCATGGCGTTATTCTCTGCTAAACAAAAATCCTCCAGACTTGATGTTTTGTTCCATGTAGATTGTTCTTCCTTGAGAACTGGATCTTGGGTTGCAGAAGTAAATGTGGAAATCTTGGAAATGCAGAAGATGCGGGAAATGCCTTGACCTGAAACAGCATCATAAACAGCAATTGGACTAACTAAACATTTTCTTCAACACTAATGTTATTGGATTGTGTTTTAGTAAGGTTGCCGCCTTTGTGTTAGTTCAGTGAACAGTTGTGTTGGCGCACAAAAGTTGCATTTGGACATAGTAATGACCTCATAATTCTGAGTGTCCAACAGGGTTTTGAAGGAAAACATAAACAGCAAGTAAAATATCAAGAGTGAGCACAACGTGAAAACCCAATTCATTTCAGAGAAAATCCAGTTTAGTCAAATTTACCAATCAACCATAACATTAGCACCACCAGCCTCATACTGAGTAGGTTCTACTTTTATCATCACAGCTGATCTGACCATTCAAGTCATGGACTCCACAACACCTTTAGAAGCCGATCCTTTAAAGCCCTGAAAGTTGTAACCTTAAACAATATAAAGAACTGCCATCAAATTTTAACTGTCAAAAACTGAAAACGAAGTTACAAGGATTACAACAATGAGATACAAGGATTTTGCATATGAGTGATATAGACTACAGAAACGGAATGTGTAAGTCAGTACACATTTATTTTCTTGGCTTCAGCTTATGTATTAATATGCCGACAAAGAATTTCTCCAGTTTTCCAGTAGATGAAGAGATGAAGAGATATCCACTGAAGAAGTCAAAATTATCAAACCAAAATTGGTTGTTGGATGATTACTGTATTTGATTGTTACTGCAGGAGGGCAGAGATGCAACAACTCACAGCGAATTCAAGATAAAGTACAGAACAAGCCTTTTCCTGGCTGCACAAAGAAAAACAGAGAAAATAAAAAGCATATAAAAAGAAACAGAAACTTTTATAAGATTCATGGAGCCGTACACGTATCCAAGAAACAAGAGTTTTCCAGGGAGGTATGTGGTGGTTTGAATATGGCGGTCTGAAACTGAAGTACAATCCCAGGCACAGGCTGTGAAATTTAAATGAGATGCTATGGAGGGTGAGAAAGTAAACAAACAAACAAACAAAAATCAAAACCGTAACAACTAAAGAGAGCCCCCCCCCCCCTCTCTGAATGACTACACACTGCGGGACCATCTGCTCCCTTGACACATACATGCTCCCTCATCATGACCAACACAGCGGCCAACAGCTATACACACAGGCTACCCGGATGTACACACAGAGTTCTAACTACTGCATTACGGAAAGTAAGTACAGCAACAGGGATTATAGGAAGATATGTGGAGAATGAACACAGAGCAAAATTAATAACTTAAATTCTCAATTACAATAAATAAAGGCAGCTAAGCCTTGAAAACGTACGGAAAATATATCCATTTCGGATTTGTGAATGAAAATAAAATAATACAGAATGTTTTAAGATCGTAAAACGGAGAGAAAACACAACAGAGGGGAACAAAAGCGACAGTGAATATATTTTCATATGAAAATCTGAAAACCTTTTGTGCTTGTTTAATACACCAGTAAAAACGTTTGCATTCACAGGAAACACAAGCAACAGCGATCATGTCGGAACCGAGGCAGGCATGAAAGGAACAACAGTACTACAGTATTCACAAGGGATTAAGGATAACCATCCTATTATTATTATTATTATTATTATTATTATTACTATTAATATGAATGCAGACTGACAGTTAATTACATTGCAGTTTAGCAAAAATGAAAACAAGCCGAAACTGTCTGGAACATGGATTAAAGATTACACAGTAGGCAATTTACATTGTCTATTCAGTACAAATATAGAAGTAAGATGCAATTACTTTTCAGATTAAAATATATTTTCATATTAACATTTTTCATGTGTACTTTTCTTTTAACAGCTACAAAACCCATCGCTGTCACCTCAAACTCTCTCTGTCCAGAGCCACAGGAGGAGACCCAGGTAGTCAAACATGAACAAAGTCATTTTGCATAATATCTGCAACCAAACAGAATGAAAACAATATTTCTAAAGTTGATAACCAACAATTCTAATTCTAAGTGCCAAGAAAAGCTTCCATACATATATGTTCCTTGCATTTATAATGCCACCCTCATTTTAAGATGTGTCCTTCTATGAAAAGCAGGAATTTCTAAACTATGAGTTATTGATGGCCCAAAAACGGACCACAAACCTCATATACATTCAAATCTCTAACCTACCAAGCTTTCAAGTAATGTTCTCTCTGCCTTTATTTCTGTCATGGCTTGATTTGTTTGGCCTGGAGTTCCCTCCAGAGGACTGGTGCATGGGACATGCCTTCAAAACAGGAGCATCAATTTGGCCAACTGTGCCTCACCGCCAATACCAGTACAGTGTCTGTTCAGTTTGGGGCTCAAGTCTATTTGTCCAGCTCTCTTCTATGGTTGTGTGAAGAGGTGTGTGCTCTGGCACCCTCATGTGGATGAGGAGCAGATTGCGAGCTGCTGGACGGTTCCCAGGTCCGTCAGTAGTTGTCTGATACGGTGTTTCAGCTGGGGCAGCCGGGCCAGAGGATCTGGAGGCTCCAGCTCGCCTGTGTAGTCCAGCCAACTTTCCAAAACTGAGGGAGGAAGAAAAGAGGCTTAAGTATTCTGAACAGGAAAAGGCCTTCAGTTATGTCATACAGTCAATAAAATCAGATGTGCCAACCATCTGAAGGAATGTGTGCCCCCCAAAACACAATTTTAGATTAGATTAGATTCAACTTTGTCATTGTGCAAAGTACCAGCACAGAGCCAATGAAATTTGCCATAAGAGTACAAATTTATATTGTAGACTCTTTTGTAGATGTATTATTGGGAAGCTCAAAATTTAGCAGATAATCCCATATAGCTTCTGTCTTTTTTCTATACTTGTGATAGTCTGACATGATAAACACTGCTGTGTCCTCTCCAGTATACCTGCAGCTATGAAAAAAAAAAACCCCATTATGCCTTAAATTCCAAAAATAATTAATAAATAAGCAGCAAAAATCAGAATCAGAAAATCAGAACATTTCTACGTCAATCCGTCCATTCCAATTCTATGACCAGGACTTCTGCACATGCTAAAACTACACCCGTGTCTCACAAACACACGTCAGTCAATGCAAACCCTCACAGCAATGCTCCAAAATCTCCAAAAAGCTTTTTTTCCCCTCTTGCTTTCACAAGAAACAATGAATGAGCAAGTGTCCCAATACTATTGCCTATAGAGTGCATTTCACAATTACTGCAATCAAAATATTTCCAATTCAACTTGCAGCTGTGCATCTGATTGTTTTCCTGGTATAAATCACACTGTGTTGGTGTGAGATCATGTTATAGACATGCTTTCTTGTCTTTTTTGTTGTTGTTAGAACACTTCAGTCTTGCCCTTTCTTTGGAATCACATAGAATGTTCAACACTAAGAGGGTGAAGACGATCACGTGCCTCTGATACGTCTGAAGTCAGCCACTGCCTCCTTTTAAACTGCTGCCATTGCATAATTGCTTGGCATCCAATGCGCTCAGAGGAAATTACCGGGTCCTCAGCTCCCGATACAATGGCCAACAGACACCCACGCTGATCTAGAGTGGCAACTACCCACCCAGAGAGAGCATGGCAAATTTTGCTCTCTCTGAGTCCGGCTGCTGATGACAAGCAGCATGACCCGGGATTCAAACCTGTGATCCTTGGATCATAGCACTGTATTGGAGCAATTGTCACTGTACAAATCTTTTATACGATACGCTTGTAGCAGTGTAGCAAAGACTTATCAGTGTTGAGACTAGTGCTTACCATCCAGCTCCCTCTCTATGAGGTCCATCCTATGGCTGACTTCCTCCTGCACAGCCTCAATGTGCTCCAGCAGGTTCAGCTGCCACTGCTGGTGCAGCAAAAGATCAGGATCAGGCTTAATTACACAGGTCACAGGGTCAGGCTCCTCCTCCTTCACCTCGACCACACAGTTCTTCTCTCGGTCAGCGGCTGCCAGCAGCTTCATGCGACACTCTCGTTCCTGACAAAGCAAACATTATGTGGTTATGGTCTGGTGCTTAAGAAGGCACTGGGGTTAAAAAAAATGCACTGTGTAACTTGAACCTGTTTACTGGTTCAGAAGCCTCTTTTTTCCACTGAGCTGACAACAAAACACAACGCATAAAGCAACACTTCAGCAACAATAGTCAGTGGTTTTAGTGGCCCAAATCTGACATTTTCACTGTATGTGTCACATGCCTGTTAACCCTTTCGAGGGTTAGAGTACCTCAAAATACCATGAAGAAGGAAGTAAACGTTGACGTTCAATCTCAACTAGGTTTAGCTAAACTATTCCCTACATATATAATGAGAGACCTGAGTCCTATAGGGTTTGCTTGGCCCCAGTATACGAAGGAATCAGTATGTGACATGCATGTATGCATGTAAACAATATTCAAAATGATATTTAGGACAGTGGTGCAGACAAAGTACTTCACAGCGCATTTAAAAACTACTTTGACAACCGACTAATGGTTGTCAGAAACTTATTAGAAGGTCAACAGTGGCTTATTTTGCAATTAACACATTTAACAAAAAGCATAACAAAAGTGTTTATGTGCTAAACTATACAAGAATTAAGGAGAGAAAGAAAAGGAGAGAAAGAGAGATGTTTGCAGAGAGTGAGTTGTTAGTGAAGCAATTTTGTGCGTGATGGGTCTGTATCAGTGCCACTGGTTTAGAGCTTGCTTTGTATTAGAAGTTATTTAATCTCTTTCGCAATCGTGAGAAGTGACTGTGTTTATTTTTAATCAGGCAAACAATAGCCTTATGTCCTTGGAGTGCGTCTGTGTCCAAACCTACTGCTGCTACCAATGCTGTGCTAAGTGACAAACACAGAACATGGGGCGGATTTTACACAACTTTCATCTTCTCTGTGAACACAGTGACTATCACTTCTTGACATTCATCATAAATACTCGATGAGGAGAAGGGATTTTTTACAGTTTAAATTGTTTATATTCATTTGAACATCTTCATACTCATAGTCATTGCAGGTAAAACCAATGATTTCTCCGACAAAAAATATTTATGGTGAAAAATTACACTTCTGCTGTTCAAAACCTGACTTCTGTGCCTTCAGGGAAGGATTTTTCCTGCATTACATAGCAAAAGGCTGCAACCTTCCAAATATTAATGTTTCCACTGGCCAGAAAATCCTCATGAATAAGCTGCTTCCTATCCTACTTGCTCCTCACAAAGCCCCACCTCATTCTCAACCGTCCAGCATGCATTCTTCAAATATGTTGGCAAAGCTGAAACATGTTGGTATTGAGGCTGGATGTACACTCTAATTTGTCAGAATTTGTATTATTGTTTGTCAAATTATACCGTCACCACAATTATAAGGTCACCAACCCTCCTTTTGCAGATCCAGCTTCTAATAAAATAATGTAACACTATAGTCATTAATACTTAAGCTTAGTAGACATGGGTATCAAACTCACAACCCTGTGATCTACGGATCTAGAATGCTCTGCTTGAAGATCAAAATTCCCAAGAACCTCTGGGCCTGCTATGGTGGACTCTCACCTTAGCATTGCTAATGGAATGGTCAGCCAGCTGCAGTTTGCATTGATCGTACTCCAGGGGGGCACCGTAGCGGTGCTCAGCGAGCTCCAGCAGATCTTCTGTGCTGCGCAGACTGTGCTCCAGCTCGGAGCCGCCACGTGTCTCCACAACTAGCCTTCGCTCCAGCACTGGGTAGTATGTACGCGGTTTCTGATAGCAATGCTCACTGCTAATATAGGAGGTGTGAAACGAGCAGGGGGTCCCCACTGGCGAGGGTGATTCAGGCTCGCAGTCCTTTGGATCTGATGCTTGAGGAGAGGGTGGAGAAGGTGTTGCCATTCCAGAGTCACTTGCCCATTTCCTGCGCACACCCTCGTTTGACCTCCAAGGCTGCCGCCACAACTTCAGATCTGGGTGGGCTTGTGTCCTAAAGGAGAAGGGAAACGTGCTTATTACTGAACTGATCAATCTCAGGCAAAGGTTTGTGCACCCCTGCTCAAATGACACTGTTATTTTTCAAGTGAAAGTAAGTCAATAAATGTTAGTGTACATTAAATGTTTCCCTATGTGTTCACCCTCCTAATGAATGCACACATTGCTGACACAGATGTTCAAATACACACACAGCTTGTCTAGTACCTGTTTAGACAGTATTAGTTCCAATAGAACAGAACTCTTTCTCTTAAACAATCATGAACCGATTGGCACCATGTCCAATACACTGACCTAATAGTGCATCGTAAACAATTGAAATATTGCAAAATAGTTTGTGTTCAAAAAGTGTAATGTTTCATATTCATTATATGCAAAGTAACATTATATGCACATTATATCTCAAACTAATGGAATAAATGAGACATAATCAACATTCAAATACAAAAGGCATTAATTACTGGCAAAATGCATTATAGTGACATTTTTAATATTGTAACATATTTAATATTCTCAACCCACTTTTAAATCTGGCCATTGTTCTTCACATTACGTTGTTCATATTGTCCTATGAATAGTACAAATGCTCAAAAATGATTTGGATGTCCACTGAATTTTTTTTTTTTTTTTTTTTACTTTCCAGCAAGTACATTGCTTTGAATGAATTTGAACTTCAACCTACTGTAGGATGCTCATCTTCAGCTGGAGGCCGTTAAGCACCTCAAACACGTGGTGGACATCGCCCAAGAGCTGGTGTGTGGTTGCCATTTTCTTGCTGTTCTGATGCGAGTAGTTGTCTTGCAGGAAGGACAGTCCATACATGTGGCCACTGCTCAGCCAGTCCTTATCGTACCAGTAGCGCTGACTCTGTCTCTGAGCTGAAAATACACAATCACACGCAAACTGACATAGAATTTCAGCACGATCTATAGCAAACATCCTCCTGTAAACATATAGTAAGAAGACGACAGCACAACAGTGTATGATTTGTGCTCCACTGACCTCACATAGGAGAGTAGACTCCACTGAGGCAGTGTGAAGTACAGAGATTAGGAAAGCTCACCTGGTGGGTCCCTGCAGATATAGCAGCTGTAGGAGTCAGGTACGCTGTCATCATACAGGCCCATGCACGTGCCGTGTTGCCAGCACAGACAATCATCACACTAGAGACGGTAGGGAGAGAGAGTGAGAAGTTACACTACATTAACAATTGTGTGTTACTAAAATGGGAGCTATTAAGATGCAACTTTATCAAAAGAAAAGTTGCAAAGCATACATTGTTGGATGATCATCATCCCATCTCATCCCCAATTACCAAGCTCTGCCCAAAATTACCTGTATAGAGTACCAACACTCCAGAGAACAGAGATCCACTATGTCACCGTTCAATGCTGGGGGCTTTACATCCCTCTATCCCATGCCAGGCATTAGGTATTTTGTTAATAGGTTCATGCTTATGTGCTCCAGACAGTCCTATTCTAATGCAATACGTGCAACTTAAAGTAGCTAAATGCATTTATCAGAAAGTGTCCACAGACATGTACAAGTCTGAAATTTGAGGACTTCTCATATACTTATTTTACATATTGTGGACACTTACTTTTCTCCATATAATTGTTTAAATAATACTTTCATATTTTGGGTTTTAATGTATTGGCTGTTGTGTATGTGGGCAAGCAGAGCAGTGCTCTCTGTGGTTTTTGGAATGCTGATTTGCTCACTGCAGGGGTCAGAGAAACAGGTGTTGAAGAACAATGGTTTATTATCTGTTAAGGACTTTGGTCCTTTAATGAATGCTGTGTGGGGTCTGTACTTTTGGCCATCTGCTCTCAGAGGTGTCAAAGAACACAGGAGGGGAACACTCTTACGTCACACAGACCTGACATCCTCTGGTTTGGGTACATTCATTCATTCATTCTGGGAGAAGGTGAGCCACGAGTGAGTGTAGCCTCTCCTGTTTGCAGGTAAGAGAACCCTGCATATTAAATTTGATCTTTTCATTTCATTAGGCGAATGGTTTTGGTGATCTGTCTCTTAATATTTTATATGACCATCACCCAGGCCTAGTGCAGACCACAAATCTCAATGTGATGAAGAAGCTGGGAAACGTGCCCACCTGGATCATGAAGTCGTTCTCCTCCTGCACCTCACACACGCAACGAACTATCTCTGATTCATGAGCCACCGTCGCCACGCTCTGCTCAGAGAGGGGCGTGTTCAGGTCAAGCCCCAACTCTGACTCCTCCTCACTCCACAGGGGGCTGTCTGTGGACCAGTCACTGCCACTGTCTTCACCTACAGCACAAGAGAGCAGATAAAACAATAATTCAGATTGAAACCTTTTGTGTTTGTGTTTCTAGGCCTGTCTGTCAATACACACTATGCGCACACACACACACACACACACACACACACACACACACACACACACACACACACACACACACACTATATGTCCAAATGTTTGTGTATGCTCCTTCTAATAAATGCTTTGAGCATTTCTGAGCCTGTTTTTTTGCAAATGCACACACACCTTGTCTAGCCCTTGTAGAGGCCTACTGTTAATATAATAGGACTCTCTGGAGCAGATAAACACAAACCTTTAAATGCCTAATGCCAGGTTTGAGCTACCTGACCTCACTACAAAACCTTCCCTGGGCAGATGTTTTTTTTAAATAGCCTTCATTTCAGAAGAATGAATGAGCAGGTGTCCTAATACTTTTGTCCATATAGTGTACACATACAGTAACCAAAGTAAAAAGAGCAAAGCTGAAGGCAGAGATGTGAATATATGACCCAGAAAAAGCCACAAGTGGACACAAGATGGCAAAAAGCCAGGATTAAAGAAAATAATGAGACTAAAGCAGAGAGAAAGTGAAATGATAATCTGATTGGAGGAGGAGCTGTGTGTTTGGTACCCACCGTCATCCAGCTCCTGTTCAGGGCAATGTGCAGCGTAGGAGCAGTGTTTGTGGGAGAGGGGCAATTTGAGCGACAGTTTCAGATTGCAGGGGGAGGAGCTAAAGCCAGTGCTCTTCTCACTGCTGTGAGAGTCTGTCAGAGGAAGGGAGAGCAGACGCCAGACAGCGTTAGGACACACACAGACACAGACACACAGATACAAACACCCAGAGCAGCTTCTTACAGATGAAGAATCCACAGATGTGATTATAGGTGTCTTCAAGGAACACCACATCCAAACATGGCAACAGTGGAAAAATTATTCCAATGTTAAGATTGTTAGTTATGAGCAAAGGCAAGAACTGGCCAGTTTGCATGATGAAAATGGGATGATGGCAACTTATTCTACCAAATACCTGACAAATTGATAGACCCCTAGTATGTGTGTTCATCCCAAACATCACAGTTCACAAACAAAACACAATACAAAGCACAATATTTTAACATGCAGACAAAACGTAGAAGTAGAGGCTAATTCTTATAAACTGCTATTCAAATAATCTTGGTGCTTATTTGTCCAATTAAACAGGACTGTGCTCACCCTCTGTAATGAAATGCTTGTTGGTCAGTTTCTTTAACCTTTAGAGACGTTTGAAATACTATTATTTGCCAAAGAAAGTTTTGAAAAATATTTATAGGAGACAGTCACACACACAGTGTCAAATACTGTTGTTTTCAGGAGATCCCAGGGTATCCCTGTGGTAACTGCCTAATGTCCGTCATAATAATCTTGAGAACTAATTAGACATCCTCAGACTGGAAAGAAGTTTGCAATAAAAGGAATCTCACATGTAGTACAAAAAATGTTGTGTATTTGATAAAATGTCTATTGATAAATATTATGTAATACAGACGCAAAGAATTTGTAAACCTAAAAGTTCGATTTGAATGATCCTGTTGCTTGTCTTTTAAATAATCATTAGGTTTCAGGGCATAAAGCAGATTATTCTATATAGAGGGGTGGCACTGACACAAGGTTACGCAAGAGAGCACTGTTTTGGATCCATACTTTGAATACTCTACAACCATTGGATCTTAACAAGGATTTTGATATGAATGTTTGTATATGAATATGCTACAGTGGTATGCAGACTAAAATTATTCTAGCACAGATCCGAGTGTGCAGATGTTTTTGTACATTATGTAAAAGTACTGTTTACAATGTGACAACTGTGAACCTTTTCACCCCTAATAGTCAAGCTAGTTGAGAAGATATACCTGTAGTTAGGCCCTATGATTTCTGCAACACTGCATTTGTGTAATGAATATTTCCTTAAAAAAGTAAAGAAAAAAAGTGTCTTAATTTTTTTAAATCAAATATGCAGTTGGTCAGTGTTACATGGTGATATCCACAACATACTCAGAAAAATATATTTAGTTTATCACGATGATTATAAGATATATTACCCACCCCTACAGGTCTGTAGTTCTGCCATGTTAAAATAATTTAGCATAAAAACACATGCTTACACTAAATTATTTTGGTGTAACCAAAGCCACACCAACAGCACAGAGATCATGAAACATGCTAAGCCATGACTGACAATGAAGAACTAGAAGCATCAGCTGTCAGAGAATGTACCATATAAGGGAATATGTTAATGACAAGTTTATAGAACCTGAGAGCGTTAAACTAACCAAAAACAAAAGGAGGATTACTTTGGGCTCCACATATACAGTATGACACTTCTGTAAGAGCGTGTTTGCTGAGCCTGAAGTACAGCGTAAGGGAACCAGACATCCTAGGTAGCAGCCACAGGTTTCTTACGGCCCAAACCACCTTACCTGACTTGGACTTCTTTTTCTTCTTCTTCTTTTTCTTTGACTTGATGCAGAAGAAGTCCCTTTGTCTCCTCTCTCGTCTCTTCTCTCTTTCTGTACTCGCACCAAAACATAGGGAGGAGAGAAAAAAGCTGAATTTCTAAGCGCTTTCCATCACATTATGAGCAGTTAGCGGAGAGGCTTCGTCCAGAACTAGATGTGACGAAGGAGATGCTCTTCTGTACCTGTTTCCATGGCGACCCAGTCTCTGTCGTCATGGAGGGAGCGGTTGGCGTGCTGGTTCTCTTTGCTTCTCTCGCAGTGGGAGGAACTGCGCTGACGGTGCACGCCGTTTGCAGTAGGGGGCGATGGAGTGTGGCCAGACTTGCTGTCACTGAGTGGAGATGGAGTGTCTATGAGAGGGAAGGAGAGAGGAGCACATTTTTTTTAAAGAACAGCACTGACTTAATAAATACTACATTATTCTCACTGTTGGAGGTCAGTACAGCAGCACAATGATTAAAACCTATTTTAATGTAAAAACGGTAGAAATCATTACTTCAAATTGATAGAGCAGTGCAGCTGAAGGGTTTTCTCCTTTCATAAAATGTTTATGGATGAGGATCCTGACAATCTCCTGCAAGCCACTGGCCACGAGATGCTCTTTTGGTTAAAGACTAAACAATGGTTTCTGAGGTCTTATGGCACTTTTCCACTGCATGGTGCCTACACAGGGAATGGCACATACCCTCATCTTGGACTTTTTGCTTTTCAATGGGCAAATTAAATACCCTGTTTGCTTATAGTAGGGATTAAAATGAGCACTGAGTGGTGAGAGAGAAAAAAGTAAAAGGTAGAACGTAAAAGCTTTAATAATGATAAATCCAGAAAAAGCAGAGAAAAGTCACCACAACTTTCAGCTGTATAACCGAAAATAGCCGACTTCCTGTTTCAAAACACTGCCTTGCTACCCCAACTGTTTCACAAGGTTCATGTGATCAACAGTAGGTCTGGGTGCTATAATTGATATCTGTATTGACATTGAAATATAAACAGAACAAGAGATGAAGTGAGGCGATATTGTTTTTATCGAGTTCTTAAGATTCTAAATTCTGTTTCAATTGGAAACCTTTTATCTCCTCCCTTGCTCTGCCCCGCCTCCTCCTCTACTCTACTCTCTCTGCCCTCACATACACACTAATAAGAGTTGGTGTGTATAAAGATAAAATTAACATCACATTTTAGAATGTTTAAATACAGTAAAACAAGATGGAAGGAGTTCATGAGCCGTTATTTTTTTTTTTTTCACATTCTGATGTTCAAATAAGATACAATATATCATACATATCATTCAACTCAAATATACTGGGATAAGATTTTTTTTTGTCCATACTGCCCAGCCCTCATCAACAGTTGCACTCTGGGAATTGCTGAGATTGACATGCCAGCTATGGAGGAGCTGTGGAATTTGAAAACAAACCAGGGACTAGATACCAAATATTTACATTTGAGCAGAACAGAGTAGTGTGGGTGCATTGCAATGGAAAAGTGCAATTATTTTCCATTTTCCCCCCAATTACAATATTCCATATCGATAGTGATATTTACTTATTAGAACTGGTGTAAAATGGCATATTTATTGATTACATAAAACATATTGTTGGTACAGCACTTATTATTTAAGTATTAAAAATTAATATCAATATTAAGAGTTTCATTAAACATTTTTGAACATCAGATTAACCACACTGAAGAGCAAATAATCAAAACTAGCTAGTGTGGATTATGTGTTCATATAGCCAAGACACTGAACTGTGGATTTAAAAACTCTATCCATCTTCTAAGTCTGAACCCCACTTCCAGAAAAGAATCTGACCTAGTGATGCAGAAACAGTGCGGCGTCTACTGGGGGTCTCCTGGCAGTGGGGCTGCCGGTCGGAGCTTCGTGTCTGGGTGCTACGTGTGGGGCTCAGGTCGCTCTGTGAGTGGTAGTACTTCATGTGGTAGTGTAGCAGAGAGGCCTTGCGAAAGGACTTGGTGCAGGCGGGGACCTGGCACTTATATGGGTTGTGATCCAACTCAATGGAGAGGATGGGTGGAGGCTGGTTTTTGATGACCCTGTATACTGTTAAGAGGAAGACAGAGGAAAAGGTATGACTGGAGAATGTATGTACAGCATTGAGCAGTGGTTTTAGGCACCTACAGCAAAATTATCTCCAAGTCATAAGAGGTTTTAATGTAAAAACTGCAGATGTCAATAGAGGGCGCACTTACATGGTTCCCTGCTGTACTTATTGGTGGTTGGAAGGTGGACTTGCCGCTGAAGCACTGCTGCTGAAAAAAAGTGCAGGTCAAACCAAATAGATCATTTGAATCACAAGCTCTTAAGTGGCATTTCTGTAACAATTATGTTTATAATCACAACCGGGTAAAGATGGTTGATAAAACTATGTTCTCTCACACACACACAAAAACATACCGACTTCAGTCATAGGCCCTGACTCTCCTGTAGGCTTAGGGTTCTCGGAATGAGCTGGCTGAGTGTGGGGATCCTTATCTTCAGAGCTTTTCTGGACGGAATCTGGTTTAGCAGACAGGATCTGTGATCGACTGGTTCTGTCTGTATAGGTGAGAAAAACAGTCAGATTACAAGATATGCTCATTTAAGATGAGTGTGCAGGAGCACTAGTGATGGTAAGAAAAGACAGAGAGAAGCGGAGAGGCTGCATGTTGTGACCTGTGCTCGAGTTGGCTCTGCTCCTCTTGGACGGAGGTGTTTGTCCTGAAGATGCAGGTCTCTTCCTCAGTTCTGGCATGCTCGGCCTTTCTGTGTCTTTGCCTGTGAAAGCCACACAAGCACAGATTTAGCATGCGTCAGCCAGGGGTTAGGGAGGGAAACAGACCTGCTGCGACCAGCATTCTAAAGCTTTTACTGTTCTGAGGTAAACCTGCACTAAGCATACACTGACTAAACATTTCATTTAAATAACCTCTTGGTTCCCAATCGGTTGATTCACTTCGTACAACACAACACGCGGGAAACTCTTGTGTGTCTGGAAGGCAGATGATGTTTAGTGATTTTAGAATTTGGTGTTTATTAACAGATCAACATAACATGGTGAAGAGAAACAAGCAGCAATGTGCAATTAGAATTATAAGTGTAGTTTCTCCAGTGTGCCTTATCAAGACACATTCTGAGTGTATTATATATGAATTCAAAATATATTACAGTGTAATGTATTATATATTATCCAGACATCAAAGTATTCTGCCATTTGCTTTATCCTTTTTTTTTTTTTTTTTTTTTGTCAAATGTCATGTTAACGCATTGGAACAGTTTTAAGAGCTGTAATTTAATATTTTTTTAAAGCCCCTCATCCACTAAATATACAAAGCACTTTCAGGTTTTCAGGTTTTGGCCACGAGATTCCGCAAATGTCCACTGTGTTATGAAGCTTCAGTTACAGTTAGGAAAAAGGCTTCAGTGCTTCAGAAAGCCTCGGTTTGCCATCACTATTTTTTTCTGTTCTGATGTTCCTGGAAGTGGCCGTTTTGCGTCCCCACTTCCAAATCGACCTTCTGAAAAGAAAAAAAAAAAAAGAAAAAAAAAAAAGGCTCCATTTTAATCCAGCCTGGATGACGTGCTGAGCCACTATGTGCGAGAACCTGAATCAAGATTCAGATCAAAGAGTCGAGCAGACCGGCGAGTGAGTCAGTTTGATTCAGTGAAAAAAACGTTCTAAAAAAATGCACTAATTTAAGAAACAGTGGGTTTGACAACCCACATCCTTCATGTGACACTCCATCAAGACTGAGAATGACAGTGTGAAAAAATTTAGCACTTAAATCTGATTCATCGCATATTTAGCTGACAAAACGTCTAAATTAGTGTCACATTCGCGACCCCCAGGTTAAGAACCCCTGGGAATTGAACCCCAGTCACCCACAGTGTGGTGGCTTACTGGTGAGGTTATCTGTTTCGCCAAACCAACCACCACTAAGAACACCTCATGCCTTCTCTGCTAATCGAGCTAGCAAGTCACCTCAATTTTTGCAAAGAAACTTTAAACTGCTTACTGATCTTGGTGTAGATAAGCATGATCATGAGCAAGAAGATGGCTGCAGTAGTTGCGGAGGGAAGACAGGAGGAGGCAGATTCCTCTTTCTTTTCCCTGCATCACTGAGTGGAGCAGAGCTGAGCTGACATTGTCATGGGCTAAACTGCTGTCGAATGACTATGCTCAGTTTATCAATCTACAAGCGGAGGAGGCAGGGCTGCTAAACTCCCCTCCCATGGAGCCTCCTCGGCAGCTTATCCTGCTCCACCCCACAAATCAGGCAGCCATGGCTCCAACAGTGCTTCCTTCTAAGCACTGCCGCTTCTCTTGTTCTCAGCTAGACAAAGTCTACCACATGCAGGTGCGAACAGCCAGGGCTACGAGTTCAGTCACTCTCCTCCAGACATATCAGGTGATGCGTTTGGCCAAATTCTGACCAGCTGCCCACAGAGAGCCCACTCACTGCTCTCCTGAACAAGGTTAGAATTGCCTCAGATTGCATTTTGCAGATGTCACAGTGTGCAGTCACTCGGCAGGGGAATGGCAATGCCACAAGTGGGCATCTGTAAGCCCACCACACTGCTCCCACTGGCAAAGAGGTCAGCTACAGCTACTGCTTTTGAGGAACACGGCTATCTGGTAAATTTTTCAGTGGTAGCACAGTCAAGAAAAAAGCTCAAGAATCTTGAACTTGGAGGCACGAGAATGGAGACTCAGTCCACTGGTGGTGGTATAGATCTGGGATCGGATTGGCAGGGCCAATATAGTTTTCTTTGCATCTAGAGAAAACACATTCTCCAGTTTTTTTTCTTTGCAAGACCACAGTGCATCCATGGCCCAACACTCTTCTCTATGCATTTCCCAGAGGAGCTGATATTGCCAACACTGGAGTGTGTGTCAGGGAAACTTGTTTCCAATACTTGTGGACTCCTGCTGGTCATCAAAACCATGGTATGCAGCAATAATCAGTCTTCTTGCAGAAAATCTATAGGCTCTCCCTCTTCATTCGACTGTCCTCTCTCAGGCAAGTGGGAAAAAGGGCTGTGGTGTCTACATGCTTATCCAGCAGTTAGCCCTCTAACGTTGCTGCCAGAGTTTCATGCATGGGGTCATTCTGCAGTATGGATGCCAGCTTGACTAACATCCTTCTGTCTCCCACCACCTGTACTGGGTCTAAGAGTTTTTGCAGGACCAAAGCGGCCCTCTTCAGGAATTTGTTCGGTCTCTTCCTGTCTGCCGTCCAAATACTGCTGCCTCAGCAGACCACACCACAAAAGATGGTAGATGCCACCACTGTATCAAAGGTGGTCCTCAGGAGTGCTCCCTGCATGGCAAATGACCTCCGTTTTCTCAGTAGGTGGAGTCTGCTCTGGCCTCTTTTATATAGTGCAGCTGTGTTAACTGACCTTCCAGTTTGATGTTTAAGTGTACACCCAGGTACTAGGAAGAGTCCACTCTCTTAATGTCCAATCCCTGGATGTTCACTGGTGGAGGGGTGTGTCTGTGCCTGTGGAAAACCACCACCAGTTCTTTCATGTTTCTTGCATGTATCGGAAGGTGGTTCTGCAGGAACCAGTCCACAAAGTCCTGAATCAGTCCTCAGTACTCGCTGTCCGACAATCAGTTATCAGAGAACACCTGGAAGTGACAGGTTGGTCAGCTGTACATAAGGTCAGCAGTGTACAGGGTGAAGCGAAACGGTGCTAGGACCGTTCCTTGAGGGGCTCCTGTGCTGCTGACCACCTTGTCTGAGAGACAGTCCAGAGCTCTTACATAATGTTGTCGGTTGGTAAGGTATTGCAGTATCCAGTTTGACAGGTGACTGTCCACACCAACATATTCTAGCTTGTCCTTCAGCAGCCCAGTCTGTGTAGTGTTAAAGGCACAGGAGTTGTTGTTCTCCCTGGCTTCTCCAGGTGAGAAATAGCTGTGTAGAAGGTAGATGACAGCATCATCCACCTTGATGCCAGGCCAGTAGGCAAACTGAAGAGAGTCCATGGATGCACTCACCAGAGATCGGAAATGGGTAAAGACCAGCCTCTCCGGTGATCTGTGCTGGACTTGAGAAGCCTGGCGCTGATGTCATCCAAACCTACAGCTTTCCTCTTCTTGTTTTTTCTTAGCTCGTTCCTCACCTGGACCGTTGTAAAGGACAGACTGGAGCAGGTGGGCAGGGTGCTGGAGTGTGTGAATGGTAGGTTGGAGCTGCTGTGAGAATTGGTGCTCTGTTGACAGGGTAGAAATGTAGTTCCCTTCCAATGTTCCATTGTTGATATTTTAACTTTCCTTCAGGGGTGGCTGGAATTAGGGCTCTCGTTCTCTACAATAAAGGTTTATTTGGCAGCTATATCTGCATGTCAGGTTGACTTTGGTGGGTTGTCACTAGGAGAACACCCCCTGGTTATGTGTTTCATGAGGGGTGTGCACCACCTAAAGCCTGTTTCCAGGCCAGCTGTTCCTCCTTGGGACCTGACTATGGTGCTTGATGTCCTATGTTGGCCTCCCTTTGCGCCCTTTAATGTCTGTGGAGTCTGCTGGCATTATCCTCTGCAAAGCGTGTGGGTGACCTCCATGTGCTTTCAGTGCACCATTCATGTACAGAGTCTGCTCCAGGGTTACATTGCATCCTAAATGCCGTGTACGTGGATAAGGTGCTGCCTATGTCATATAGCTCACTACTTTTTTGAGCTAGTTTCTTTCTTTCCTCCCCCACCAGCATCTGAGCAGCAGCAAATCGCTGTGTACATATATGAACTCAGGCTTTCTGTATGTGTGACCAGCTTTTAATCAACAAGTTTGCTTCACAAACCAAGTTTGAGACAGAGCTTTGGCGAAACAATGTCTCTCTCACAGGGTGGTGGAAGCTGTTTCTTTAGCTTACAACAGCAAGGGTCTGGAGTTGGCTTAGGGGAGTGTGAGCTCATTCGACAAGGGGAATAGCTGCATCATGGGCCCGTTTTAAGGGCGCCCTTGTTAGAGATATTTGCGCTGCTGCTAGCTGGGCTTCACATTTGTGCACTTTTATCACCTGAATGTTGTGGACCCCTCAGTAGCTCATGCTTTTAGGGGTGCTTAGGGTGCTTTATTTGTACAGCGTCTGCTTAACGGAGCATGTAGTTATCTCTCATTTGTTGTACCAACTGAATAGAGTGATAAAGAATATAAGGTTACGCATATAACCACTGTTCCCTGAAGGAAAGAAACGAGGTACAACACAGGTTTGTACTGCTTCTCCAGTAGCTCAGTAAAGAGCAGCATCTTGAACTGAAGAGAGACGCTGGTGACGAGGGGCTATAAGTAGGGGCCTATTTGTCCTCATCACTCAGACTCCACTATTAAGTTTTCATTTGTAAAGGAAGGGAGTGAGAGAGACACACATACACACACCCTCTACATTACAAACACACCAGATCAAAATGAGATATTAATAAAAACACACCTGATGCACACACACTGAAGAATCTTGGGCTGTTTTAACTTCCGCCATTTTAAAAGTAAAAGCACAAGCTACGGTCATGGAGATTAAATTAGTGCTAATGAAGTAAATAACTTAAAGACAGTCTCTCTCCATCACTCTCTGATACAAATATATGCCCATCTCTACTATTTACACTCACTGTGTTTTCATGTGTTCTGTCCCCTTATAAACATTCTACTGCATGCGTAGTTACATGACCGCATCCTATACAGCCAACTGATAACTCATGCAGCTTATACCAAAGAAAAAAAATACTGCCACTGTCACTCATTCAAATTATAATTAAATTTATCCTTACTGAAATAAAATGTTCATTATCATACTGACTCAAGGTCATACTGCCCAGTCCTATCAAAAACTGTGAGCTTTGTGATCCGTTACACATGAACAAGGCACAATTAGGGTCACTACTGTATTACTGCTCATTAGCAAGACTGATTGTTGCTAAATCACCACCAAACGAAGCTCTGCTCCACACAGAGATCACCTCACTGCTGTCAACCATGGTAGATGTGATTGGCTGTGCAGCATTCTGCTCTCAACAGCCACCAAGTTATCTGACATAATTGTTTACTGTTTATGACTGGCATAGCTTGGAAACAGTTGGGAATCTCAAAACACTTTCAAATTGAACTGGTGTTTAAAGCTTACTTTCAGCTGTTTTGCCCCTTGTCCTCATGGCCAGGCCAGGACTAGCTTCTGATGCTTCATCTTTCTCCCGTTTCTCCTCATTGCTCTCATGAGTGCCATTCTGAAGGGTGTGGGCCTTTTCCTCCTCTGCTCCTCCATTCACCTCCCTCACCTCCTCTTCTCTGTGCTCCGGTACCTCTTCTGCACTGGGTGGATTGTTCTCTGGCTCAGCAGTCCCGTTTACCCTCTCCGTCTCTTCACTCTTGTCTGTGGTGCCATTCTGAAGCTTGTTGGTCTCCTCAGCCACTCTACTGTTTTCCACTTCTGAGTCACTGAGTCCATCATGGTCGGAAGTGCTATGCCGGGTGCCGTTGCTCCTGCCTATGTTGCTCTCTTTGGCCTTGTGTTTTACTGGTGGGCCGCCACGCTTTCGGCTTTGGGGTGCTGGCTTGTTCTGTAAATCAAATACAGAAGAGAGACTGTCACTAAGGTACTAATTGGAGTTCCACAGAATTATTTTAACTAGAGATGTCACGAGAACCAATACTTTGGTGCCAAGTTGATAACATTTTGAAAATGAAAATGTTTGCTTCTTGTTGTACAGATGGCTTCACAGATCTCCCAAACCACAACAGGGCAGCGTAAGCCATTGGCAAAAAGTCATGTTTGGAAATATTTTGGGTTCAAGTCTGATGACCACGGTCAAGTTATCGACAAAGCAAAGTCAACATGCAAATGGCGTTTGAGAACATTTTAAGAAAAGGAAGAAACACATCCAGGGCTGTACAAAAATGTACGTGAGTGTTTGTAACCTGAAAATTTACTGTCCCGGTTTGGTAAAATAAAATTTTCATATTTCACTTAAGGTTGTGAATTTATAACTAAAAGTAACAGTTGACAACAGTTGCTGAGGACAAGGGGAAGAGTTTCATAAGTCATTTAGCCTACAATTCTTATATGGGAATATTTTGTCTTCCCTGTATCAAACATGATGGATGTTTGTAAACATAAGCATTTCTGTATGTAGGCACTGTGGTATGAGGACGATGGATGAACATGGCAATATTTTCAGCATGAGCACAAATTTAAAGCGGCATCACCTTATTGTATTAGGGAGGCAATCGGAAGTCAATACAACTTCATGGCATTTCAGCATCCCTTGACCAAAGGATCTGAGCAGGCCATGGCTATTCCAAAATCTACAGGGATATTTTCAGCTGCAGACATGAGGCTACATTCCATTGTGGAAAGCCTAGGGTTTAGCAGTAAGTCAGTAAGTCAACTCTGCTCATCACGCTGCTCACAAGTTGCATTGTGGAAACTATAAAGGCCTCAGTACAACTATACCCAGAATGATGTAAATACAAAACAATCATCATAATCATCAATAAACAAAAATGTAACATTCGGTATGGTCTGGTAGTTAAACTCTAAACATCTTGTTGGTTTCATAAAACCATGTTCAAAACAAAGTTTCTTGGATATTGTTTTCCCAAAGTATTGTATTGATAAATAGAAAACAATCCAATGCATGAAATTTGTGATATAGGTGTTTCTAATCTTCTAATTTTTTTTATATCATATAATAAAAATAACCTACTAGCAATATTGCAAGATGATGAGATTGTGGTTAAAATAATGTATCAATTCTCAAAAACACAGCACTGGTTTTTAATGAATAGTTTCCATTAGGGCTGGGCGTTGTGGACAGAAAATCATATCCCAATATATTTTAGCTGAATGGTGATATATACGATACACTGTGCAACATACGATGTGAAAAATGCAATGTATAAAAATTAGGATGCAAAGAAATACTTTGATCTTGTTTACTATATTTAAATATGAAATTTGATCTTCATTTCTTCTTTATACACACTTCTCTTATGTCCCCTCCACAGTGTGTACATGCAAATGTGGGTGGAGGGGAGCAGAGTAGAGGAGCAGCTAAGAGAGCAGAGCACAGCAACAGAGAACAAAAAAAGTTTCTTCAAAGCCTGAAACGGAGTGTTATTTAAAACTAAGTATAAATGAGATCACCTCTGTTTACATCCCAATATAGATGTAGAAATATCAGTAAACTGCACAGCCCTAGTTAAGATGTGAAGAGTGATGGCAAACAGTGGTTCATTTTGTCTTGTGCTTAAATCCTGATCATTAGGTAGCAGTGTTGCACTCTGTCTTCACAAGAAAACTTTTCCTGTACTCAGATTTTATGCATATGATGGTGTTTTTATACCATAACTGCCACCTTACAGTATCACACCCTGTAATGTGCAGTTGTTCAGTGTTTAAGCACTCTCGATATTCACAATATCCAATTTGATCATGATTTCAATAAGAAAATGATTGACGGATATTTTTCAGCCCAGATCACATCCTGCTTTTATTCCGATTTGTTTTAAAATGTCAATAAACTTTCCAACCAGCCTTATAGCATGGATACAAATACATTTTCATTGCAATAACTGCCTAGTTGAAGTTTTTTGCTTACAAAATTTGAGAAATAATCTCAAAACAATAAAACAAATTTTTGATACAGTGTATTTACAAGTTTACAAACTGCATACAAACACACAAAAAACATAAAATTATGATATCATTATAAAGTTGACAAATTGGCAATAACTATGACCTTACAGTCTAATTTCAATACATATAGAATGAATTCTCACCTCCTTGCTGAAGGGTTTAATCTTTATTCCCTTTACAGTCTTGATGACGCCATCGAAAAACTTCACTGTGTAAAAATCTGGGACAAGAAACAAAATGAAGGCCATCAAATATATGTACTACCAGAGTCGCCCATAGACGCTCAGAAAAGAAAATATATTAAAAAGTACATCGTTATAGAAACTGCCAACAACTAACCATCTTTGTCGTGAGAGAGGATCTTAGCAGGGTAGTAGCGGCAGTCAGACCAGCTGGCTAGAACTTTTTGGTTAATATTAAACCCCTGAAAGAGACCAAAGACCGGGTTTACTGTGATTACTCTGCTACCAGATTCTCAGACTTTTGAAATTCTGAAAAAAATTAAAAAGACAGTAAAAAATTAGTCACCGGGGTTGTCTGCTCCTGCAGGCCCTGTCGCCGCAGCTGGACGCGTTCCACAGGCCGCAGATATGGGCTGTTCCATTCAAACCACTCATCGTAGCGATGGCTCCACTGCCGGTAGTGAATCAGAACCTTCTCTTCGTCATAATCAATCTTCTCTATGTTGGCCACATACCTAATTATTAAAAAACATACAGAAAGTTTTACATTTACTGGCAGTAAATCTAGAAAACAGCTGAAAAGGTGCTGTGTTTAGTTTTAGAATTAGTGGAACATTAACACCACCTGTTGAAAATTGAGTAAGGCTCCCTGTGCCGCCACAACAAATCTGACCCATGGACTCCACAAGACCTCTGAAGGTGTCCTGTGGTATATGCCACCAAGACTAACATTGGTGCAGCAGATTCTTTAAATCCTGTACATTAAAGTGGGACCTACATTAGGATCAATTTTGTCTTCTATTCACCTGTTGTTCTTGGCGAACGTTTGGTAGGTACTGACCACTGTATACCAGGAACACCACACAAGACCTGCCTCATGTTCTGAGCCAGTCATTTTGACGTAACAGGCTGGTTCTTGTCAAAGGGCTTCAACACTTCAAGAAGTGACTGTTCATTTGCTACCTAATATATTTGTCTGGGCGAAAGCTACATCTTAGGGAACATGTCTGGACTGAAACACCCTAGGCCTGCCGTGATAGGTTTTTATTATTGAAAAAAGAAATAAATGCAATAAACGATAGTAATTTTAAGACCATTTTATTCCAATGATAGCACCATAAAAACAATAATATAGCATAACAATGCAATTACACCCCTTTAAAAGAGCGAGTTTAAATTCCTAAAATAATTGGATTTTTAAAAATGCTAAATGTCCTAATTAAATTAAAAATAAATAAAACCATATTCATTCACATTATGGCTGCACAATATATCACATACACACTATGTGTGCCATGTTTGATGGCTGAGTTCTGGTGAAAATTCCTGTATCATTTATTATTGCTTTTTTACATTAACAGGCTGTCCTTGCTCATTTGGCTTAAAGCCAAAATGTTCCCAGCCCTTGGCTGCAGAATGTGGAAATGTGTACATGTGTATGTAGTGTCCTGGCTGCAATCTTTTCATACACAAAGATGGCGCAGTTGCTCACAGACTGGAGAACAGAACAGTGTGACTTGGTCAATTATTAAGGACGTTCATTCTAATTCAAACACAAGTAAACACAATGGGCAATATTGAGGTTAGCAAACATAATCTAGGCTGTGTTGATTATGTAACAATCGTGACAGGTCTCACATCACTTACTGGCATGTGTCTTGATTACTGCTTGAAAAAGTACTTGTTAAACCGTGTAAGTGGTCATGTTTGTTTTGACTGCTGTTATACTGTATACTGCCCCCACTGTTGACTTTGGTATTGCATGTTCTGCAAATCAAGCATGTAACATGTAACCAGTGACAATCTTCTGCATAATATCTTTTGCATGAGAGGAATGAGAGGAAAGCAAACGGCTGTGCAGGGGGTTTAGAATACTGAACAGGGTGAAAGACTCTGGCAGCTGCACCCGTCCTTCTAAGAAAGCGGAAGAAGGGAGGGAGCAATGAAGAGAGCGAGACCAAGGCAGTCAAGAGAGAAGAAAGAGATAAATGCAAGGAAAAAGACAGAAAGACAGTAACCCTTACCAGTTTTTCAGACTGTCCCGGGCCTCCAACGGTGCCCCCACCTCGAACGTGATCCCTTGCCGGTTGGGGGGGGTCTTGGTCATGCTGGATGCTTCGATGCTTCACACCAACCTAGAGGACAATGAAGCCATTGATCAGCTACGCATCCTTTCACTCCTTTCACTTAATGTTAATTCACAGTTCAGATTCAGGGCTAATCTTTTGCTTATGCTCACAAACCTACACTCACACTATACAACACCAAAACTTGAGTGGTGGTGGAATGTGTTCCTGCTGCTCTTATTTATGTTCCAGCCTTTCACTGCCATTGTGTTACACACATTTATAGATTAGTTCACTACTGTAACTACATTGGATGCATTTGAATTCACTGTGATTACACAGTCATAGATTACATAACGGATAATATTTACCAATAATTTACATTCTGTATCAGCAGCTTTGACTTGCCATGTATTTCAGTACACTTATTTCATATACACTGTTAGGACAAAAGTATTGGGCTGTTTCGTCTTTCATTTGTCTTTACTGTCTACTAGACTTTAGCACATTGCTGAGGATTATGACTCCCAGCCCCCTCATCCCCAAAGTATCACCATCATTCCAGAGAACACAGTATCGCTGGTCCACAGCTCAATGCTGGCTCCCCTCTAGCCTACACCTGGTATTAGGTTCATAAGCTCCAAAGAGTCCCATTCTACTGGCAGTACATCTCTACAGGGACTAGACAAGCTGTGTGTGTGCACACATTTGCACGTGTCAGCAATGGGTGCAACTAATGCATTGATTGGAAGAATGTCCTCATATAGATTATTTATCAATATTCTACTCTACTCTCAAACATAAAGGTGATGTCAGCAGTTTGGAACTTGCAGTTTTAATTTACACTCTTAGTTGTGGCTGAAAAAATACATTTCATAGATTAAGAGGTTTAAGTATCAAGAATCCAGGGATGCTGATATTACAGCTAAGAAACGTACTTCACTTAATCCCTGGATACATCAAAATGAATACATATGAATTACTCTCGATACAAAAAAATAGATTAAGTTCAACATAACATGTCTACACTGCACTCAGCATGGCATTGCTTCTCTCAGCACTTTTGATCCAACTCATTCACTAATTAAAACTTCTTTCCGGAGTTGAACTGGATGTGGTAGAGCAGAGAGCATAGTTGTTCTCCTGGGCCTGGAACTGGGCCACCCCATTAAGGAACTGCTTCAAGTTCAAATTTTACTAAGCTTTTGAATAACTTATACACACACTGGTTGTTCAGTAAGGTATGAATATCCTAAAGTGGCTATAGCAGCATTCCAATCTCTCAGAAATATTCATATAACTTCATCTTTCCTTTTGAAATGGAACTGAAAAACAGCAGAACTGAAACTATAATAATAAAACTGTAATGCCTACAGATAGTCTGTTAAAACCTCCAAGCTCAGGTCTAAATAAGCCTTCAAAGCTTAGGTAGGTGAGGGAACCCTAAATCAGTGGAAGAACGTCTAGTCATCATGACAAGGCACAAGAATGTACCACAAATGAACATCTGTGCTCTTTTGTGCCCTCTAGTGATGAGGTCATAATTATGTGCAAAACGAGAAACCTGCCTCACTTAACCTGGGCTTGTAATCAAAGCTTGTAAAAGGTCAGATTTCATTCCTAAATAAAAGTATCCATTAAAAGCAAGGACAGACCCCAAATCAGCACTACTATTCTGAAAACCTTTAAGAATATAGAGTTCATCTTCAAATCTCATAATCAATGGCTACAGCTTCCCAAAAGCAGCAATTAGACATGAGCTGAAACAGAAGAAGAGGTGGGGATTACGAAAAGGTAGATAATAAAGCAGTATAGAACTTAAAGACAGACAGTCACAGATAATACTAAAACACGGGCAGACAGCAGAACCGGGTTCCCATCCATTAAAGGAAAACCTTTCCAGCACTCCCCCACCAGACCATTTTACATCATTTTGCTGTCTGACAACAAACAAAAAATCTAATTAAAAGCTTCTTAATATCAACTGGTTTTACACACTGGATAGTGGCTGGATGTGCTACTCAGTACCTATATGTCCAAATCTGTACAAATGTGTACATCTGTCACAAAACTGAGAGCAAATGGCAGGAAGCTAGAGTCAATATCTCTTCTCATTACATGTTTACTTCACCACAGCACACAGCCCATATAAATTCCAGGATGTTGGAGGACATGTTGGGTGCCAGGTTACAAACAATCATCATTGGAAATGTGCAAATATTAAAGAGTCTTGGGAAGATATAAAGAAGTCTCTACAGCATGTTTAGATGAGAAATTCATTTGAATAATAAAGTAGTCTATTTAAGTTAGATTTACACTGATGGGACAAATTAACAGCCAGTAAAACAAAATACTGACCAGGAAGTGGTTAAAACCAAGGACCATCTCTAGATGTATTTTAAATGTACTAGAGTGAATGAAAGTGTTTTATCAGAAATAAGGCAAAGTGGAATAATAAGTAATACATGTGAAGTACACAAGAAAACATTGACTGAACTTTGAGTGTTGTTTTAACCTTAAAGGCAAATGCAGAAACTGATTAATAACTGAAAACTGAACTATGAACTACTTTTTATTCTTGCTATTGTTCTCTGTCCTTATTGTGCATTATATTCAAACGAATGTACATAGTTTGTTAACGTCAGTCAAAGTTCAAAAGCACTGTTAAAGAGCATATAAAGAAAGCTTGGATATATTTTACTTGTAATGCTTCCTTAAACTGTCCACATTACAGTGCAGCATGACAAACTTCTATGATTAATTAAATATGTGACACAAAAGTTAATATATAATAATAATAATAATAATAATAATTATTATTATTATTATTAATAATAATAATAATAATAATAATAAAGAAAGAACATTGGGAAATCAAGAAAAATTAGAAAAATTAAGTATCAGTTTTATATTATCTCTTAATCCATATCTACAAGTGTGGAAAATGTGATGATGTAATGAGTCTGAGCATGTGGTATGGAATGATATTTACAAATGATATATATACTACATCAGTGCATCTAAAAAAAGGAGAGAAAATCATGAGTGTCTTTGTTCATAATTTAATTCAAAAAGTTGTTGTGTTACATTCCTTATATTTAAAGTAATATATTTCAAGATTTTTTTGTTTTAGTCAAACTTGAAATAAAATATTCTTATCATTTAGGATTCTGGAGTTTCATGAGCTATAAGCCTTACAGATCAACAGTAAACACAAAAAACATGTCACTTTACATATAATGAAAATAAATCCTGACAAACAAACTTTTAGAATGAAGTTATGAACACAAATTCTTTCCACAAAAGATAACAACTGTATAACAGGCACAGTAAAGGTTACGAAAAGGAGAGTTTAAATCATTGCGATGTAAAAGAATTCAGTCATGATTAATTTTGTTTTTTACTATTTTATATTATAATCACTCAATCATAATAACAATTATATTGGTTTTATAATTATTTGATTTATTAAATCAATTTACTTATCAATTGTAATAACACAATATATATATATATATATATATATATATATATATATATATATATATATGTAAATTGTATTTAATCAATTTAATTACTATATAAATTGTGTATATACTGAATCATAATGTAATTCATGTTATATATCTATGATATTGACTCTCACTGTATTAATGATATATGTTTTGTGTGTGTGTGTGTAGTTGTACTGTCTGGGTCAGTAAACACACTTTAATGAGGAAAAGCCTCGTTTGTGTTTAAAACGCTCTTCAGCGTCACCGTTTCATAACTGACTCCCCAGATTTCAACCAATCACATTCGCAGGATCCGGTGACGCGGTACCGCTTGGGCCGCCAGTCTCGTGTATCGTCACGTTCAGGCGAGCGTTCGCGGGCTGGAATGGGCGGAACCGAGTCGTTCCCACCGGCCGTTTCTCCGACACGGTCAGACGGGCCGCCGCGGGACGCATTCCGGCGGGGGTCCCGGAGGCGCCGCGAGCGGCCGCTGTGACGGAAACGGCGCGGATGCGTTTCCTCTTCGTTGTTTACGTTCTCACACAGGAGCCGCATCTCGAGCGCGCGCGCATGCGGCCGGCAGACGTGTCCTCCAGTCTCGCGCAGACCCGACAAACGTGGGAGCAACGTTGCTGCTCAGCGGCCAGCATCAACAAACCCTCAAATCGCACTGCGTCGTGGCTTCGACGTAGCGCCCAGCCGTCCACAGCTGCAGACATCTGCCAGTGTTCGACCGTTAAATCACCGTTATGTCAAAACCGGCCTGTTTACACGTTTCACATTGTTTGCACGCTCACCACGATGCCCACAGTGACCGAGGCCGCTGATTGGCTGAGGCCCCTGACCGACGCCAAATCCAGCCCTCTGATTGGCCCCCAGACGTGTCAGTCAAAGCACTGGCGCTCAGCGGCCTTTCGGCCTACAGCTCGCGCTGCACGGAGCTCGGGAGGCGAACGCCAACTTCACGGAAAGTCATTTAAGCACCAGGGGAAGAAACCCGGCGTTTAAAGGCGTTTCGGGCCGAATAAAACAGCCGCCTAGCATTGAAACACACGCTGAGTGTATTTTCTCCGCCGGCGGCTGATTTAACCGCTCGCTCAACACATGTAGACACAAGTTTAATCACAACAGCATCCACAACAAACCTCCCTTCAGCCGAACCCCCGTTCCTGCCCCGTTCTCCTGCCCCCGGTGAAGAAGCGGCGCCGAGGCGCTTACCTGTCGGAGCGGACACTTTCACTCGCGGGCTGCGGGAACGCGTGGGAGGCGCTCGCGCAGGGCTCCGGCTCTCATGCTGCTCCTCCACGCAGTTTGTTTCTCCGGCTCCGCCAGGCCGGCGCTGCACGCACCGCGCATGCGCGATACGCTTGGGATCGGGTTGGCCGCTGCTCCTCAGTGCTCAGAACATACTAGATCTTAAACTCCTCCAGCCAACCCCCTCTTCTGCCCCCATTATCTCCTCACCCCCCCCCCCCACCTCACTCCTAACAGGGGAATAATGACTTTAAGAGTCTTAGTAAACATATCCTCTCATTATTATCCTTCTTTATTCTTTTTACACTTAATAGTTAAAGATATTCTTTGTTTACATCTCATTTTCCCATACTGAGACACTATATCATTATTCTGAGAAACTATATATTTTGAGACACTATATCATTATTCTAAGATACTGTATCATTATTCTGAGATACTATATCATTATTCTGAGACACTATATCATTATTCTAAGATACTATATCATTATTCTGAGATACTATATCATTATTCTTAGATACAATATCATTATTCTGAGATAAAATATCATTATTCTTAGATACTGTATCATTATTCTGAGATACTATATCATTATTCTGAGATACAATATCATTATTCTGAGATACTATATCATTATTCTGAGATACAATATCATTATTCTGAGATACTATATCATTACACTATACCATATACAATTTCACTCTTGCTGCTATCCTTCTGTCACACATCAGCCCTGACACCCATCTGCACCCACTCCATTCTGCCTTCTTGACCTCTTTTCTGTACTGTCCATTGCTCTGGATGGTTGACCCAAGATAATTGAAGTCATCCACCATTACAACCTCTACTCCTTGCATCTTCACCTTTTCACCTGCCTCCCTCTCATTCACACACATGTATTCCATCTTGTCTCTACTGACCTTCATTCCTCTCCTCTCCAGTGCAAACCTCCATCTCTCCAGGGTCTCTTCCACCTGCTGTCTACTCTTACCACAGATTACAATGTCATCTTCAAACATCATGGTCCATGGAGCCTCCTGCCTGACCTCATCTGTCAACCTGTCCATTACCATTGCAAACAAGAAGGGGCTTAAAAGTGGTCCCTGATGTAACCATACCTTCAACTTGAAACCATTGTCACTCCAACTGCACACTGCTCACCACTGTCTCACTATCATCATACATGTCCTGCACCACCCTCACATACTTTTCAGCCACACCTGACTTCCTCATACAGTACTACAGTTCCTCTCTTGGCACACTATCATATGCCTTCTCTAGATCCACAAAGACTATGTACAATGTAGCTTCTTCTGACCTTCTCTGTACTTCTCTACCAACATTCTCAATGCAAAAATTGCATCTGTGGTATTCTTTCTGGGCGTGAAACCAAACTGCTGCTGACTGATCTGAACTTCTCGCCTTAGCCTTGCTTCAACAACTCTTTCCCATAACTTCATGGTGTGGCTCATCAACTTTATACCTCTGTAGTTACTGCAGCTCTGCATTTCACCCTTGTTCTTAAAAATGGGGACCAATACACTGCTTCTCCACTCATCAGTCATCCTCTCAATCATCTCCATATCTTCACAGGTATGTCATCTGGACCAACTGCCTTTCCATTCTTCATCCTTTTTAATGTTGTCCTCACTTCTACCTTACTAATTCTCTGCACTTCCTGATCCACTATCTTGCCCCCTGTTGTCCTCCTTTGTCTCTCATTTTCCTCATTCATTAGCTCTTCAAAGTACTCCTTCCATCTACTCAACACTCTCTGTTCACTCACTAGCAAATTGCAATCTCTATCCTTTATCAGCCTAACCTGCTGTACATCCTTTCCAGCTCTATCTCTCTGTTGGGACAAACGATACAAGTTCTTTACTCCTTCTTTACTGTCCAGCCTCTCATACAACTCATCATAGGCCTTTGCAACCATTCTTTTCGCTATGCGACTAGCCTTGCAGTACTCCTGCCTTTCTTCCTTCATCTCTCTGGTTATTCCACTTTTTCTTAGCTGCCTTCTTCTTCTGAATACTATCCTGGACTTCCTCATTCCACCACCAACTTTCCTTGTCTTCTTTCCTCTGACCAGACGAAACACCCAACACATTCTTGCCAGTTTCTCTCACCACTTTAGCTGTACTTTCCCAGTCCTCAGGTAGCTCCTCACTGACCCCAAGGGCCTGTTGCAATTTTTCCCTGAATTGCCTGCAACCATCCTCCTCCTACAGCTTCCACCATCTAATCTTTGGCTCTGTCTTCACTCTCTTCCTCTTCTTTGTTGCTAATCTCATTTTACAGACAACCAATCTATGCTGCCTTCCTACACTTTCCCCTGGCACAATTTTACAATCTCCAATATCTTTTAGTTGGCATCTCCTGCTAAGGATATAATCCACCTGTGTGCATCTCCCTCCACTTTTCTATGTCACCCTCTGTTCTTCACGTTTCTGAAAATATGTTTTCACCACAGCCATTTCCATTCTCTTTGCAAAATCTACAACCATCTGACCTTCTGCATTTGTCTCACACCATACATACCCAGCACCTCTTCATCCCCTCTGTTCCCTTCACCAAAATGTCCATTGAAGTCTGTGTCAATCACAAATCTCTCCTCTCTAGGGACACCTTCTACCACTTCATCCATCATACATTCTCTTTTTCCTCTGACAACATTCAAAATGACACCATCAACTTCCAACTTCAAGCTCATGATCCTTTCTGACACTCTCTGTACATCCAGAAAACTTTTCACAAGCTGTTCCTTTAGGATTATCCCTTCTCCATTTCTCTTCCTATCTACACCATGATAGAACTGTTTGAATCTACCTCCAATGTTCCTTGCTTCCTTTCCATCTGGTCTCCTGAACACACAGAATATCTCCTTTTCTTCTCTCCATCATGTCTGCAAGCTCTCTGCATTTATCCCTACATTCAGAGTCCCTACTCTAACCTCCACATTCCTGGCTTTCCTTCTCTCTCGCTGCTTTCTAACCCACCTTCCTCCTCTCCTCCTCCACATGGTCCAATTTCCACAGGCACCCTGCTGGTCAACAGCACCAGAGGTGGTCTTTGTTAACCCGGGCCTCGACCGATCTGGTATGGCAGTCATACGTGTGATCCGCATTATAGTTTTTACAAAGGTTTTATGCTGGATGCCCTTCCTGACGCAACCCTCACTATTTATCCGGGCTAGGGACTGGCACCAGAAGTACACGAAGTACACCCCTAATGGCTGGTTTTCATTATTCTGAGATACTATAACATTATTCTGAGACACTGTATCATTATTCTGAGTCATTAAATCATTATTCTGAGACACTATATAATTATTCTGTCATACACCCCTCCACCTCTCAGGACTCCATTTCCCAAGATCCCTCAGTCAGTCACCTAACTGATCATGTGACACTCAGATCACAATCACCAGAGTACTGATTGTTCACACCTGGACTGGGATGTATTTAGGCCTAGCAGTCCCTGCACTCTCTGTCTAGCTTTGCCTGGCCACCTTATTCTCTTCTCTCTTTGAGTGTGTCTCGTGTCAGTGCATTCGTGTTTGACCCATTTTCCTGTTTTTTGACTGTGCCCTTGCCTCGTCCTGCATTCTGATCTTCTGGTTTTTGATCCTTGCCTTTTTGACCCTGTTTGTGATTTTGCTTTCTACTTTACCATTAAATTGGTATTTTTATATCTGCGTCTGCTCCACTCCAGCCTTGACATATTCTGAGTCATTAAATCATTATTCTAAGACACTATATCATTATTCTGAGTCATTAAATCATTATTCTGAGATACTATTTCATTATTAATTTGCAATGGTGATTGACAGGTGGACAGATGAGGTCAAGCAGGAGGCTTCATGGACCATGTTGTAATTTTATGTTTTTCTTTTACTTGGCATGCTAATGTTGGTTATATGATTTATTACTTGATAACATTGTCATTAATTATCTATCATTTATATACGGATTAACATGTAATTATTATACGTAATTCATGTACTCTTTTATACATTTTATGAATCATGAAGCATTATTGAAATCATGTATTCTTTATTAGACTGATAATCATTACTTAAATCAGCATTTACTGTGGTATAATTATGGTTGACTATTGATTAATTTACTGTAGTATTCACTTTATGATCACATTATGAAGATACACATATTTGTCTGCACTCAGTAAGATGTGTTGGACTCAGCATGACCACTGCACTTAGAATGAACGGTACTAAGCTATGGGTTCATGGTAAAGGACATCTTCTTCTTGTCAGACATGAGGTAATTAAACTTCCCCAAAAAGTTGCTTAGTCGACAGGTGGAGGATGATATACTCCTTGGTTTTGGTTGTTATCAGCAGGAAACGAACCTCATGTTGACAGGAACAAGGCCATGGAGGAACTGAGGTGCTCTTGTGATGGAAAACAACAGAGTAAATTTTGTGAACGATGTATGAACTTAAGGATGTTACCATAAATGGTGAGGTAAACAGGAAAATAACTGCTTTATTCTCTTAGTCATACCTTACCAATAGGTCTACGTCATTTTAGGTATAAAGGATGGAGTCAGACGCAAATCTTTGAAGAACTGGGGCATTTATGGCTGATACTTTGTATTGAAGCTGTAAAGGTTCTTCCACCAGGATCCTGGTAGAGAATAAATACTCATTTATTTTTATCCTCTCTATGTCTACCTGACTCCTTCTTATCAAATGAACACGCCGGACAAAAAGGGTACCCATTGGGTATGGTACATTATTTTTTCTTCAACCATGATGTTTGCAGATGACAATGTAATCTGTGGTGAGAGTAGACAGCAGGTGGAAGAGAACCTGGAGAGATGGAGGTTTGCAATGGAGAGGAATGAAGGTCAGTAAAGACAAGATGGAATAAATGTGTGTGAATGAGAGGGAGGCAGGTGGAAAAGTGAAGATGCAATAATGGTATAGTATCTCAGAATAATGATATAGTGTCTCAGAATAATGATATAGTGTCTCAGATTAATGATATAGTGTCTCAGAATAATAATATAGTCTCAGAATAATGATATAGTGTCTCAGAATAATGATATAGTGTCTCAGATTAATGATATAGTGTCTCAGAATAATAATATAGTCTCAGAATAATGATATAGTGTCTCAGAATAATGATAAGGTGACTCAGAATAATGATATAGTGTCTCAGAATAATAATATAGTCTCAGAATAATGATATAGTCTCAGAATAATGATATAGTGTCTCAGATTAATGATATAGTCTCAGAATAAAGATATAGTCTCAGAATAATGATATAGTGTCGCAGAATAATTATATAATGTTTCTGAATAATGATATAGTCTCATATTAATAATATAGTGTCTCAGAATAATGATATAATCTCAGAATAATGATACTATATCATTATTCTGAGACAATATGTCATTATGTGGAGACATCTTTGATATCTAAGAATGGCTGTGCACCAATGCATATCTAATCATATGGAGTTTGACAAGTTCTGCAAAAAAATGGGAGAAATTATTCTCACGCAATCTTGTGGAGATATTCCTGGGAAACCATTGCTGTGTGTAGACGAGCTTTGCCCTCCCATCAGAGGTGACACATGGATGTACTGCACATATTGTTGAACTGTTAGTGTTCAACTAGGGGTTGGTCAACTGTGGTATGCAATAGCTCCCCAGATCATCACACCACCAGTTGGGGCATTGTGTTGCTCCACAGCAAAGACAAGATTGAAGTGCATATCATGAGTCTTTTAACTAGGCAAAATGCCTTCAAGTGCATTGTGGAGGCATGACTAGAGGTCAACGATCTCTCACCAAGACATACACTACCCAAGAGTAAACTCTGAGTGTCTTTTCCTCTAATCAGACCACACGTTGAAGGATTTACATAACTACCTTATGACATAATGACCTGCTGAGTTTTGCAGCAGTCCAAAATTGCATTGTTTTTTGAGTGTTTATACAAATTAATTTTAGTTAGAAATGTCAAATTAACCAACTGTACTTTCACACTGTATCTGTACCTGTGAATTTGCTTTTCCATTTTCATACACTTTCTAATATATTCATCATATACATATATATAGTTACATGTATAATGTGTGTGTGTGTGTGTGTGTGTGTGTGTGTGTGTGTGTGTGTGTGTGTGTGTGTGTGTGTGTGTGTGAGATGTCTTACCAGGCACGATCCTCTACTGCTGTTTTTGGCTGAAATTTAAGAGACCATCAAGGAATAGGTGAGAGAAAAGGTAAACCTGATTTCAATAGTGTAATGTATGTCCACAAGAGGTCAGCAGAGGTCAGCATATTTCCTTTTCTTGCATTTCTCCTTTTGTCTTTTTGATCTTTGTTGTCCACTAGATAGTATGGCAGGTCTAGCATTCTTATTTTAATGAAGTTACTTAGGTATTGCATAAAGCAACATTACGTAGGCATAAGTAGAGATTTTTTAATGCACTATAAGGCTCATTCATTATGACAATAGGCCTTTGCTATTGTTGCTGGGCTTGGGCTATGCAGGACCTAAGACTGGAATTGTATAGCATTGGCCAATAGGCAGTTCTAAAAGGTGGGGCAGTTTCTTATAATCTTTTAAAGCTTTGCTCATTCAGCAGCATGTGAAAAGCATGGACATGCCACTGTCGTTCACTGATGTCTCACTGTAGTTACTTATTCAGATGATTTAACAATTTTGACAACTGTCATTTGGCTCTAGTGATCTGCACCACCTTCTCGCCAACCGAACACACAACCTGTCTTACCGTCTGGATTGGGGATTGGTGGTGGGGGTCTATAGGCGCAGGGCTGAACAGCTGATGGAGCTGTTAATACGCATGAAGAAGCACAGACTGGGACGCTCATGTGCAAACTCAAATTGGTTTGGGAACCAGAACAAACACAATTACTGTGAAACTGTCAAATGAAAATTTATTCTTGGTACTCGTTGTGTTTGTGTTGCATTCAGTAAAGAAAAGATTGGATAGAAGCTGTGGATCGCTGAAAGCAGACTAGTTTTCCTGGTGGTTTCCTGAGAAACCAAAACCATCTCAAAAAATTCTTAAAATCAAACAACAAAATCTCAAGTTGAATTGCAGGTTTCAAAACATCCACCTGCTGTTTATCTTAATTGGTTATTGTCTGAACCAACTGTGTTTGTTCTGCCTCAGAGGCAGAGCTGCCTCCAGAACCATTTTGAGCAGTGATTTTGCACATGAGCGACTAGGACTGACGTAGGAAAGCTTAGTTTCTTATCTTGATCATGATGGTAAAGGATCAGTCCATGTTTTTTTTTCTCCACTTCTCTTTCTCTCATTCCCTTTCCATTCCTGAGGCTGTGTTGGTTCTTGTATTTCACTAAAACACAATGTGCCATGGATGTGTGTTTCATTTTTACTTCATAAGTCACAGCAGTGCACAGCACTAGTTTCCAAAATTGCCTCATATGCCACAAAATATTGCTACTAACATATAAGTCACTAAATGGTTTAGCCCCCCAATACCTAAAAGACCTCTTAATACACTACAACCCGTCACGCAGACTGCGTTCTCAGGACGCAGGCCTATTGACCGTCCCTAGAATCAAAAAGAACACTGTTGGGGGACGAGCCTTCCCTTACAAAGCCCCCCAGCTCTGGAACAGCCGTCGTCCTACTGTTCGGGACTCAGACACACTGTCCATCTGTAAATCACGCCTGAAAACATTTCTCTTTATGCAGGCTTTTCATTAACACCTCTAAAGGGGCACTAACCTTTCTCCCTCTGTCCCCTTCATGTCCTGAGCTGCCCTGGATGCCAGGTGGATGCCGGTCCACTCATCCACTTCCTAATACCAACTTCCAGACCCGACTATCTTTATCTTCCCTCCCTCTGTTTTATTTCATTTCTTTTCTTTTTTATTTCTCCATACCCATTTATTGTGCTGTTGTTATGCTCTCCGGTGTCGACCAGAGGAGGATGGGTTCCTCTCTTCAGCCTTGGTTCCTCTCAAGGTCTCTTCCTCCAAGTCTGAGGGAGTTTTTCCTTGCCACTGTTTGCCCACTGGCTGCTCGTTTGAGGATTGGACCCAGATCTTTGTAAAGCTGCTTTGCGACAACAACTTGTTGTGAAAAGTGCTATATAAATAAAATTTGATTGATTGATTGATTGATTGATTGATTGATTGATTGATCATATGACTGTCATATATACTGCCATATCAGGGGTTGCTTAAGCCATGGGCACACTACAACACCGGTAACAGATTATAAAAAGATGCCAACATTGAGAACAGTGTCCGATCCCTAGCTCCTTGTTAAAAATTAAAAAAAAAAATCTTAAATTGTGTTGTAATGAATTTGCTATTTTTGAACCAATAATTAGTACAAAATCACAACTAAAATATAATTAAAATTATACTAAGGAACACTTAATATATACTAAGTATACTGGTCATATGTTATTTTCTCCACTCTTCTAATACAGATTAAGTATATTTGACTGAGCTGCCTGATTGAACTATAAACACTATTTACTTAAACACTAGCATTAAACTATAGTATGCTAATATACTACTGTATACACTTATATGTTCATCATTTTACGTATTTTAGGTACAAATTATTGGTCCCGAAATAACATAACTTTAGTATACTAACATACCTTCAGCCAGCATCACAGTGGGAGTGAGCCATGTTTTTTTTGGTGAATGAAAAAATGTCCATCTTCCACTAAAGAATTATACACTTCACAGAGATCACACTATACAAAGAGATCATACACTTCACAGCTTCAACCTGCTGACGTTGGCATCTTAAATGAATTTCCGTTGCACCGTAAATAGTGCAGCAGTATCAGACGTATCACTGGAATGTAGCTGCTTTTCTTTATCACATGGCTTTTTTTCTTGATTTATGTCCTGCTTTAATTTTTTGTGCTCAGTTTAATTGGTTGTTGACATGAACCACTCAGATTGAGTTGCTGACCAGTATACACTGCTAGATCACACTCAGATTTGGATTGAAAAAATGACTGTAGAAAACCACCTCAGGTTTAATGCCTCTGGATGGTTGCGGTATTGGGTCGCTCTACTCATCCCCACATGTTTCAGTGACAAAACAGGTCACCTAAACTTTCCATCTCCAAGAGATACTGTTTCCAGCTATACTTTTTCTTATGTTAATTGTCACTAGTGTGCTCTGACTCACAGCAGCAGCACTGGGGTTAAACTGAACCAGAGTAGTTTTGGTTTGTCTCAGCGGTAAACAGAGCAAACAGCATTAAACTCCAGATTGATAATTTGATAGAAATGTAATTATTTCTTAATCTTAATTATATCTTAATATGAGCTGCACTTTTACTGTTGAAACATTACATGTACTGGAAAAACTGGGAATCCAGGGGAAAAAAACACTTCTGGTCCTTTAGACCAGGGATTCTCAATCTTTTCCACCTCACAGCCCACTTGTATATAATTTGAAAGCATAATGGCCCACATTGTCTTTGATAACGTTTAATTTTGCCTTTGCTTTACTTCTGAGATGTTATTATTTCTACATTTCCCTATTTTTACCTTCATTCTTGTAGATTTTTATGCTTAAATGTGGCATTAGTGGCCCACTCTAATCTACTGTCTGGGCCAGCAGACCACTAGCGTGTGCTTAACAGCCCCCTGGTGGTCCTCGGTCCACAAGTTGAGAACCCCTGCTTTAGACTGTGCTATAAACTCAATGAAAGCATTCTGAACTGTTACTGCGCAGACTCTGGCAGCAAATTTCACAACATGGTGGACATTTTTGGCTTAGATTTTAGAGATCAGAAGGGAATGGAGCCACAGTTTCTGTGTTCCTTATAGTCATTGTTTGATATACTCCAGATGCAATGGAGAGGCCATAAATTGGTATCTGCCCCTTCACACATTAATCAATTCTCTTTCCAGCTGTCAACTCCAAAATCTGCAGAGACAACCAGCACAGATTCAGCCCGATTCAGAATTTAACACCAGGGGGAAAATCATACAGTGTAACCCCAACTTTAGTTGAAGTGCTTTAAAACCTGAGGAAAACCAAGATCACACAGAACACTGTTTATAATTTTGCAAATTTACAAATTTTATTCTTTCTTTACAAAATGAAGAAAATTTAAATGCACATCATCCAAGCTTTCATTGTCAAGATTACCTTCTGTTCAGAGATTTTGCACTCTCAGGCATGGGCACTTTTGATACTGTGCCAAAAGAAAATGAAAGAAAAAAAAACATCACGGAGCATTTGCAGTCAGAATCTTCAGTCCCTGTAAGAACACCCACAGACAGGGAAGAGAAAAGGGTAAGTGCAATACAGGATGGGGTGTGTCAACAATGTACACAGTGGTTGGGCAGCTGGATTTCTATCGTTCCATTCACCATTCCTCAAGAAGAAAGGAGGGAGGATTATATTTAAAACAATGTCATGTACCCTGAAGTGTCTGAGGGTAAACTCATGGATGAAGAGACTTCTTGTGTTGCAACAAAAGTGACAGATCTGGTAAACTGCGTTCATAGCTAAACATGAAGAGCACACTGACATTCACATATGGTCATATATATACACTTATATACAGCAAAACAGGAATACTCCAGTGGGATGGACCTGCTATTTGATCCTGCACGTATGAAACGTTCCTGATGAACCTAAAACCCGACATCTAAGTAAACAATTATGTCAGTTGGAGCTACAAGAGCAGTCAATCCATTCGGGTTGTCGCAAATCATTTGATTAAACTTGTGAATGCATCAGCCATCAAATAGCAATGTCATTATGATGCAATTAAAAACAATTTTCATGACAAGACACCAAGTTTTGCATGTCACACCCATTTAAATGCATAGACATTTTTGCCATTTTATGAAGTTTTAGCTCTATTTGCAGGGGAATAATTTTACGTGGGAGGTGGGATAATGTAAGTATTGCAAGAGATTCTCAGTGATTTTAATCCTGTTCAAATGCATCATTATCCTACATTAGTACAATTTCTGAAGCCTTATGCCTTCTGTAAAATCATTCCAGGTGACTTTAATTCTGTGCAGATTCATGTGTGTATAAATGATTTCATTATATTCTTTAAATGTTTACTGTATAGAGGCATTCAAGGAGGCCTTCTGTTTCCTTGTGCATGATACAGGTTCTTCAAGTCTTTGGCAAACATCATGTGCTGTACTATCAAATTCCAAAACACTAAAATTGAACACAATTTTAAACAAACTCTGTTCCAGAGGCTTTGTTTTCCACCATTGTTTGCATTTGAACTGTGGGTAACCAAGGTCTTCAAGGATACATCAATTGCGTCCTCAAAACTGCTCCAAATGTAGGCTGCACTTCTTGCCAGTATATGTGACGTAGCAGCCGAGAAATGCAATCTACTTTGGCTGCAGCTTAAGGTTTGGGATACAGTCATTATGTGTTATGGACATGTAGCTAAACTGTCATTATTACTAATGACTGGGTTGGAAGATCAGTTATCATCCTTATCAGTACTTTATCAATGGTCAAGGCACATTTTATGACAGTATGTAAATCGAGGAGCCACTCTGACCTCAGTAATATATACTGAGTTTTCTTATCCAGTGTGAATCATTCGTACAATAATCCACCACCCCATGTAAAACTAATCTCATTTAAATAGAGCATTAAAGTATAAAGGCTTTATCTTTTTCCAGTAAAGCAGTCTGGAATATTTGAAAAGGCTCTTCATTATTATGTTGATTTTTAAAAAGAAATTCAAAATAATTTGTAGTCTGTTAAAATAATTTTATCCAAACGTGCTACTGCCATTATTGCATCTTTGAATCTGGCTTTTCATTTTGCTTTAAGAGGCAATGTGGAACTTACGGGAGCAATGCCCTGAAGTGTGTATGCCAAGTCAGCATTTATTGGGGAGACACTCTTTTTACCGCAGACCCAATGCAGTGGAGCCTGCTCCCTTTCCTCCCAGTCAAGGGGACGACAACTGGGACAAAAGTAAAGTGCAGGAGCAGGCTGCATGGACTGGCAAGACCCAGATGAATGACTGTGGAAATGCTGGAAAGGGACTTTAACAAGCAGCTAATCTTGTTGGCCCTTTCTTGGCTGGTGGAACCCTCTCATTTGGGGCCCTAGAGCTTAAAATAGGAGGGGGGGTCTTATGAGTGTGTGTGTGTGTGTGTTTGTGTGTGTACACTTTAGCCCGGTCTCTTGGCAAAACCAAGAGAGGAATTCCAGTCCCATGCTTGGTGCTAAAGCCCCAAACTCTGACCACAGGGCTAAATATACTACCCTTAACCACACATCTGAAATCTGAAATCACCCCCGCGTTCTGTTTACTGCTTTTGGGAAATACAGTGTACACATGATACTCTGGGTCAGGTTTGTAAATGGTTTTCCCAGAGTAAGAGAAGCTGTCTACTGGATATACTCAGTTCCCTGTAGTAGGAACAGTTAGGAGTGATGAGTCCTCGATGACTGCATGCCTTTCCACTGTCCTGATAATGGCTAAAATTAGGAAGATGGTTGCACTGCATCCCAATTCAAATGGAGAGGAGAGTCAAAAGGAGGTTGGTTTGTTTAGAAGCACCACAGAGGCCCTATCAGATTTTAGTGGGATGAACTTACAGGAGGCCATCAGACCTCATATGAGTTGATAAAGTCCATGACCTGCTTTTCAATCTATTTGGTCATTTAAGACCAGCTTAGACCATCTGAAACCAGCTACCAGTAAAAGCTGGTCTTGAGCTGGATTTTTCAGGAGGATCCTGCCTTGAAGACAAAAATAGAGCATTGCATTCTCCCCTTGTATGCTCCACAGCACACACATACACATCAATTAAATACCTAACACAGTCATATTGCATTAAATTACAGAAATACACTGAGAATCTGATCATCATTGCTTGCATAATCTGTGTAAGAATAAGAGACAAAATATCATGACTGTCCACAAAGCGTGTCCAAAATTGTCAAAAATTAGTAGTAACAATCTGAAGAAGTAAAGAATATGCTGCTGTACTAAGCCTTGCTGTATTATTCATATCCCTGCACATTTGGCTTCATGTGCTCGGCATTCTGTCTGTGGCAAGTCATATGCCGGCATCATCAGCAAGCCATCTGCAGTGAGAACAGTGTGTTCCTGAAAAGTTCCAGTCTGAACAGTGCTGTAGAGATTCATAGAGGAGCACCTTTCCTGGCGGAGGATTCACTCAAAATGATCAAATGACTCAGGTGAAGTTTCCTGCCATTGCTGGTACCTCTGAGACATAAGCCAGAGGCTTTGCTTGCTGGTGATTCAGGTTTGGAAGCGTCAGTCGTGAGTTAGGAGTCAGATAACACAAACATGGCAAAATCCAAAAGGGGCTGAAAGCGTCCAATGCAACGAAACTGAAGAGAAGAATCCAAAAGATCCCCTTCGATTCTGAGACAGCCGTATCTCCACTTTCATCCTCTATGCCACTGCCATATGTTCTACATCCCGAGTGTTGCAAGGTCAGATGAGGCCTTTCACAAAGCTGGTGTCCAGGTGCACGATGAGCATGCGGAGGAAGGACATCTCCTTGCGCGTGTTTTCAAAGATGATGCGTGGGTCGTCAGACTGGCAGCGCAGGCAGTTGGGAGCCATCACCATGGCAAGGTTATTGACATCCATCTTGGTCTTACTCACATTCACTGGTTGGGCAAAGACCTGAGGAAGAAGAAAGGAGATAAATGGGAATATGTTCATAATGTCCAGGACAGGCTTTCGATTAGATTTCTCTAGCCTTCACCTGGCATTAGGTATAGTGCCAACAGGTTCATATTTATCTGCTCTCTATCAGAGAGCCCTATTGTATTGGCAATACTTCTCTATTCTCTACAGGGACTAGACAAGCTGAATATGTGCATCTGCATATCTGTGTCAGTAATGTGTGCTTCTAGAGTACTAGTAGAGTGTTTTAAAGCATTGTGCTTTAAGACGGCCACCATCTTCATTTATAAACAGACAATTTTAAACTTTGGTAGGAAAATAAAAAGATATTGTGCAATCTGCAGTGAGCGTGACTGTAGTTACTCTTTGAAATTGCAGGAAACCAGTCTAACAAGCTCTAGTAGAGAACACTTACACAAACAATCAAGTAGCTCATTGCATTTAGCAACAAGAGCATGAGTGAGGTCAGGATAGTTGGATGATCACCACCTCACCTCATCTCCAACTCTCCAACTCATTCCAGTATTGGATGGAGCACCATCATTCCAGAGACCATAGTTCCACTGCTCTACAGCTCACGACTGGGGGATTTATACCCTTCTAGACAATGCCTGGCATCAGGCATGGTGTCAACAGGTCTATGAGTATCTGCATTAGAGTCCTATTCTATTGGCAGTACATCAATACAGGGACTAGACATGCTTTGTGTGCATTTACACATCTGTGTCAGCAACTGAAGCAAATTGAAGTAGCTGAATGCATTCATGAGGAATGTCTACATACACTTGGACATATAGTGTGTGTGTGTGTGTGTGTGTGTGTGTGTTTACCTGTAAGAAGTGGATGAAGTAGCAGAGCACCAGTCTGTTGAGCTCTGGTAATGACTGCACTACGCTGATGGCTGCCTCAGGATCCTCATAGTGACTGATGCACTGTGTATAGAAACTCTGTGGAATCACCGGCTCCTCCAGCTCCCTGTACCACAGCTTCAACAGTGACGCTGAGTAAAAAAAGTTCACATCAGCAGCATATCCATCATTGTCTGACACAATAAAATGGTTTCCTGTCTTCATCACATGAGAGCAGACATGCAGATGAAGACAGATAGTGAGATTGAATTATAATGGATACAGAAACAGAAAAAGTTTTCCAAAAGGGTAACTTTTCTCTTACCAGGAACGTTGGGGTCAGAGAGATTTTCTGGAATTTTCCACTGGTCCACCTGTAGTTTGAGGGCGTTGACCTCATCAATATCTCCTGGTACTCTGCAGCAAAGAAATTCCATTAAGAAACTATCTTCTATTCCCTAATATTATTATCATTTCCTGCTTTTTATTAGTTTATCATGTGTGAAAAAAACACAATCTGAGATTCCCAAACCATGGATTTGATTGCATTTAGTGACAAGAGCATAAGTGAGGTCAGGATATCGGATTATCACCACCCAACCTCACTTCCAACTCGCCAACTCATTCAAAAAGTAATGGCTGGATCACCATCATTCCACAGAACACAGTTCCACTGCCCTACAGCTCATAGTTACTGCTGGGGACCTTCAAAGCCCTCTAGACCAGGACTGGCATTAAACAATGTGCTAACAGGTACGTGTTTATCTGCTCCAGAGAATCTCATTGGAAATATTTCTCCAAAGGGACTAGACAGGTTATTCTTTTTGGTGCTTACTTACAAAAGGTTTTGATGCTCTGACTGTTTTAACAGTGATGTGTTATAGTGTGGCATGGTGGCGCTGTTGCTTCACAGCAAGAAGGACCTGGGTGTGATCTCTGGGTGGGGTGACCTGGGAAGTTTCTGTGTGGAGTTTGCATGTTCTCCCCGTGTTCGCGTGGGTTTCCTCCAGGTACTTCAGTTAACCCCCACAGTCCAAAGACATGCATGGTAGGTGCATGGTATGTGAATTAGTGTGTGTGTGCACCATAAGATGGATTAGCGCCCTGTCTAGGGTTGTTTCCCGCCCTTGTGCTCAGAGTTGCCGACTGGGCACCGGCTCACCCTTGACCCTATTCAGGAATACGGTTCAGAAGATGGATGGATGGTGTTATAGTGATCCTGTGATGATCTTTTTATTTGTATACAATTCCTTGTTTTTCTGTTGAAAAGCTTTATTTTGTGGCTGTTTAAAGAAAACTGTCTGATGAGGTATTTATGTAGTTGAGGTACCTTTTTTGTTTTTGTAATTGCATGTATTATAGCTGGTGATTAATAAAGAAAAACAAAACAAAACACCTGATTGAATAGAAGTTTGGATTGATCTTTGAACTGTTTGCAATTCAAAAACTAAGGCTCAGAAATATATCAATCAATCATAGATAAATAAATAAATACATATTTTTGGTAAAGGGGTGCTGAAACTACCACTAACAAGCTTAACTGGGGAATTTCAAAGTGCAAAGACAGGTCGAGAAATGATATTTCTAGGGTCAAAAGATGAACTGATCAAAGCAGTGCACCAGTAAAAAAAGCTGGAAAAGTCCCAGAGGGGGAGTGCTGTCAGTGAAGAGAGCACTGGAGCACAGGGATGTGGTGGGGCAGGTGCAAAATTGGATGGCAAGACTAGGGTCATGTGATCTGTGGAAGGCATTCAGAAAGGCCACATCACCAGAGAGACTGAAAATGGTTCCAAGCTTAATTCAAAAACAGAAAGAGGAACTATGGTGCCTCAGTCGGGAAACAGCCAGTGGGTTCGATGGGAGAATGTAGGAAAGTGAAGAATCACTTAGTGAGAGTTATGGCTGTTGGATAGGAGTCGTTTCATGTTTCTAGTGGGAGCTACTTATGATGTCCTCCAAACTGTGCAAAACGTTAGCCAGTGGAAAGGTGAAGATCCAGGCTGCAAATTGTGTGCTGGGACTGGAACGTTGAAATACATTTTGTCAGCATTTAAAGTTAGCTTGTTGCAAGGCCGTTACACACGGAGGCATAATCAGGTACTTAGGTCTTTAACAGGGGCATTTGATAAGAATCACTTAGAAGTGAACAACATGCCCATTGTTAGTGACAGCAGGTTAATTAGATTTGTGAATGAGGGACAGTGCAATAGAGAACAAGTGTAGGGTGTGAACAATAGGTAAATGGAGTGACGTATGAGATTGGAAGTTGTTGGCAGATGTAGCTACTAAACTACCGGTTCAACATTGTATTGTGGTAGCTACACTGCGAGAGAGAGAGTGGGTAGGGGCGTATCTTAGACCAGTTGAGATAGGGGCTAGGGGTTTTGTAGGGAACTCTACTACAGCGTTGCTGTGTGAATTTGGGTTCAAAGGTCATTTACTATGGGCAATTATGAAGTAATTGTCAGAAGTAGTTGAAAGAGCTACATGGACAAGGAGGGCTGAGGTTGGGTGGGGTAGGGCCGTGTGCGATTAAAGGTATGACATGGAGAGAGTTGTAGGTTGTTTTATGTAAATATTGAAGGTATTGAGGCTGTGAGTAAAAACCCTTCTCACAAAGTAAGCTTGGAGGGGAGTGGGTCTGGGATGCTAGACGTCACTGTTGCACTTTCTGGAGGTGTCAAGGGCTTAATTCAGCCAAACACTGATGAAGGAAGGTGCCTGTCTGAAGACCCCTGTGAAGAGCTTGCGAGGTATAGGTAATGTGAAAGGGCGGGTTCAAATGTCCCTTGACAGTGGACACTAGAATTTGAAGCATATTTATTATTTGTCATTATTTATTTGGTATCACAAACTTTTTGAGAACCTCAAATGTTATTGAAACTGGATGGGAGGGGTCCACCCTCATCAGAAACCTGCCTGTAATTAAACTAAACCTGCCCTGGAGCAGGGTAGGTGTTAAGTGAAAAAGTGTTCCACCATCCAGGGTTGTAGTATCTGGCTAAACAAAAACAATCCTCTACTTTGTGAGACAGTCTTCAGGAGTTTATTCCACTTTCTAAGAAATGATTAGAGTTAGATGATTAAAATACAGAGAATGTCTTCTAAAAGAAACTGGCCACAAGGTGGCACTACACAATGCAATACAAAATGCTTCTTTGATCTTAGAATGACATTGGCATGGGAGATAAACAAAACCATTCCTGATTATGAACATGCTTTTCTGGCATTTTGAATCAAGTTTTATCAGATTTAATGAAAACAGATGGCCTAAAGTGTGTATATGTGCATGTGTGAGTGCTGCATTTAAACACAACAGGACTGAAGAAGAAAGCTGATGACAGGGGAAATATAGAGCATAAGAGCCCTCAATTCAATGTGATATTTAACAAAATAATAAAGCTTTAATATGGAGAGATATTAAAAACAGGAGATTTGCTTGCTCAGTGTGAGCGGATGAGACAGATATCCTGTCACAACTCACATCAGTTGCAGGCGTCATAAAAAGACATAATTAGAAAAGGGACAGTGAGAGATGGAAAGAATGTGTTTTGCGCGCACACACACACACACACACACACACACACACACACACACACACACACACACACACACACACACACACAAATCAAAAAACTGATCTGAGATCAGCTCTCACCACTCTAATCAATTGAGTCCATCCCACACACCCCACACCAGAAGAAAGCAGGCGCACTAATTTGGAACTGTTTGGCTCCAGAGCGCATCGAGGCGAAACCGACACTCACTTTTTGAAAACACATCAGCCAGCCTAACAAATGCATACACTGTCCTGTTTAAACGATTAATGCGCTCAAATTTTACTTCTCCTTTTGCCAAATGTCAAACAAACGATGATCTGTTTGGACAAATAGCTCCTGTAAGGACCACCCAGTCATGAGGCCGCTAAGGCAGCAGTGTGTGAGAAGATACTCTCTGTAATGACACATGCAAGGGGAGTATTGTTTTGGAGTGAGGGGTGGGGCGGGAGCATAAAACGGGATTGAACTTCGTATCACAGACACACGTCTGTTTGGGCATTATAATTAACTTGGCTAGACATGGAGAGGAGAAATGAATTGGAAGAACAGCTCCTCTCTCAGTGTGTGAGATTTAAAAACCCTGTTTTAAAAACCATGTTTACAGCTAGAAGAAAGGCAACCAGTCTGGCTGCACTTCAGGGTGTGTGGCTATACCTTTTTGTTTATGCAGTCTTGACCTAAATGCAAACAGATCAAATCTGTTTCTATCTAATACAAAATGGTCACAGATGTCCGATCATATCTAATTCATGATGGTCATGGATAGCCAATCATTTCTAATAAAATAAAGTCATAGACTTAATATCTAATACACACTGCTTATAGATGTTTGATCATATCTAGTACACACTGGTTATATGTCTGATCATATCTAAAAGACAATGATTGTAGATGTCTGACCATATCTTGTACATGTTGATTATAGGTGTCTGGTCATATCTAATACACAATGCTTATAGATGATTGATCATATCTAGTACGATCTAATATAACTTTGTATCATATAAAATGTATGTATTTTCTGTGTTTTCCAATGAGATTTCAGACACACGATCCCAGAAATGAACACTTCTTTTCAGTGGATGTTCCCCAAACAGCTACACTTTTTTACTGAAAATTCACTCCTGTTCCCTTCTAATCAGTTTAATCACTGTAAGCTCTCTGCTTTCCATGCCTCACCTGAAGATTCCCTCTGTCTGAGCTCCTCCGAGGGTCAGCACACACTGAGAAAGCTGCACCTGAACCCAGGGAAGCCTCCTTTCATGGAAGAGCTCGCTCTGCCGCTCCATGATTTCCTCGAGAGCACTCCCGAACAGAGAAGGCGTCACAATAGCATTGCGCCCATGATCAATCTCATCAAGAGTGGGCTTTCTGAGACCCTGTGACAGGAGAAAGTGAGAGAGTGAGAGAATGTGAATCTGGCTATCCTTTATGTTGTGTAAATTATTTCATGATGTATGAACCAAAAGAAATTCTTCAAAATGACTTCTGATCTTTTTACAGATGATTTTCCTTCTCCTGCTAAAGTTGATATTTTTGATATGTGTACACTATATAGACAAAAGTATTGGGACACCTACTCGTTCATTGTTTCTTCTCAAATCAAGGTTATCAGTGTAGGTAAATTTTGGAGTACTGCTGTGAGGATTTGATCACATTCATCAACAGGTGTGTTAGTGAGGTTAGGATGTTGGATGATCATCTTATTCCCAACTCATCACCAAAGCACTGGGGATGAGTTTGGAATGAGGTGATGTGATAATTCCAGAGAACACGGTTCCACTGCTCCACAGCTCAATGATAAAGTAGCTGAATGCATTGATTAGAAAGGGTTTCCACAAACATTAGTATAATGTGTATAATTAGTGTAATGTGTAGTGAAAATATATAAATAAAATCTCTCACAATCCTAATGTGTTGGAAATAGTCAACAGGATAATCGATCATAAAAACAATAGTGACTTCCTCCACACCTTAGTATAATATCTCATCTTTCAGTCTGAACAGCAATTTGCAGCAGCAAATTTAGCACAGTATGCCTTCATGCCACTATACAGTACAATGTACCACTGTGTTGTGTGGCCTTAAAAATAGCACCCAAGTAAAAACAGAGGAGACATTGGTGGGACAGCTGATTACAGGGTATGGACTGGAGAAAGGACAGAAAGGGAGGGGGATAGAGCTAGTGTAACTTTTACGGTGTCTGCCTCTGCCTGTGTGTGTGTGTGTGTGTGTGTGTGTGTGTGTGTGTGTGTGTGTGTGTGTGTGCGTGCGTGAGTGCATGCATGTGTGTGTGTTTGGGGGAGGGGGTGCTTGGGGGGGTCATTACAGCCCCCTTCTAAAGTCTGAGTGGTTCTCATGGAGCTTTCCTAAGGGCTTAGTGCTCTGATTGCTAACACATGTAGGCACTTGCACACTGCTACACTATATTACACTGCAGCAGTTAAAGGCCAGTCTGAACACATTACAGCCTGTTTTGTTTCGGCACCTTAAACCTGCAGAGCGGCCATCTCCGCATGCTTCTCTCCTCAAAAGCATTCTAAATCACCGACCTTTCAGATAACCTGTCGGAAGCACTTCAGTTTACCTGGGGTAGACAGATGACTCTAATCAACTGTCCTACGTGCCTGCTGGCCACAACTTCTGGCCTGGAATCAAGCTAATCAGGCTAAAGAATTATGACTAAAGGGAAAGGATAAACAGCTCTGTGATCAGTAACCAGGACCATTCTTACCTTCTTGCCCCCAGTCACGGCAACCTTCTGCAGCTTGCGGTAGCAGTACTTGGCGTAAGTGCTGATTGGTAGACCTGTGGAGAACATAAATAACAGATAATATAAGTGATTAACTGACCAATAAGCTGTCAGTGAGTGAGAGTCAAAGCTTTGCCTTAAGAACAGAACAAAACCTAAATAACAAGCAAATTAATACTTCATTATTGTAATCAGGTGAGCTGGTGATGGAATTTAACAAATTCATGTGCTGAATCGGGGAGGAGAAATCTGGAATGTGACAAGGTATCAGATCTTGATTATCCATGTCACTAACTGTAAAGAGAAACTGTCAACTGATTCAAATGTCCAAGTTTCAGTCATTGTCTGTCTTTTCAAACCATGTGCTAACAATTTTGCTCTAAGCAACTGTCTAAAGTAATTGATTTCCATAAGGCAGGAAAATGACTAATCAGGGGAACTGTGGAGGTTAAGTTGAGACCCACAATACCAAGAAAATTCTCTAAAAAAGTCATATGAGGTTTGGAAACAAGTGATATGAAGTGACGAAGACAAAATAGAGGTCTTGGGTCACAATCAGCAAAAAATAAATTTTTTACATTTGGTGAGACTGTAGACTGTAGTTCAGGAAAAGGACACACCAACTGTGAAGCATGGGGGCGTATATGTTATGATTTGGGGTTTGTGTTGCCACCATTGCATATGGCAATACTGAACCTGTGGAAGGAAGGATGGATTCTACAAAATTCTAGCAAATCCTGGATACAAATCTCAAATCATCTGTTAAAAGACTGAATGTGAATAAAACCATGGACTACCTAAAGAGACACAAAAGAGACACTTAAAGAGATGTATTTGTAATAGCCTCCTCAGCCCCTTCACCTAAACATCACTAAACATTTGCTGAAAGACATTAGACAAGAATGTTTCAGAACTATTGATTACAACTATAATGTAGGTTGGTAGTAAGTTTTGTATTTTAGTAGTTATCGGTGTGGCACAATAGATAATGCCACCAGTGAGCCACCACACCATGTGGGAGACTGGTGTTTGATTCACAGTCTGGACAAGTATGCCGTGCTACACCAATATGAGTCCTTGGGCAAGACTCCTAACCCAACTCTGGCCCACCTCTCAAATGTGAGTAACCTTGTAAGTCACTCTGGAAAGAGCATCAGCTAAATGGCATAAATGTAAATGACTGTTTTGCACTATGGGACTTTTATAACACACTTCTTATAGTGTATTTTGGACTAGGTTACAGGTGTTTTATATGTGTGTATTTTCGCAATGTGGAAGTGTTGGTAATTTAGAATATTATGAGCTTGAACATTTTGTCTCAGTATGTTTTAATTTTCAATGATTTCAATGAAGCTAAGAAAAATACACGTAGTATAACAATAAATCAGATTTTGTTTCCAGCACAAGATCAAACACACCCCCTTCAGACTTGGAGGCTTTCCTCAGCTTCTAGAAAATTCCTCTCTCATTACTACAGTATGAGGACATTTCTGGAAGGCAGAGTAGTTTTTAGCGACCATGACGCTCACTTCACACTTGATTGAAATGTAAAAGACTGATGACAGATCAAAGACTGTAACTTAATGATCCATAGTTCTAAGGACAATGTCACAAAAACAGTGTGAACTACAGATCTCTGCATGTCTTTTTTGGCTCTCATACTCCACGCAGGGCCAAATACTAACCTCACTGCCTCCTAGGCTACTGAAAATCCTGAGAAGAACCACAGCTGAACATTACTCCACATCCAGCAGGTCTAGCACTGGGGTTGATTTTGATGCAAACCAGACAGCACAGGCCAGGAGGACATGCTGCAATTTCTTCTCTCTTGTCCTGTGCTGTGGGAAGGTGAGTCATTCTTGGCTGTGTGTATGAGAAAGCCTTTGGTCTACTGATCTGAGGTCAGTGAGTGTGAGGTGGTGATTTACTGCTAGAAGGTGACAACAGCCTTGTGGACTGACCTCAGGTCTACCACTCAGCATCACTAACATATTATAACTAATATAACATAACTAATATATTGCTCCTCCACAATCACAACTAATCATAATGATAGAAAGAGGAGGAGAAGGGGGGAGGAGAATGCAAAAGAGTAGCGATTTGCAACATACACACTATGGGCAAAAGTGTTGCGACACCTGCTTATTCATTGTTCTGAAATCAAGGGTATTAAAAGATTTGATCCTGCTTTTGTTGAAGTTACTGTCTCTACTGTCCAGGACAGATTAAGTTTTGGAGTATTGCTGCAAGGATTTGATTGCATTCAACGATAAGTCCTATGCTCCTATATGGTCAGTGGAGCTTATAAAATAGGTAGTGAGTGTAAAGACAAAGAGGCAGTGATAATGTTATGGATGATATCAAAATGTGTAAGAGAGGAATAGGCTCTCTCACTTTTCAATCAGAGAGAGAGCGAGAGAGCAAAAATGTGATGGGAAAACTGCTGGGAGCTGTGTGCTACCTCAAGCTGAACAACCACAATCTGAGAAAACAAACAGTACATTGTTAAAGTTAACAGCTGCATAAACTTTATGAGAAGTGTTGTGGCTTCTCATAAACACAATAAACTGTACAAGTACTGTAGATGAGCAGGGAGATGGTTAATAACAGAGGAATCCATCTTGTTCTTTTGTTATAAAAGCAGATGAATGGGCAGCGGAAGGGTCAGTTGTGAAAACTGAAAGAAGAACAGAACGACAGCTGCATAAATGAGCAGAGAGAGGGCAGTTGGATAACAGAGAAGAAGGGATGAGTGAGGAGGAGTGACTACAGAGGAAGACTGGGACTCATTCAGAACCACCTGTCTTTAACACAGAATGGACAGCGAGCACGTTATAATGCAAGGGTGCTCCAAGGGAGCTATTAAGGGGTCCAAGCACCAGAAGCCTTAAGAACGCTGACCAACGCCCCTGCTGTTCATTTGACCAGGCAAATGGCCAGCATTTTGTTTCACACACACACACACACACACACACACAGACACACACACACACACACACACACCTGCAACAGACACTAGATGAGTCAAAGCCACCCAAGATCTGTCATGGCCTGCAAAGGAAGCTTGTAATCTGAGAGCTGAAGCACTTTCCAACTGACAGGGCTCTCTAGCTCCTCTCGGCCAACAAGGGGAAGACTGAAGTGAAAAAAAATGACGGCAAGTTTTACAGCTGGTGTTTTACATGGATGACTCTCTGGTTTATCAGGCTATGAAAATACAGTCAACATACGGGTCAGATATTTCACAAGATCCTGGTACTCTTTGATCCCTCTTTCTCACACACTTTGTCACTAATCCTGCCTCCTTTCTCAGCTCAGCTCCTCTCTCCTTCAGTGCTATATACAGTATATTGTTTCAACATTCACTTTCCATTTTATCAGCTCCACGGTCCATATGGGTGCACTTTGTAGTTCTATAATTACAGACTGTAGTCCATCTGTTTCCCTGCATACTTTGTTTTCCTCCTTTCACCCTGTCCTTCAAAGGTCAGGACCCCATAGGACCACCACAAAGCAGGTAGGTCAGTGGTGGGTCACTGTAGTGATTCTAACATGGTGGTGATGTGTTACTGTGTGTTGCACTGGTATGAGTGGATCAGACACAGCATTGCTGCTAGATTATGGAGCACTGCTGACAAGACTGTAAGTGAGGTCAAGATGTTGGATGATCTCCACTGTAGCTCAATCCTGACTCCCCAGAATTCAAAAAAGTAGCATTTGCGTGATATAAATTATGGACAAAAGCATTGTGACACCTGCTCGTTCACAGCTCAGGGTATAAATGATTAAATGAATTTTGTGCTTTATAAGTTTTAGTTGGTTTCATTTTTTAAGTAATTGGCCAGAGGATCAAACAAACCCTTCCATTAAAAAGGTTCACTTTTTAAAGGATTAATAGTCTTTTAGAACCTAAACTGTCTTCTTTTTTCTGAGAGTCTATTCATTAAACCCCACCCTAATTTCTATTCATCTTTTCCTATCTACTTTTATCGTTCCCTCCCACCCTCTCTTCACCTACTCATTTTCTAGTTTTGTATCTCTCTGTCCTTCTCCGCTTGTATTAACAGCCTCTTGAAAACAAAGTGCAGCTGACTGACACAGGCTCTCCAGGCCAGACCAAGTGAGAGGGAAGGAGGAGCAAAGTGGAAAGAGAGCAGAAAGAAAGGAAAGATAGGAAAGGCCTGTTTTGCATACCAATAGCCGTTGTACTAAAGGCCTCTCTTTAATCCTATAGACTTGGAACAATCTCTCCAACATTTCCAGTGGAGAACTCAACATATTAACGCAAGCCTGTTTTCTTTCCCACAGCATCCCTCTGGCCCCGTCCTATCCTGTGGCCGCCAGGGCACGCCTCTTGCGCTACAGGTTGGCTCAGAGCGAGAGTGAGTGGGGCCCAGCATATGCACTGTACAATAAACTCTGATCAATGCGCTTGCACCCATTTCACAAACGTGAAACAGGGGCCCCTGAAATCTGTTCCTCCAGCACAATGCCATCTCTAAGGGGCTGCAGTGTCAGCAGACAGCTGGTGAGGCCTGACATTATTCATCCTACAGTCTTCTTGTTGCCCAGGCCATCAGCATCCGCCTGGCTAACTGACCACTGAAGTCATATCAGATGAGTGGAGTCAAAAGAATGCCCCAGGAAATCAGCTTGTGCCAAGAGGGAGCAAGTAACACTGGGAACTGGGATCTAAACCATAATTTGCAGTACTGTGGTCCTCTCTCCAAGCTTAATAATAATAATAATAATAATAATAATAATAATAATAATAATAATAATAATAATAATAATAATAATCATAAAATACAAGTGCATGTAAAATTTAACATCCTGAGAAAGTTTATTTCTGTTCATAATTTAGTTCAAAATGGTCATTTTGAAATCCAAAATCTCAAATTATTAGAGATATTACACATTTCGGCACAGTGGCGAGATGCTAAGTTCTGATGGAAAAGGAGGAAATCTTCATCTTCATAAAACTAGTCAGCAGATGGAAGCATGAAGTGCTCTAAAATCTCCTGGTAGATGCTGCAGTGTCTCGATAAAACACAGTGGACCTTCTTCAGTAGACAACATACTAGGAGCATCCTACACCATCACAGACTGTGGGAACTTTATACTGGACTTCAGACACCTTAGGTTCTGTGCTTCTCCCCTCTTCGTCCAGATGCTAGGCCTCTTGATTTCAAAATGAAATGCAAATTTTATTTCCTGTGAAATAGTTCTTTACAACACTAAACAACAGTACGTTTTTCCTTAGCCCAGGTCAGATGCATCTGTTAGCCAAGAACAGAATGCTGAGGTTGCAAAGGACTAGAAAAACATACCCTCCATTTTGCTGAGGAGCATAGATGTTAAGTTGTTTGGTATTTTACTAACTACTAGCCCTAACTACTTTTCACATACACAATCATAATCACAAAAAAAAAACAGTAATATACAAATCATTTTAACCAAACTGTGTCCTAAGGGTGTTCTGAACAATGAAGGAGTTCACATACTCCCAACAAATGAGTAGGTCTCCCTTGTGGTATGTACTCCATAAGATCATAAGAAGGTATCATGTGGTATGTGGCACCAAGACTAATGTTACAGCAGATCCAAGTCCCGTAAATTATAAAGTGTGGCCTCCATGGGCATCAATGAACTTTAGGTGCCAATGATCTATCAAGGCTTCTCTGGTTGTCCTCATTGAACTTTGGTAGATACTGACCACTGCATACCAGGAACAGCCCACAAGGCCTGTCCAATGTTTTGGAGATGTTCTGACCCAGCTATCTAGAATATGACAGTTTTGTTCTTGTCAAAGTGTCCATTTTTTCAAGAACTGACTGTTCGCTTACTGCCTAATATTAGGGGTGGGTGATACATCAATATTTGTATTGATATCAGGATATAAACAGAGCAAGATATACGCTGATGCAACATTGTTTACATTGAGTTTTTAAATAATGTTCTTTTTATCTGCTCTGTTATTCTGTTCCCCCACTACTCTCAGCTGCTCCTCCTATACTGCTCCCCTTTTGCCAAATAATGTCACGTCCTTCAATAAGACCAGAGGCACCAAAACAAAAGGCTTGGGTCAGAATCTCAGACTTACTTTAGTCCCATAAGTCATCTTAAACAGTATCTCTCTGCACCCCAATTATTTTTGATGAGTAGTTTAGACTTATGACTGTGTGTATGATGTGGTCTGGGAGAACCGTAGCTGGATCCTAGGATGCAGCTGGATGCAGCTTTGCCATTGGTCACAGCAGGTGGTGACATCAGTGAAACCACACACACACACACACCACTAAACACATTAATAAGAGCTTGCTGATTAAACATGGCCTGGACGACTGAGACACACACACATACATCTTGACTCAGTCGATTACACCCAGCGGACCCCCAGGCCACGTCTGAAAGTGGTGAGCAACCACAGAGTGCAGCTTTGAAGGCATCCGTCACTTGCACAGTATCAAAACATACATCCCACAGACATCAGCAACCTGGAGGACACATCCAAGCACCAACAATCTTCAAAAGACCTCAAATGTCTTCAAAGTTCATAGAGGTTCATGAATGCTTCTTGGCTTGGATGTCATATTCAAGGAATAAATGTTTGTGGACATCACTTTTAATGAATGCATTCAGCTATTTTAAGTTGCACTCATTGTTGACACTGATGTGCAAGTGCACACAAATAGCTTGCCTAGTCCCTGTACTGCTAATAGAATAGGGCTCTTCAGAGCAGATAAATATGAACATATTGGCTCTCATATTGGCCTAATACCGGGTGTGGGCTAGAGGGCTCTAACTCATCCTGAGACTGAGCTGTGGAGTGGTGAAATTGTGTTCTCTAGAATGATGGTGCAGCTTTACAGAAGTCCAAAACAAAAAGATCAACAAAACATACAGCACAAAAAAGATAAACCCACTGATGTGCAAGCTGAAGTGGCAAGGAGAAACTCCCTCAGATCTGGAGGAAGAAATACTGGGAGGAACCAGGCTCACAACGGGGGGACCCAGCCTCCTCTGGTCAAACAACTAATATATTATTGATAAGTGCACACAGGACCTCCATATGTCTGTTGTTATGCTCAGGTCAGCTGGAGTGGTGATGAGAGTTTTGATGGTGGTCATAATAGTAATAGTAAGAGATAATTAGTAAATTTTTTACATAATTGGTGATGGCAGGTGGACAACTAGTCCAAGGCAGGATGGAAGCTAATCCAAATCTAGTTGTAGGCTGATGGTTTAAAGGGGTGTCAGGGAATCCCAAGGTCAGCCTCTGAAAGGACTTATCAACTTACATAGTATCTGAAGATGACCTCAAAAATTGTGTCAATAATGTTTTTCTTAGCAAGGAGAACACACTACTGTGAAGTAGATTTTTTATAAAAATGTTATAATAATAAAGAAGTCCAGTGTCTGAATATTCTTATTCATTTAAAATCCATTGCTCATTGTAATTTAAGGATTGTACTATTATTATATCATGGTGGTAAAAGTAAAATAATATTTTTCATCACAACTTTTCAGGAACAACATATCATCCAAACAAAAATAGTTATTGTGACAGGCCTAACTGTAATAGTTCTGCCGAATCCATATCGTTCTGTAAAGAATTTGAATATGCACTGTATATGGAATGTTCTATATAAAAATGTGCCTTGACTTACAGTGTTGGTGACAGAAACCTGCATGTAAATATGTTTCCTTTTTTGTATTTGTGTGATGCTAATGAAGGCAAAATCTTTAGGTGCCATTTTGTCACACAATGTTCACATATACACCTCCATTATGAATGAATGAAGTTATATATATAGCACCTTTCTAGATACACAAGGACATCTCAATCACAGTCAGCAATCAACCAACACACCTTACTGAGAAGTGGTAGCCAATCGCACCACCTTTACCATCCACCTGGAGAACTGCACACTAGGGCAATGTAGGAACCATTACACATTATAATGTGGAAGGAAACTGGAATGAGGATGGTTTTGGAATGTGGGAAGAAACTGGACTCCCTGGAGGAAACTCATTCAGAGACATTGAGTGCTGAAGGTTTTCCACCCAGACAGGGCCGCAAACCCAAGACCCCAGTGCTGGGAGGTGAATATGCTAACCACTAAGCCACTGTGCCGCTCCATGAATGGTCTAATGTCTAAATGTCTATTTAAAACAGTGTTTAAGGTCTTAGACAGTGTATTTATCACAATTTCAGCTCTGTGAGCGAAACACTGAAGATTCCTGTCTTCCAAATACTACCACTGTGAACAATTGAGAGAACTTCATTTAGAACATGTACATAAAATTACATACAGCGGTATATATTACCCACTGATTTTCACAAAAATACAAGCAGAATGTGGTGGAATCCTCTGTAAAGAAAGGCAGAAAACACCATAGAAAAAGCCCATACATGCCTAGGATGGATAGGTAGGTTAGATGTCTGTGAAGTACACTCCCCCTGCATAACAATCCATAATACCACAGCAAAATCATCATCCCATACAAACACACTGCTCATATCTTCTAGTTTGTGTCTGTGTATGTGTGTGTGCCATGCTACAGTAAAATGTACCCTGCTCTTCCTCCTCTTCATTGTTCTGTTTCCTCTTCTTCCTGGACTTTGAGTTCTTCTTGTTCTTTATGTCCTGTTGTTCCATGATTCTCTGTAAAACTGATCAACCAAAGAAAGAAAACCTTCAGAGGTGAAAAGAAACGCTAACACATTTCTATGCAATATATACAAACTTCACGATTCCATCTGAAAAATACATCATCGGGCTTTGTTCCATGGCCTATGAACTATAACCTTGAGTAAACCTGCTTTTTATTTTCCTCCCGTCCCCAGCCTTGCATCCTGTTTGAACAGGCACTGAGCCATCATAATTTTAGCACTGAAACTAATATTGACTTGTGATGGAAGTGTGGGTCAGAGCCACACAGGCTTACCTGAAATATAAACATTAGCTATTGGTTTAATAAAACGGAAAAAGCAAAAATAAAACAACGGAAGCAAATGAAGTTCAAAATCAGTAGCTATACACTGCATGTGCTCAAAAACCACAAACAGACTCCCACTGGTTTTGCGGTTCTCTTCAACTACATTCACATCAATCAAAAAGTCATTCACTGCCATTCAGCATTATTAAACATATCTGAGGATATAGGCACCTTAGAAAACAAACATGTAACAGTAAATACTGATTTGCTGTTCACTTATCCTTGGTTAGTTTGTAGAGGCTAGATATACTTCAAGCTTAAATGCTACCAAATACTAATGACAGAATGGAGACCTCAATATGCTCTACATATTACACCTCATCACACCAGACAAGAGTATAATGCCAATCCTTTAATCAGTTAAAAGCTCTTGAAAGAACAGTCGTCATTTGAATCTTTTGGCTGATCGGACACCCAGGGGAAGTTCATTCCAACACTGTTGCCCTGGGACACAAAAAGTCTGGACACTTATCTTCCAGGTTTCTTGAGGAATGGTGGGTCAAGCTGAGATGTACTTAATGGTCTAAGGGCTCTTGGTACAGACTGGGTTTTGACTATTGCCATCAAGGACAGATGCAGGCAGCTACAGGAAACCAATGAAGAGAAAGCAGCAGAGGAGTTACGTGGCTGAACTTAGGAACATTGACGATAAGTTGTTATTTATATTATGAGCTATATCCGATATTCATCTGAACAGTTCATGCTCCCAAGCTGTCGTGCATCAAATCATAAGAGGAGCTGTGCATTTGAGCATGCTGTAAAAAAGGGCACATTAAACGCTTTTCAATTTCTATTGACTCTGCAGCCACATCCTCCTGCGGCTGGACTCAGTAATTTAGAAGGGTTAACGATGTGCCGTCTAATTTTGTTTCACTATCCTGACACTGAAAACCGCCCTCACTGCTGTCACTCATTTCCTATTCTCCTCAGCCCAAATTCATGAGGAATGTTGAGTTGGATGGATGTAAAAGTTGCATATTGGATATGTATCGAATTTCAATACCACATATGAAAATAAGTGCTGCAAATGTGAACTAATAATGTAAGATTGAGTTTTTGCCTTTCTCACTGCTACACAAGCGTTTGTGTCACACATGATGGAAAACATCAGATTTGGGCCACTTTTTTTGCTGTGTGAACATAACCCAAGATCTCCACATTGCAAAAAGTTACAGGCCATTTTCTATGCTTCTCAGGATCAGAGTAACAGATATGATACAGAACACAACAAACTAGGAGACTCACCCAATCTAACCATTGTGGTCTCATCACTGTGTGATAAACACTCCTCAAGAAATCCAGCTTGGAATACTGCTAAAAATGTCCCACAAAATTGGCCAAAGGTTCTAAATGTTAACGTGGTTCAATTCTGCCATTAATTAAGCTCATATGGAGGATAGAGTTTTTTTTCTGCAAACTTACATAGAGTTGCCTTTTACAGACAATTCAACAAACAAACAATTAAGATCCTCAAATGTGAAAAGCACAGAATTGATGTGCAAATCTTCACATTAGCATCTGTAATGACACCAGAAGTGAGTGGATCTGAAAACCTCTCTAAAGTGTGCTCACAGCTTTGCAGGCTCTCAGATCAGTCATGATGATGTTGAGTTTTTCAGTGAACATAACCCACAACACACAAGATATTCAGACTTAGAATGAATGAGTCTCTTAAAGTAAATAAGATGTACTGAACAAATCCTTACAATGGCTAGAGACCACAGAGGCGTCTGAAACCAAACCTTTACTTTTCACACCAACATATATCAATAGGCCATCAATTTATTTTACAATATATGAACAAGGCCTCAATTTATTTGCTGACCTTGATATCACTCATTATATTTTCTTAGCAAGAAGAGCACATCCATATGAATGGGCCAGTATGTTGCCTTTGTGTTAGTAGTTTTTATTTTATTTCAGATTTATTTATTTAAAATGTATTGAAAGTTATATCCCAATTCCAGTGCCTGAATATTCTTAATCATTTAAAGTGCATTGCTGGGTGTAGTTACTTATTATATGACTATATTTCCAACATATCAGTTTAAATGGTCTTGAAATATAAAGAATATTGGTTATCACAGTTGTTTTTAGAACAATTTATCATCCAAACAAAAATAATTTTAGATATTTTCACCAAAATGTGTTACGCTCTATTATATTTATATGAATTATTAGGATATATTGTTAAAATTAGGATATATATATTGACAAACGTACAATTATTGCTGACATTTGTAGCTGCCTTTTGCAAAGCACTGTATGTAAACAATGAATCTTCTTGTCATGTGCTTGTCAAGTCATAAAATTAATCTTCACAATGCCTCATATTTTAAAAGTAATGAATATGAATATGAATGAATGCTTTATCATTTAATGTCATGAAATATGATTGAAAAGTTCAAATAAAACATTTAGAAATACTTTTTGGTGAGTGGTAATTGCTACTTAAATTTAACTGGTTTGCCAAAACTGCATATTCATCAGAGAAATGAAAAGCAACTACGTAGGGTTTTCTCTCTCTATTTCTGACATGCATATCTGCTCTACATTTGCATATCCACTCTGCACACTCACTCTTACACACTCACACTTTGCATACTCACTCTTCTTATCATTGCTGGGCTCCAGGTGTCTTTGGATGTAGCCCTCCAGGTAGCGCCTGAACTTGGGTGAGGGAGAGAAGAAGGCCAGACTGATGGCCATCAGCTCCCAGCCGGCCTCCAGGCTGCGCAGGCTTAGATTGTCTGTGGTTTGTCTGACCAACTGCACATACAGCTCGTCTCGCAGGCCTTGTGTTCCCCAGCACTTGGTGACCACCAGCAGGGCGGTGTGGCGGCGGTCCAGACGAGCTGGCCTGTCGCCCATATATACCTGCACCAGCTTGAACATCTCGCAGGCCTCCTTCTTGACTGTGCGCTCACTGGTGATCAGCATTGGCTTCTTGATGGAGCCGCCGTTCCAGGACAGCATGTTGGCAATGGAGACGCGGCGGCGGAAAAGACCCTGAGTGTGCATATTGAAGTTCTTGCTGGCCCAGTCCTCCATATCCACATTAGCAGTGGGCTTGCACAAGGTGGAATAAGGGTACTGGTAGGTGGCGCTGGATGAGGGGTGGCGTGTCTGTAGGACACGGCTATTACCAGAAGGGACAGAAGTGGTGCAGTGACCTGGCCTGCCATCATCATTGCTGTCAGGGTCATCGCCGTTCTGGGGGCGGAGTTCAGGCTGGCCTTTGGATTCCAGTGTTCCTGTCTGAGAGGAAAGAGAGTGAAGTTTAAATTGATGTGAAAATAATGTACATGAATCCATTTTCTGTGTCTCACTGCCTGAAATCATTACGGTCCAGTCTGTCCTGACCAAACTCACAGCAACATATGTTACCTTGTAACCTCAATGATGTCATCATGAGTAGGCCTGCCACATTAACTATTTGCAGATGATTATTAATTACATCATTGTCATGAACATAATGATAAAATGAGCAATATTGAGGTCGGTATAATTCAAGAACACCATGGTGGCAGGGCTAATAATCAGATCAATGATTAACAATTAACAAATTTCTAAGTCTATTATCAGCTTTTCAGCATTTAATTAAAATTAATAAAGGATTAAATGTATGCCAAAATCTAAGAAAAGAGCTCCAAGTGCTCAAGTTAAGAGATGAAATCAAAAGCTGCATCCAAAGGTCTTCTTTCCAAGCCAAATCATGACATTTTAGAGAGCTCTGAGGGTTCATATTAGTGGCCCATCATTATTGTGAACACAACTGTTCAGCAAAAGAATCCACATTTTATCATCCAGCCAGCACTGGATGAGGTACATGGAATCTGTAATTCCATTCTGTTCCATCTGTAACGATAAGAAGATGATTCTTAATAGTCAAGCTAGCATTACAATGAGCACTCTTTCTATCTGTTCCCTCATTACAGTCATATGATGATCATAATGTCACATTATGAAAGTGGTTTAAACCTGCCTTGAAAAAAATACTTTTCTCTTCACACAGCTGAGAAGAAATCAGATTTTCCTGCTCACACAGCTGTGAAGAAATCTAATTTAAGAAAATACTGGTTTGTACCACTTTAACATCATCATGAAGAGAAAGAGAGAGAGAAAAAGAGAAAGAAAGGGTATCTATGTCAGTACTGACGGGGAGAAAAACCCAGACAGGTTTTTATGTGTGTACATGTGTGTAAGAGACACAGAAAGTATGCAGGAGTGTGTATGTGGGGTGCACTGTGCGTAGGCAGCGAGTGATCGGCTTACTCATTCCCCCATAACCGGAACAGCTTCAGAAACCTGGAAACATTCACACGGACTGCGCTTGCTCTCAAAATAGGTGACCCAATATGGAAATCATATCCCAACATCAAACAATACTGCTCCCCCCCCTCCCTCTCTCTCTCTTTCTCTCCCTCCCTCTCCCTCAATCTGTTTCTGCTCGCCCTCCTCACATTACTCTGCACCAAATCTAATGACTAACACATTATTTGCTTACTGACTTTGCTATTCTTTGGCTTATAAGATATAAAATAAACTAAATGTCCAAATGTTTGTGGGCACCCCTTTTTATCACCTATTGCTGACACAGATGTGCAAATGCACACTTGCTTTTCAAGTCCCTGGTGAAAAGTACAGCTGATAGAATGGGACTCTTTATCTTTATCTAGGAGATAAACAAACATGAACCTATTACTCTTTGAGTGGCACTAAAGCCCCCCCCCCCAGCATTGAGCCGTGGAGCAGGGGAACTGTGTGACTCTGGAATGATGGTGCTCCATTCAGTACTTTTGGGATGAGCTGGGTTGGTGGTCATTCAATATCCTGACCTCACTAATTCTGTTGTAGCTGAATGATATGAAACCCTCACAGTAATGCTCCAAAATCTGGTAGAAAGCCTTCTCTGGACAGTTGAGGCAGTTACTCCAACACAAGCAGGATAAACACTTTTTAATACCATTGAAATTGAAGACAAATTTACAGATGTCTCACTTTTGTCCATACAGTCTCATTGTGCTTTCTCATTACTGTGAGCATAATCTAATAATCCTGAATGTTAATCAGGTGTAAAAAGGTTTAGAGCAGAAAACACAGATGCATTATATAATTCCACAAACACTTTCTAAATCGTTCAAAGATCACTTCGCGTACAGTGGAATGGTTTGGAAAAAGAATGAATCACAAGCCCTCATCAGCGAAGCACTGGCTTACAGTCAGTCGTCATAAACAGCAATAGCTGTTTCAGATATTAGATTGTCACAAGATGAGGGCTCACCCTACCATTTATGAACCATTAACTGAATGCAGACCCCATGTTACATGTGATATGGCTTTAACAATGTGGTCATTTCCAGTATAAATTGGAGCTGATGAATTCAACAGGCCAATGGGTTCGTTTAGGAGAGGGAAAAGTTGAGATTTTCCAAGGTTTCCAAAGTTAAAGGTTTCATTACAAGACAGACACTGAGAAATAGAGAGAGAGAGAGAGAGAGAGAGAGAGTGAGAGATACTCAGCCAATGAAGCATATGGAAATTTGGACCATGGAGACAAGACAGCACTAAACAAAGACTATGGCTTAGCCAGTTGGTCCACATTACATTCACCTCTCCGCCTCAACACTCTGTCCCTCCTCGCCCTCAGCTAAACTGCTTTCCATTGGCTGATTTTCCTGCACTCCATCCAACCTCAAGACACTTGAGGTTTTATGAATACTGGTACTATACAAAGGGCAAAGCTCATAGTAAATCCACAATACCTTTGATGACTTACGGAACCTGTGCCAACTGTCTTGTATAGTGAGGCCTAAGGCCTTTGCTCCATGTGTTGTTTCCATAGTGCTTTCTATAGAACCTTGGCTCATCTTCCCTGGCATCTGTGTCACTCCCTCTGGCTTCAGACACCACACTGTGATGCCTTACTGGCACATTCTGTCTGCATGTAAATATCTTTCCTTTATTTTTCCAGTGTTTCGCTGTGTGGCTGCTATGGTGGAGATCCATAAGCATGGTCTAAAATAAAGAAGATTGAAGTGTGATTGAATTACCATCCCAATGATAAAACTCATGTTCAGTATAGTATAGTGAATATTAAGTTAATTATAGGGTATATTGCATGTGATTTTGGTCATGCTGGACATACTGGCCACCCAACTTGGTCTTGCTGCTATTTCATCAACCAGCTCTGTCTTGCTGGTCAAGCTATTTGATTAGTTTAGTGTTGTGGATCAGGCTGGTTGACCAACTTGATCATGCTGGTTATACTTGCCGATCAACTTGGTAATGCTGCTCATGCTGGTTGACCAGCTTGGATATGCTGCTCACGCTGGTCAACACTTTGATCATTCTGGTTATGCTGGCCAGTTTTGTGTTGCAGTTGGAGCAGCTTGGTGATGCTGGTCTTGCTGGCCACCCAGCTTGGTAATGCTAGTCAACCAGCATTCTGGTAATGTAAGTGACCAGTTTGGTCTTGCTGGTCATGCTGGACAACCAGCTTGGTCTTTTAGGTCAGCCAGCATGGACTAGCTGATTAATTAGCTTGGTTGGCTAGGCTGTTCATGCTGGTACATCAGCTAAACCATCATAAATGTAAGCACCTAAATTCTAAACTCAAAAAGACACCCCATGCTGGTAACAAGTTGTTCAAGAATCATTTAGTGCAAATCTAACAGAAATATTGTAGACAGTTTCTTCTGCAAATTCAACTCATGTAAGATATGAATGAGAGATCTGAACGTGGCATCTCTTTATTGATCAAGTCTGGTCCTTCAACAAAAAGTGCCAATCAGCTTGTTGTGGAACTAATGAGGAAAACCTCTCTTGTCATTACAAGATGCAAAAATGGAAACAATCTGAAAATTGTTCATGTTTCCTGAAATTCCAAATGTGATGACCAAATATGAAGAACTAGAAAATTTGGAAAACCAAACAAAAAATGTTTAGTATACCGAATCAAATAGTCAGAGCATTGAACTGATAAACATTACATAGACTATCACAAGCTAAGCTAGTCAACCAGTGACCTGTTCGAGCAGGGATATTTGTTTATGATTGAGCAACAGTTACCACATCATAAATCTGGGGCATGAACTATTAGACCCAATCCAAATGCAGTGACGTCTCTCACTAGCTCACAAGGAAGCTGAGGTGAGGATCAACAAGTGGGCCTGTTGTGTCCACAGAAAACAAAACACTTGAGGAGGTGATGGAGGCAGTGGCTCTGGACCTTCTGCTATTGTTGTTCTCCCTAATTCAATTCTATAAACTAGAAGTAGGCTAGGATTATAGCTTGTGGAGCAGAGAGAGAGAGAGAGAGAGAGAGAGAGAGAGAGAGAGAGAGAGAGAGAGAGAGTGTGAGAGAGACAGACAGACACATAGACAGACAGTGTGTGTGTGTGTGTGTGTGTGAGAGAGAGAGAGAGAGAGAGAGAGAGAAAGACAGAAAGACAGATGGAGAGAAAGAGAGAATCTAGGGAAGTAGAAGTGGTGAGTTTATATTGCAGTTGTTTGATAAATACAGTCAGTGAGTGGGGGATTGTAGTAGCAGTATTAGTGACCCCTGTTAGGCACCAGTTTGGGAAAAATCAGAGACACAATCTGACTCACAGCTAACAGCTATGACTGGAGTGGACATCTCTGGATTATTTTTGAAATAAGAAAAAAGACCAATGTAATTTTGTAAAACAGTAATTTCAGCTTTCAGTTTGGAAGTATTGTGTTACTGTTTTGTTTGTATTCGTTTTTTTCCCCCCACTTTTTATGTTTACAATTTCCCCAATTAGCTGCCTCTATTTGGAAATTTCCCACTCCATTAGGACCCTCCTCTATCACATATAATGTTCCCAAATGTAACTTTGCTCTCTCAGACCGATGGCAAGCAGCATCACCTAGTATTTAAAACTGAGATTGTTTGTGACTGATTTTTGTATCAATGACTTTTATTTTGACAGCGTGATTTTTCATTTGCATTATTGACTTGTATTTTCACACAAAATGATTTTTTTGTTTGTATTAATGATTTATTTTGGCACCTTTTGTTTGTATTAGTGACTTGCTGTTTGTCATGATGCTGTTTATCTATACCTGTGACTTTTATTTTGACCTGGCCTGTTCATTTGTAATAGTGACTGACATGGTCTGTGTGTGATGTAGCGGATGCGTGAATAGATTGCATTACGTTTTGTTTTTCCTTTCATTCCCTTCCAGACTGAAAGTTAATCCGTTGGTCTGCGGTTGACGTCCTGGAAGATTTCTCATTTTTCCACTCATCCTGTGTCCCACGCAACACACTAATTTAACTCTGCTCTCCACCCCCACCACAGTGATACTCTACAGATGTGTGGATTTGATCCACACTCTGTTCAGGTGACACATCCATTCAGTCTGTATGTTTTCACTGTAGCTCTGTGACCAGTTATAGAAAGTAACAGTGGCACTAAAACTGGTAAAACTTTGGAGATTAATCCTCGGCTCACATGCATCCCAAACCGCTGGGGATGGTGGGGCCCATATGGAATATGGATTATTCATAGTCCGTTGCACCACCATACATGAGCTCAATCTCTCTCACTCACATACCACAAGTGCAATAGTGATCAAGTGCCCATACTGGCCTCACACAGCCATCAAATCAAATCAAAATTTATTTGTATAGTGCACAACGGATGTCACAGAGCAGCTTTACAGAAATCAAAAAATAAAAAAGATTAACAACACAGGAACAAAGGATAAGGAATAGATCCCCTGTGTGTATTGTGTGTACTGTGTGTATTTCTCTGTGGCTGAGAGAAACAGCAGGGGGAATGACAGTGTTTCTCATGCTGAACACTGACCTACTTGCTGTACAGTAAAGCTAGTCCATTTCACATCAATATCTTCTGTGCACACACACACACACACACACACACACACACACACACACACGCACACACACACACACACACGTCACAAACATCTCTATCATCCTGAAGACATCCGTCCCTCACAAAAGACATCTACATATGGCCACAAACACCTACAGCCCATTACTCAACTCACCTGAGCTCTGGTCTCTGTAGCAGAATCTAGCTTTCTCCTTCCTGCTCTCGGTCTCCTTCTCTCCCTCTCTTCATCTCTTTCGCTCTCTCTCTCTGCCTTAGTGAAAAGGTTTTCCTCTTCTACTTAGTGGAGGTGACTAAGCAGCAGCAAGCCTTTGAAAGGCTTTGAACCCACGTGTTTGTGTGTGTGTGTGTTGCTTGAGCCATTACAATTTCAATTCAAGCAGATTCTCCTTTTACACAACATATCATCATCATCAGTTTGTGTGTCATGAGATTCTCTCATACTTTCTCTATCACTCTCTTTGTCTTTCTCAATCTATTTCACACTGACTCTCTTGCACTGTCTCTCAGCCTTTCTCAGTCTCAGTATCACCATTTATCTATCACTCTCTTGCTTTCTCTCAGTCTCTCTCTCTCTGACTTGGTCTCCGTCTTCCACTGTCTCTTGCCTCTCATTCTAACTCTCTTTCACTCTCGGTTTCTCTCAGCCCCCCTCTCGCTCTCTCCGTCTATCTTCATCTCTTGATGTCTCTCAGTCTCTCACACTCTTGGTCTCTTTCAAACTCTCTTTCTCTTTCCCCCTCTCTCTGAGTCAATCTCATTGATCTTTCTCAGTGTCCCTCAGTATCTCAGTCTCTCTCACTCAGTCTCTGTCACAGTCTCTCAGTCTTGGTCCTGCTCATCACTTTCTGTTTCTCTCAATCTCTTTCTGTCACTGTTTCATGGCCTTGGTCTCTCTCATTCTATGTCTCTCACTTGTTCTCTCTGTCTTGTTTTTTTTTTCACTCTCAAGCCTTTTTCAATGTCTCTCCTTTTCTTTTGGTCTCTCCCTCCCTTGTCTTTCTTACTGTTTCAGTCTTCCAGACTTACTCCCATTCTCTCTCTGTCTGTTTCAGTTCTCTGACCCTCTTGTGGTCACTTTCAGCTTTTCTTAGTATCTACTTTCAGGTTCTCAGACACTCTTTTGGTCTCTCTCAGTGTATCTGAGACTCTCTGCCTGTCTGGTCTCAGACAATCTTGGTGTCTTTTACTCTCTCTCTGCTTCTTTCAGTCTCTCAGTCTCCCTCAGTTTCTCTTAGACACTCATTGTATTTTTCACTCACTGTGTGTTTCTTTCAGTCTCTCTGACCATCTCTTGGTCACTCTCAGCCCTTCTCTGTCTCTAAAGCTTTCTCTCTGTCTCTTTCAGTCTCTCAAGACTCTCAGTCTCTATCAGATACTCTTTGCCTCTCTGTCTCAGACTCTCTCTTGGTTCCTGTCACTATGTCTCTGCCTTATCCTCTATGTCTTTCAGTCTTCTGTGTCTCTGAGATTCGTTTACTTTCTCTCTGTCTCTCTTAGACTCTTTTTTCACTCTTTCATACTTGCTCCTCCTTCTGTCTCCTTCGGTTTCTTAAATTTTCTGCCTCTTCCACTGACCAAACGTGGCAGGAAAAAACTTAACTTATAAATATAATTTATATTTATTTTTTTAATATTAATATTTTTCTATGTATTAATTTCTATTTATTTATAACTTAACTATAAATATAATTTAAAATATACTTATACACTATAATTAAAAATAAAACTAATTAGATTAATCACCAAAACCAATCCATCTAATTCCAATCTCCACAATCACACCCCACAACCACTCACACCCACACACAGATAAAGCCAATCATGCTGGAATGGAATACTTGCACCCCCCGAGACAGGAAGCCCTTAGTCAGTCCCTTGCTGCTGTATTGTTTCCACGGCGACCGGATGGCGACTGATGTTTTGCTTTTCCATTAAGACAAACCATACGAGACACACTGGGAATCTGACCCAGAGGCCAATATAGAGAGAGTGGGAGAGAGACAGAGAGAAAGCGTGTGTAGATGGACAACATGATTGAAAGTAGACTTAAGTACATTCAAAGATGTAAATGTGAATGCAGACACACATATCTCATAAGGAATATTCTTTAGCTTCCATAGGATAAGGGACCAGGGACAACCTGGGCTCATGAGGTTGCTAACTGGACCCTAGAGGACTAGCAACATGTGGTGTGGTCCAATGAGTCATGGCACCAATGGTTTTAGGTACTTTTCAAATAAGGTTCATGTGTGACACAGACCCAATAAAGCCATGGACCCCAGTTGACCATAAGGAACTGTGCAGGCTGATGGTGGGTCCAAACTGGTATGGAGGTGTCTTCCCATGGCATGGGTTGGGTCCACTGGTCCACCTAAACACATTACTGCTTGGTGACCATTTGCAGCCCTTTGTGGACTTCATGAACCCCTACTATCAACCATTCCAGAAGCATAATGTATCGTGCCACCAGGGCCAGGTTGTCCTGAAATGATTCTATGATGTATTTCAAGTACACATGTGAGACTGTGACTAGAGGAATGTTAAATGCCTCGTTCAAACACCAATAATTCATGTCTACTTGGCACAAACATGCTGGTCAGATAACACATCAAATTTATGCAGGTGTAGGTGTCCTCAAGTTGTCCCCTGAGGCATAAAGCCGTTTCACTGTCAGTTTACATGCTGCTATCCCATGACTTTTGGTGTGACACGCAAGGGATAGGCTGTGTTGAGAAATCTTAGAGTATATTTTTAATTTCATTCAATATCACTAATTATGGAGAATAATTATCGTTTTCCGATGCTCAGTTTTGCCTTTGGACTGAACAGAACAGAACTCACTTAAAGCACCTCAATACCAATAAAAAGGTTTGTGGTTTTGAGAGTTGTTTTTTGTTATTATCCAAGTGTAAATGACACACACTCATACAAGTGTTTTACCTTTGATGGGGAAATATTTGGTTCTGGAGATGACAGGCTTGTCTGAGAGACTCCACTTTTCTCCAGAGAGTCCACTTTCTCATATGTCCTTTTCTGTCTCCCAGCCATGGCATCCATTGCTAATGGCGACAGTGGAATATCACCATGGTTATTACTACCGTCCCGGTACAGTGAGCGCTCACTGGCTGTGACATCCTCCCTGGACCCTCGTGCCCCACCAGCCCATGCTCCGTTCCGTAATGATCCCGGTGGGGAACGGACAGTACCGCCTCCAGATGCTTCCGAGCCCATTTCTGTGTCCAGACTGGCCTTGGACACAGAGCGGCTCACTGCCGCCTTCATCTCTGCCATCAGCTTCTCATTGAGTGCCATGAGATCTCCGCTTCCTGCTGATCCAGGTCGTCCTGAGCCAGCTGTCCCGGGCCCCGGAGCCCTCCTCCGGTTCTTCCTTCGCAGGCTAGGTGAAGGTCCAGTGGAGTAACCTGAATCCTGATATGTGACCGCTGCTGGTCCTGGATATTCTTGGGACGTCAAACTGCTCTGCCTGCTGTGCCTGGGCTCTGGTAGCCTCCAGGAATGCTTTTTCTCCAGAGAGATCTCCTTCTTGACCTGGGATGGAAGGCTTTGAGGTATCTCAATGGGACTGGGGACCAAGGGAGGCTGTGAGTGGATTAGGTTGGGATTGTGGGCAAATGAAGGCTGGTGTTGGATCAGGCTGGAACTAGAGACCAAAGGAGCCTGAGGCTGGATGAGCCTAGAGGAGGTTGGGTCCACATTGACCATGTGCTTGATGCACTCGCGTCCAGCTGGGCTGTAGTCACCAGCTGAAGGGTTCCGCCTGTGCTTACCGTGCGGGAACTGGAGGAGTTTGGGTGGGGGAGCTGATCGGGGTAAACTATGGGTGGGACTGGAGATGTAGGGGCTGCGGGTTAAGGGCTGAACCCCTTCCACCTCCATTTCCACTGGTGGTTCATCATAAATGGGGGGATCCATAACTGGTGGCTCATCGTAGATTGGCAGGGCATGTGTGGTGGGTGTGGCTCCATAAGGAGGTGAAGATGGGCGGTGAGCAGCCATTACAGGGTTTTGGGGAGTTGGGCACGAAGTAGAGCCAGGACTGGGCATTACCAGACAGAAGTTGCCATTGTCTGCCTTCTTGAGCTGGAAGGCTTGCTTGGAGTCTCCAGGGACAGCCATCTTTCCAAATGGTCCGAGCCAGCTGGAGTGGGACGGACCATAGGTGGTGCTGCTGACGGAGGGTGGGCTGATGAGATGGTGGGTGCTAGCAGATATTGCAGAGTGGTTTCTGCCAGTGCTGCTCACTTTCACCAACATGGCTGCCTTGGAGCCTGGAGCAGGCTGCCATCTTTTAGCTGGTTCCCTAGGACATCAACAAGAGAGGAACATTAAAACTGATGCAAATAAATGTAGACAGATTTTCACACAAACAGATTTAACTAAGAAATTGATATGCATTACAAAACTCAAACATTTTGAATCATTGGTTGAAAGTTTAGAATTACTATTAAAAATATCACTCAAAATGTGGAATCACCATTGGCCAATCAAAAGATTTGGAATCATTGTTCAAAACTTTGGAATCTCTCTCTCTCTCTGTCCAAAGAAAGACCCTCCAGTATATTCAAGGGACAACTTAATCAACGTAATCATGAAGACAAACATCTAAACAAGTTTGCATGTTCTTCAACAATGGGAGAGAAGCTTCTTACAGTGGATTTCTCTCTTATCAGCAGCTGAAGCTGCGCTGGTGCATGTTTTGATTAAAGTGTGGTCAACAATATGGAGAACAGACAAGTGCACATGTACTCTCCCTCCCTCTCTCTCTATCTATCAAATACGTACATAGACTCATTGCTCAAAAGTTTGAAATCACCATTCAAAGATTTGGAATCACTGCTTAAATTTTTGAAATAACCATTAAGAGGTTTCATATCATTGCTCAAAACTCTGGAATTACCTTTCGAGGAGTTAGAATCATTGCTGAACACTGAAATCACCATTCAAAGGTTTTAAAAAAATTGCTCGAAACTTGAAATCACTGCTCAAAACTTTGGAATCACCTTTCAAGGAGACAGAGGTATTAGTAAAAGATTTTGAATTTCGAATGTGTAAAATTATTGCACAAAATACTGTTACCAATGTTTCATTATTATATTAAATATTAAAATAAGGAATACAGAAAACCACATAACAGAAAAAGTTATTTTTGTGTTGCTTATAATATTTACATATATGTCTACTCTCTGTTATGTATTTGTAACTGCATGTGATCGGCCTCTCTCTGCTGTGCAATGCTGTATCGGACAACATTTTGCTTATTAAACGAATATGTGCCTTAGTCCAAACGTCTCCATATCTAATAGACAGGAATGCATGGTTGAAATGCCAGCCCTGGCACTGGGTCTAAGCACACATTCCTCTCTCTCTCTCCCTCTCCCTCTCTCTCTCTCTCTCTCTCACTCTCACTCTGTCCAATGAAAGACACTCCATTATATTCAAGGGAGAACTTAATCAACATAATCATGAAGACAAACATCTAAACAAGTTTGCATGTTCTTCAGCAATGGGAGAGAAGCTTCTTACGGTGGAAATTCCATTTCTCTCTTATCAGCAGCTGAAGCTGCGCTGGTGCATGTTTTGATTAAAATGTGGGCAACAATATGGAGAACAGACAAGTGCACACGTTCTCTCCCTCCCTCTCTCTCTATCTATCAAACACGTACATACACACTCACTCACACACACTTTCCAGAGTGCTGTAATAGTGCACAGGAGAAACACAACAGGAAAGGCTGTGCAGGGAGTGTGTTCCAGAGAGAGGCGGTGGCTGAGGAGAAAAACAGGATTTCACACACAGCAACGTTCCACACACTTATTAAAGCAGTAGTACACACACACACACACACACACACACACACACACACACACACACACACACACACACACACACACACACACACACACACACACACACACACAAACCATGCACATGCAGATGTTTACACAACAATCACATGCAAATCTAAGTTAAGTAATCCAGTACAAGAGTGAAGAGTCTATGATTGTTTATTTTTGTCACCTCAACAATAACACCACCATCACATCTCCAAATCCAGATTAATAAACGTGTATGAGTGTGATCCTGCTAATCTCACTACAGTTCAGTTCTGACTGTTTCTTCTCCCCAGTGCAGACCACCACAAACATACACGCCACACCTCTACAAAACATCACCTAACCACAGTTACACACCCCACCCCACACACTTGCGTTTAAACTGCCAAACACACCATGTGCACACACATCTGTGCATTCACGCCCACACACAAACACTCCCACACACTCCCCCCACAAACACGAACTGAAATAATGTTCAGTACAATGTCCAAGAACATAGAACAACATATATATATAGCCTAGCATCACTTTAGAAACACAACAGCCTTTGATGAAGCAGTGTCAACACATTCAACAAATACAATTTCAAAATGTGTTGATTCAAAAAGTACCAACTCAAAAAAACAACAACTACACACTAAAAATACCATCTCAACAAGTACCAACTTCTTATTTTTGATTGCTGTAAAGATGCTCTGTGACAGCATCAGTTGTAAAAAGCACTGTACAAATGAACTGACTGATTTTATTGATTGACTGATTCTGTCCCATTAACCAAGTAGCAACACAGCATGTACAAACTCAAATTAGAAACATCCATTTTTTCTCATTTGAGAAAACCCAACAGGTACCAAAACAACCAGCTTGAAATCTGTCAACTCAAAGTACCAAATCATCAAATCCCACCTGCTATCATATCAATTTAACAAATACCATCCAATAATGTGTGAATTCAACAGGTTCCAACTGAGAAAGGATCAACTCACTAACAGAAATGTTAAATATCTACTCTGATCTAAGCTATGTAGGCATATTTGTTACTCTATTTCGGGTAATATGTAGCTGAATTAAATGCACCATTATCTGCTCAAAATCACACTTTCACACACATTAACACTCATTCCTGCACCAGAAACATGTGCGTGAGTGTATGTGTCAGTGCACACACACACTTACCCCTGGTTTTCCCACAGCACTTGGGACAGCGCTTGGCCTGGCTGAGTTTCAGTGTGCCCTGTGCTGCCGTGAGAATGCCCACAAGACCGACTGAGTGGTAAGAGAATGGAGAAAAGTATAAGACGAGAAAAAAAAGGGCTAAAGTTGCCAGTCTTTAAGACACACAGCTCCCACAGAGTCCGCTGACAGTTTAAAGAGATCAGTGTTAATTTCTGCTCTCACTAGGTACTGTTCAATTACCTCGTGCTAGAGAAAGAGAGACAGAGAGAGAAGGAGGGAGGAAAAGGAGAAAGGAAAGGAGGGAGGGGGCAAGGCTGTGGTCTTGGCCCTCCTTCTGTTTTACGGTAGCAGACACACACACACACACACACACACACACACACACACACCCACTCACCCACACACACACACACACACACACACACACACACACACACACACACACACACACACACACACACACAGTCATAAACCAGTTAATGAGCTAAGAAATGAATCAGTAGATTTTTTTTATTAAAATCAAGTTTGCTCTGCTTAGCTAAACAGTTTGGTCAAAAGCATATTACATTGGTTAATTAGAGATAATATTAATTAGCTAAACTGTTAATTCAGTTCAACAGCTAGAATATTATTTTAGTTCTACAGTATAAACCAATTAGTTCAGTTAATCAGTTATTAATCAGTTAATAAAACTTGCTTGTTTTATGTTTGTCATTATTTTATAAGTGAAGAAAGTAATAAGAACAGTTTGGTCAAAACTTTATTAGATAAGCAGCTCATCGGCTCAGTCGTTAGAACTAAGCACTGCGTTCTGCGTTGTATTTCTTGAATTGACACTTTTTGAGTTGATACTTGTGGGACTGAATATATTGAATAATTTTCTCAGTGCCAGCAGGTTTGATGGTGAAATACTCTTCAAAACAACACTTCACACTTTACACACACACACACACACACACACACACACACACACACACACACACTTGACCTTGGGTTGCCACTCCCTTAGACTGTCCCAGCTCCCCCTCTCTAATGCATGAGAAACCTCAGTCCCAAAGAGGCACTCATCCAACTTCTCTCTGCCTCTCTTCTACCACTTCACTAGACTCAGCTCTTCAAGAATAACTATTGTTCATCTCTCCATCCCTCCTTCTCATTTGCCTCTATTTCAAGTCTAAAAACATCCCTCCACAACCCCAATTCTTTTCTAAACATTTCTTTTCATCCGTCTTGCCCTACTCGTTCTTTCACACACAATGCCTATTCTGTCCTAATAGCTTTTAAAAGTCTCTCTCTCTCTCTCTCTCTCTCTCTCTCTCTCTCTCTCTCTCTCTCTCGCTCTCTCTCTCTCTCTCTCTTTCTCTCTCTCTCTCTCCAAAACTGTGGTCGATCTCCACCCATTGTGCCTCCTATCTCACGGCTCCAAATGTCAACAATCTTTTCATAGTGGCGAGTAAATATAGAGTCCACAGGCCGTAAACATGCTCACTACAAAAGATGGAAAACTGGAAAACTCTGAATCACACACACACACACACACACACACACACACACACACACACACACACACACACACACACACACACAAACTATATCAAACTATATCAGACTACATCCCCCCACCCCTACCCCAACACACACACAAAGCTGGATTTCAGTAGATGGACATTGGACAATTATTAGACAAACAAGGGTCTTCACTGTCCAAGTAATGCTAGATTTTGAAGGATTGTGGTGAGCATTTGATTGCTTTCAGTATCAAGAACATTAGTATGGTCACCACCCCACCTAGGTTCCAAGTAGTTCAGTGGACTAAGGCACTGGCACCATGGCCAGCGGACATCTCTGAATGCCTGTCATCAGCAGCCAGAGTTCAAGATCATAATTAGACAACTGGTGCCCAATTAGCACAGTCTCTCCCCATTTCTCCCACTGTGATGGTGGCTGGCACAAGCATCTATTGGCTGGTGTATTAGAGCTGTGGATCCAGGGCTTGTGGGTGGGTTGCCCAGTTTGAAATTAGGTGGTGGCTGACTGCAAATGGAAAAACTACCTCTAGAAAGGGGTAAAATACAATTCAAAGAGTTGTGAGTTAAAAAAATATTACAGTGATAGTCAACACTACTGCACACTATAAACTCGTTTAAAGCAACTGTAGCCATCATGTTTTAATGCTTTCATCCAGTGGATGCTTTGCAGAGTTTTAGAGTGTGTTGACTGCCTCTGTTTGTTTGCAGTGTGGAGGCTCTGAGGGCTGCTGGGGAAATCGGGGCTCGGGGTCTGAGTGCTTAGTCGGGATGTCCTGCGGGAGAGGCTTATGGAAAGGTTCAAAGGGTGCTTTTCCAAAGAATAAACAGGAAATAGCAGCAGAGCAACCCAGCCATCAACTGCTTTATGACTGATGGAGAGTTAATGCAGAGAAAACACACACACACACACACACACACACACACACACACACACACACACAGTGTGAAGCAGGGCTCTATCTCCTTTTCTGAGTGGGAGAAAGGGAGCTCATGAGCTAAAGAGCATACAGGAAAAAAATGCATTTATTCATCAAATGAGAACTTGAGATACTTTTCAAAATTTGAATAATCATTCATGCAAGTCACAGTCTGTTCCATCTAGTGCCATATAGCATGTGTAAGCATTATTATGTTCCATGAGTTTACACACACACACACACACACACACACACACACACACACACACACACGCACACACACACACATATGCAGACCCATCATTCTTGTCTGATCCATCATGATTCCATGAATTGTAAAAAGATGATGAAAGATATGGTGGTGGTGGGGGGGGGCAAACAAGACTACTACCATAGTAATAACCATAAACCACTACAGTTCCCTCAATACCATGCAAATCCAATGGCTTACAGCTTAAGCTTTCTGGGTGGGAGATGAGCTTTTAAAATGTACCCTAATAATGTGTATTGAGTATTCTCCGAACTGTGACACCATACTGTGATGGTTCAGCATAAATACATGTACACCCCCAGTACTGACAACTGGCTAATCCACAGTGTAGCTAATGTTAACTATAATACCTGCTGTATTGTTGTTTATCATAGTATTTGTCTAAACTATGTTTTTAAAGGGTTGTATGGCCATGAAGACCTAAAAATACAAGTTTGCTGTCACAGTGTCAATTGCTTTGACTTTGGAAACTCCTCATCCTATCCCAAAAGTATTAGATGATGCACCATCATTCCAGAGAACACTGTTTGGCTGCTCTACAACTCAATGTTGGGGGCTTTATTCCCCTCTAGCCCATGCCTGGCATTAGGCATTGTGCCAATAGGTTTATGTTTATCTGGTCCAGGTCCAGAGAACCCTATTCTATTGGCAGTACGTCCCTACAGGGACTAGATAAGCTCTCTGTGTGTGTGTGTGTGTGTGTGTGTGTGTGTGTGTGTGTGTGTGTGTGCACGTGCACGTGTGTGCATTTGCATAGACAATGGACAACCAAAGTGATATAACTGAGGCCAAACCACCCAGGAACGAAGGCCACACAACAGGGCGTGTACTACTTGAAAACTGAAACTTTGACCAGTCTCCATGGTGATGAAAATGACCGCTGTTTGTTCATTTTAACTTGACCTTCACACAGTTATTTATGCATATTCAAAATTCCTTTAATCACTGGGGTCTGATTTCTTTGTTCCTCATCTGGACTGTGTGGGAAAGAGTAGCTTCCAGCTTCATGATGGAACGGCTCTGCACTAGAGCATGGCCCCAGCTCTCTGGCATCAAAGGTCACTAGGGACAGTGGCAAGAGGTATGAATGAATTGAGCAATTTCTATGGTGCAGCACTTTGACACACCCCATGCCGAGTCCACGTGCACGCTAGGTATGAATCAGCCTTAAGTCTCACACATACACTTGTGAACTTCCTACCCCTCACAGATTTAGCAAGCATGACCTCATATTCCAGTCCTCTAAATAAACTTCAGCATCTTAAGATTACAACCTTTTTTCGCTCACCGATGCTACCCGGCCAAACCAAACCAACAACTTCCCCAGCAAGAAACTGAGCAACTCACTCAAATAAACACTCATCTGCAGGGCAAATGAATGGTGGGTGGGTTGGGCGGTTGAGGGAGACAGAAAGAGTGTGCGAGAGTAGATTAGCTATAGTTTAGTCACGGCGCCAGTGTTGGAGAATGACCTCTACAATGTATCATAATGGCTAAAATGGGTGAAAATCCATTAGCATTCCAGACTGTTCCAAATCTTTGTAAGCTTTGATGATCAGGAGCATGAAGAAAAAGTTAAAAGTCCTTATCAGTGTATGAGGCAAACTACACACACACCTCTGTGAGTTTGACCTATTAGACAATGGCCAATTTAACTCATATCAAGGAAAAGACAGGAAACACTAAACACACATGAAAAGAACAATAAGACCAATATACCAATCTATCCCACCAAACCAAACACACATAAAACCCTCAAAATGTGAACAGTCCCAATGAGAGACATACAACAACAAATATGGAAGAAAAACACTACAGCAATGAACTTCTGTAGGTCAAATCCCTATGGCTTAATCCCAGAAGGAAAAGCTCATATTCCTGCGCAGCTGTGAGGGGCTGCACACTGGACTCCGTAATGAGCTAAGAGGGCAGCTATGAGGTCTGGAAGGGAAGAAAAGAGATAAAGGTATGAAGAAGCAGAGGGTCAGAGGAGTGAGATAGAAAAAAATGCACAAGCTGTGGACTGTGAGAAAATGTGGGCTGGAAGGGAAAACGTTAAGGTTTGAGATGAACATAAAAACAGAATTTTCACACTGATTTGAATCATTTAAAGAGTTGGTACTTGGAGAGTTTACAACTTGGTTTGGTTTGTTTTCACACAAAAATGCATCACAACAAGCCTTGCAAGAGCTGCTTATAGTTTTCACCCCTTTTTGGTCAGACTTGCCTTTGGCTGGAGCAAGAAACTAAATACAGAAAGAAGGTTCTGTGTTCTAGTCTAGTGCATATTACAGTTTAACGTGGAACAGTAGCAGGGGCGGCCACCTGCCCAAACAAATTGCATTTAGGGTGAAAATGAACTCCAGTTTAACCAGGCGATTCTGAGGGAAGTGACCGATGAATATCAAGTTGACTTGTCCAAATGTTTGTGGACACCCCATGTATTGAATGCATTCAGCTACTTTAAGTTGTACCCATGCACACACAATATAAGCTGGCATTGCCAGGTGTGGGCTAGCGGTGTATAAAGCCCCCCAAAGCATAGAGCATGTGAAGCAGTGGAACTGTGTTCCTTGAAATGATGGTACTCCATCAAATTGTTCTGGGATGGAATCAGGAGTTTGGCATGAGTTGGGGAGGTGGTCATCCCATACCTTGACCTCACTAACAGTAACTCTTTTTGCTGAATTCTGAATCAAATCCTCAAATAGTAGAAAGTGTACCTTGGACAGTAGAGACTCCAATAAAAGCAGCTTTAATGCACTTGATTTCAGAAGAAACAGTGAATGAGCAGGTGTCCAAATACTTTAGTCCACAAAATGTGTGATGGGCCACTTTGTGCAGCTAATGCATGTCTGGTTTTCAGTGGAAGTCTACATAATCTGGAATCTGGAATGGGAGCCTTTGAAGCTTTTGTTTAGACTTATCTGAAGATGGAATTAGAAATGTACAGCATGTGTGAGTGTATGTTTGTGTGTGTGTTAGGGGCAGGCTAGAGTTGCACACCCCTCTCTTTCTTTTTTCTCTTTCTCATATATGAATCCTTTTTTGCCTCTAGACAAAAGTGAACAGTCCGCCACACACAGCTTAGTGTCACGAGGGAGCAAACTGTGGAGATCTTATTGTTGGATGGGTCGCTGGATACCAGGATTGAACAGCAGTGTGTTTACCACTGATTCAAATCTCACTGACCACACACCCAATAGCAACACACCCGGCCTCTTGCATGACTGTAAACACACCCAAAGCAGCTGAATGCTTGTAAAAAAGTGTGCTCATTATACACACCCAAGTTATTCTATTCTTAATTCAGAGAGAGGGAATGAGAGAGAGGGTGGGGGCATCCTGAAGGGATTAATCATGGGAGTTGAGCAGGGATTTTGAAATTGGGAAATGGACTATGGAATTTTAGGACTCTGGAATGCTGGGGAGAGTAGGTAAGCACAACTGTGAAAGTGAGAGTGGGAGAGTGGAGGGAGGCATACTTGTTTCTGGGTTTTGAGATAACAAGAGAACAATATATGATTAAAAATAAAAAATAAATGTGAATTAAAGATAACAAGATGAAATACAAGGTACTGAGTGTAAAAATAAAACAAATTCTAAGACAAAACATCAGAGAAAAAAACACATTGCTTTATCTAGTGGTAATAAAATCAGTCTACTGCAGATACTGTTCCATGAAGATGATCAGGCGATAAATAATTGCAGGGTGTGCAATGAGACACATGGAATTTGGGCATGATATATAATTGGCAGTGAGTGGAAACTTCAGTCTGCAATTAACGTTAAAAACGAACACCAGACAGAAATAAAAAGGGAAATTAATTCTTAGATTTTTAGTTGCATGACAGCACCAACTTGAACATAAGATGAGACATAGGGCAACTTATGAATAAAAAGGAAAAAATATGAAAGAATATATTGTCACTGTCACACAAAATCTCCACCACAGCAACTTGCAGAAGAAAAACCTCCTTGACTCTCAATAAAAGATTTTATTCCAAGTCCATTTATTGTGACATTTTAAGGCAACAATGGGCAGATTTACATTAAATCAAAAAGTGAAAATTGCTCAAAATTGAGATTCATTGTTTTTGTGCAAAAGTGACTAAGTTGTCTTTCGCTGAACTGGTTCAGGAAAAGTGGAATTATGACATCTGTTATGACCCAATCAGCCTATACAACAAGCATCATACAACAAGCAACCTACCCAGAAACTACTCCGAAAACCATCCCTAAAGCCTCTGAGATCACCTCCCCATTCCAGATTTCAAGGGCAGGGGACATACTAGCAAACTGACAGATAGTTACGACAGGGCCATCATTTTACATGACTGTAAACACACCAAAACAAGCTGAATGCTTGTAACAAATTGCATTCATTATACACACCCAGCTCACCCTATTCTTCATTCAGGGAGAGAGAAAGAGAGGGGGGCATCCTGAATGGATTTATCATGGGAGTTGAGGAGGGAATTTGAAATTGACTTTGAATCCATTGATTTTGGAATGCCGGGGAGAGATTGTGAGTGTGAGCATTGTGAGAATGGGAGAGTAGGAGGAGGTGTCATCATGTCTGTGTTATGAGATACTCAATGAAGAGAAGATAGAATGTATGTGTGTGTGTGTATGTATGTGTGTGTGTGTGTGTGTGTGTGTGTGTGTGTGTGTGTGTGAGAGCCCACACATGGGAATATCAATATCACTTCCTCTGCTCACTTCAGGGGGTCAAATCTTTTGACCTTTGCTCCATATGCTAACCTTATTGAACTGATGTGAGGAATATGAGCCTGAAAAAGGCAGCTTTCCATATGGCAGACATCTCTGTGCCCTATCCACCCGGCACCACTTAATGCCACTCACAATAAAGAACAAAACTTCAGCACTTCAGTCTGTCATCCTATATTATATACATGAGAAAGAGGACAGGTGAAAGGCTCAGCTGATCATCTATACTGTCCTAATGGACACCCAGCACCCAGCATTCCACCCAGCACCCAGCATTCCACCCAGCACCCAGCATTCCACCCAGCACCCAGCATTCCTCTTTAAACATTATATTCTTTTTAACACACAGACACAAGTACATATACATAACCAGTGCACTTCGTAATCCTGAGTGGGTGGGTGAATTCTGCCATACTGACGAAGAGGGAAATAAATCTTTTGAAGATGTGGAATTCTGAGGAGGAGGCAAATAAAGTTAAGGAGCTTTGGAAAGTGAAGCTAACTCGATTTGAACAAGGCTCGTCCAATTGGGTTAGCAGTCAGGGAGTTTCAATTAGCATGAGGCCGAGCTGAGCAAGAGACAGATGCTTGAGTTCATCTCTCCAGGACACACTCTTGCCTTTAAGCCTCATGACTGACTGCAACTAAAAGAAGGTTAAAATATGAATATAAAGGAATATACAGTAAATTATTATTAAAATAATATTTTTATAAGTGATTTATCTAATAGTTCTAGAAGGAAATATTATATTGCAATAGGACAACAATGACATTTTCAACATGGGGGGGTAAATAAATAAATAAAATAATATTGCAATATATAGTACAATTTATATATATAAAAGATATAATCCTAAATATAATACTATACATGCATTTAAGAGAATAACAGAGGATAACAGTGGGGATATATGATAACAAATTAAAGGAAATATACATTCTTAGTTAGATTTTATAATAAAAGGGTAATAAGGTAATATATGATTTAAATAAAGGAATGTAAGATAATACAGGGGAATCTATGAATAAAATAAAACACAATATAAGATGAAATATAAATTCATACATTGTCATTGGCCATAGGGAGGATCAGGAAAGGACAAAGAAAGGGGCCATTAGGGACAACAGATCAAAGGGGACAATCCTCCACCTGAAACTTTGTGTGCTGGTATTTCAAAAATTCAGGCCTGTCGCACAAAATCGTATCTCTGAAATGGCAACTTCACAGGAAAATGTCTTAGCTTTCAATGAACATCAAAGCAAGTCTATTTTAATTGGTCAATTTGTCAGAAAATTGTGAAGAACAACAGTCTGACTCACGTTACATCAAAAAGTGAATAAATGGACATTCAAGGTTTTTGCGTACAGTGCTTTAAAAAAATATTTATACCCTTTGAAGTTTTGCACATTTTTTCAGGCTAAATCCACACACTTAAAATGTAATTATAGGGATTTTATGTGATCATTGTTCCAATGCAACTGCTGTCAGACATCTGCACTGGGTGCAATGACAACTGCCCATTGGTAAATAACATGAGCCGGAATTCGAACCTGCCATCCTCATAGTGTTACTGCTTTAGGCCACTGAGCCACTCGGAGCCCCAAAGGTATGTATTTTTGAATCTGCTAAATGCTTCAGGAAAACTGGCAGAGGAGACGCCTGGATTCAGATGTATAAATTTGTACCTGCTATTAAATCTGACTCAACTTTCACAAAGTACAGTAACTACGTCTATCAGTATGTGCTTAAAGGTGAACTTTTCTGGAATGAGCAGCTCATCAACACATGAAAGGAAATGAGTCAGTTCCATGTGTGTTTTTATCAGTAAGCAGGTAAAGGTGTGTCCCAGCATTGTGGCAGTCAGTCAGTTTCCCTGCAGTAAAAATCATGTGATTAGAGCAGCAGGTGCAGAGGTGGTACAACTGAGGACATATGTAGTTTCATTATGAATTAAGAGTGAACTTCAGCTTCTACAGTTAAAAGTGGTAACTTAAGGCTTGCACGCATCTCTCTCTTTCTCAGTCACCCTTGTTCTTGGCTCCTCACTCTCTGACTGAGGTAAATGGGGCGGTACTTGGGTCCAGGCCATAGAGGCCAAGGCAACACTGGGAAATATGGCAGGAATTCAGCCTGGCATAAACACAGTCAGCTACAGCAGACTGGTACTGTATCAACCAGTATCAACAGCACTACAGCGCAGGCACTTAATGCAGAATGTACGACAAGCTAGCACAATGTTATCCCACTTCACTGTGTGTATGTTCTGAAATGAGATGAGATATGAAGAACTGACCCAGTGACCCAGTATGAACCATCATAAACCATGCAGAGATATATGGATAGATATATGGACAATAGACACCTGCTCATTCGTTGTTTCTTCCACAGTCAAAGGCATAAAAATGGTTCATCACAAATGTTTTGGACAGAGCGCCATCATTCCAGGGAACACAGTTCCAGTGATCCATAGCTCATTACTGGGGCCTTTATACCCATCTAGGCATGGTGTCAATAGATTCATCTGCTTTCTATCAGAGTCTCTCTGTGTGAGCAGTGGGTGCAACTTTAATAGAAGGTGTGTGTGGAGAGTGAGAGAGAGGGAAGCTCACTACTCTGGAAAAAACATCAGATAAGGTTTGATCAGATGTTAAGCTGCTGTCCCAATATTCAAAAAGCAGACACACACACACTTGCATGTGCACACACACACACACACACACACACACACACACACACACACACACACACACACACACACACACTCACACACTCACACACTCACACACTCACACACACTCTTTATCAAGGGTATTTCATCAAAGCAGAACATGTGAAAAGACCTGTTAGAACACCTGAAGTTACTTCTTGACATGACAAACAGTTTCACTTTCTCTCCCCTTCACCTCCTCCCGTATTTGATCTGACTGGTGGAGAGGACGGGTGGTTAACTGCCAGCTTTGTTCTCTCTAGGAGAAAGGAGGGATGTTTACATGAGGATTCTAATCCAAACGGATTTCTCTATGCGGGAAGAGATAATACAAGAATCTGCTGAGCAGATTAACAATGACAACCCAATCCTCTTTATGAGGCTGTTTCAGCAGAGAGACTGAGACACCCACACACATACACACACACAAAGATACAGAGAGAGAGAAAGAGAGAGAGAGAGAGAGAGAGAGAGAGAGAAACACTGAGAGTGTTTCACATGGAACTGCAATTTAATCATTTGACTGCGAAAATAACTGTTAATTTTATCTGTAGTTCTAATCTAAACCCATTTTTCACATTCTTGCGATGTATTCCCATATAAAATTCCCAAATCAGTGCATCCCCATGCCTCTGATAACAAATTCCCATACTGATGCATTCCTGTGACTCCCATTTCAAACTACGATATCAGTGCAACCCTGTGACTCCCGTATTACACCCCCTAAGTGATGCATCCCTATGTCCTTCATTGGTGCATCCCTATGACTCTCATATCAAATTCCCACATCGGTGCTTCCCTATAACTGTGGTTTGCTGCTGCGAGTCTTGTGATTCCTTAGATTGCTTTGCACCACAAAAATCCTTACAGTCACACACACAACCCTGCTCAGATTCACGCATACAGTACAGCCCAAAGATGCCAGCCCTGTGAGTGTATCTGCCTGAGTGTGGTTCTGGCAGGAGAGATCAATATAGAATGTAGGGATGCATGATAGGGACATATGACGCATGGGGGCGACAATATGAGAAGCAATAAATTATGATTACATTCTCTTTTGCCCACACATCATCTTTTTTAGGATGTGAAAAATGTATGATATATTACACTGTACTTATTCTGTACTTTAGAGCATTATTTATAGGTTTATTACTTATGTGCTGATCTAAAGACAGACTGCTAGCACCAAATAATTAATAACCACCATGAACTACTCAAGAATGACAATTAAACTAGAAAGATATTAAGCATTTATGAGGGAGAAGAACAGCAGTGCGGACCCCCACACAGGCCTTAATTCAGGCTTTAAACTCATAATAAATGCCTGTCCAATAAACAGTGCAGCAGGTCAGACTGAACAAACTCAGCTCTGTGCCTCCCAGCAGCTCCAGAATAAAAACCCAAATCAGCAGCAACAATGGCACAGATTCATGTGTAAATCAGTGAGTGAACACGCCTGGTGCCATACTGACTGCCCTTTGTGCTTCAGTGGAAAACAAGTGACCACACATTCACTCACTCACACGCGCAGTGCAGGATCTAAGCCAGAGAGATGACCCATATGCCAAAGAAGTGTGGGGATGCCCCCTCATAACCACAGCATGATTAATAAAATGATGTAACCTCACACACATACATACATACACACAGAATACACTCAGTACAGTATTACAATACAATACCATGCAGCAGGGGTTGAATGTTTGACTAGTACAGAGGGGCTGGTCCACTTTTGGCTTTGTGGGCCAGCATCTAGCTTTTGAATTTGATGCAGGCAGCTACAGGAAGCCAGTGAAGAGACCACAAAAGATACTTGGCTGAACATGGGAACATTGAAGACGAGATATGCGGCTGCATTTTGAATCAGTTGCAAGGGTGTGCTGGTACACATAGGAAGACCAGCTAGAAGTCTTGAAATGACAAGAGACTGAATAAGCACCTGAGATCTATCAGATATCAGATATATCAGATGTATTCCCAGGTTTGAGCTAAATGGCTCAATATAGCTATGAACAAAAACCATCTCTGATGCTACTCCATATTAAACTGCACATAAATCTGTGACGGTCTGAATCACAGTACCTTCTTCCAGTATTTACTTCACCTCAGAGAGGTCTGACCAATAAGTGGAGAGAATGAAAACAACCTGAAACGATGGGGAAAATACATCATTCAAGGGAACGGCAATGTGACGAGAAGGCCTGGTTTGCTCCAGACATAATGCTTGACACAACCAAATAGTTCAATCTTTGTTTCATCAGACCAGATAATTTTGTTTCTCATGGTCTGAGACTCCTTTAGGTGTCTTTTGGCAAACTTCAGACTGGCTGTCATGTGTCTTTTACTAAGGAGTGGCTTCTGTCTGGCCACTGTACCGTACAGGCCTTGTGCTGCTTCTGGAATATTCTCATCTCTCCAGAGAGCCATGTTGGAGCTCTGTCAGAGTGACCATTGGGTTCTCAGAGTGACCTCTTTGACACAGTTTGGTTGGGCGGCCAGCTCTGGGAAGAATCCTGGTAGCTCCAACCTTCTTCCATTTACAGATGATGGAGGCCACTGTTCTTACTGGGACCCTCAATGCAGCAGAAATTCTTCTTCCCCAGATCTGTGTCATAGTACAACCATGTCTCAGTGCCTTTCCAAATCATATCTAATCAACTGAGTTTACCACAGGTGTACTCCAATCCAGCTGTGGAATCATCTGAAGAATCAGTGGAAACAAGATACACCTGAGCTCAATTTTGAGTATCATGGCAATGGTTTTGAATACTTGTGTACATGTTTTATTTTTAAGGAATTTAAAATGTTTCAAGCAATGTTTCTCACATTGTATTGTACGTAGAATATTGAGGATCCATTTTGGAATATTGATGTAACATATGAAAATGTGGAAATAGTGTCAGGATGCACTGTATCTGTACAAGGACTAGACATGCTGTGTAGGTAGGTAGGAAGACAGATAGATAGACAGAGAGAAAGAGAGAGAGAGCGAGAGAGAGAGAGAGAATGAGAGACAGATAGAAACTCACTGACCTCACGATGGTAGCTCCACACAAGCTCTGCCAAGACATTCACAAGACTACAGTTCAAAAGTGTGTGTGTGTGTGTGTATGTGTGTGTGTGTGTGTGTGTGTGTGTGTATGTGTGTGGGTGTGTGTGTGTGTATGTGTGTTTGTGTGTGTATACATATTCAGGAGCATCTACTAAAACTGCCAGGCTTAATGAACAAGTGCCACAGGGGCTTCAAATGTAATTAAAGTGTAACCCGGGGGAGCCTGTTACTGTGCGTGTTTAGTGAGAGTGTTTTGTGTTAACAAATGAAAGTGTGTGACCATTTAAGGGTGATTCCATTAGCTGTTTGAGAATCCTGCACACCCCCCTCTCTTTCACATATACACACAACTCCGCTATCAGCAATAATATTAATACCACCTTTCTAAGACTGAGTAGGTCCCCTCCATCTAACTCATTTAGGCATGGACTCTGCATGTGGAACACTACACACCTGCTCAATCATAGTTTATTTTGAGGGTTTTAAAAAGAGTTGATCTTGCATTGTTTACAGTGAATCTTTCAACTGTCCAGGAAAATGGATCTACTAGATTTTGGGGCACTGCTGTGAAGATTTGATTGCATTTGGCCAAAATAATGTTAATGAGGACACAATGATAGATGATCACCACCCCACCTCATCCCCAACTCCCTAGCTTATCCCAAAAGTACTGGATGGAGCACCATCATTCCAGTTTCACTGCTTGAAAGATCAATGATTGGGGGTTTTATATTCCTCTAGATGGTGCCAATTCATGTTTACCCAATCCTATTCTATTGGCAAGTCTTGCCAGTGGTGTTAATGTTATGGCTGATCAGTGTAAATGTTACATTTATATGTAAGGCTGATGTGAATGGATGTCACCTCAGTTTCTAAATATGGTAAATTTTGATGAATGATTATTTCATAGATAAGTATGGACATCAGTGTCAGTCCACATTCCCATATCTGATCATCCCTGCGTGATTGAGAGCATAAAATAAAGAGGAAATATTCAAAAATGAATAACTGTTGAAAGAAATTACATTCTCTCTCTCTCTCTCTCTCTCTCTCTCTCTCTCTCTCTCTCTCTCTCTCTCTCTCACACACACACACACACACACACACACTCACTCACTCACTCACACACACACTCACTCACTCACTCACTCACTCACTCACTCACTCACTATACATTATAATTATTTTAATATCTGGTCTGTATCCAGCACAGTACAGCCTTACAAAAGTATTCGCCCCTTGGCTTTTTACCTATTTTGTTACACTAAAGCTTATATTTAAATGTTTTGTTTTTATTCTGAATTGTATGTGATACACCTGCATATGCAAGTACTCTACGTTGGTGATGTGAAATTAAAAAAAAAAATCACTCCCTTAGCTATGAAGCACCTAAATAGTTCTGGTGAAACCAGTTACCTTCAGAAGTCACATGCTTAGTGAAATTAAGTCCACCTGTGTGCAATCCAATTGTCACATGACCTGTCAGTATATACACACCGGTCCCAGAGGCTGCAACACCATTAAGCAAGACACACCACTAACCAAACAACACCATGAAGAAGATCAATCAAAAAAGAGGCAGCACAGTAAGGCAGTAAGGCTCATTTTGAGTTTGTCAAATGGCATGTGAGAGACTCCATCAACTATGTATGGAGGAAGGTGCCCTGGTCAGATATGGGTCAGACCAAAACTGAACATTCCGGACACCAAGGAGAACGCTGTGTCTGCCGAAAAAACAGCAAATCTCATCACCTCAAGAACACCATCTCCACAGTGAAACATAGTGGTGTTTCGAAGTGTATTCATTAAATTGAAGTGCATCTAATTTAACTGTTCTGCAGTGTATATTATTGGACTGTTCTGCACCTCTCATCACCTCAAGAACACCATCCACACAGTGAAACATGGTGGTGGTGGCAGCATCATGACTGGCAGCAGAGTGACTGAGAAACAACAAAAGACTAAGAGAGGGAGATTTAAAGAGAGAGAAAGAGGAGTGAGACTGTGACAGAAAGGCAGAGAGAGACTGAGTGAGTGATTGAGAGAGGGGAAAAAAGAGAGAGAGAGAGAGAGAGAGAGAGAGAGAGAGAGAGAGAGAGAGAGAGAGAGAGTGTGTTGGTGTGTGTGTGCTGTACAGGCTTGTGGAATTTATTCAGAGGTGCTGACAGGGGAGTATAATGCCTCTATATAAACCTCTTTCTACTCTTTCATTCACTCCCTCCTTACCTCTCCACACCCTGAAGTCTCTCTCTCTCTCTCTCTCTCTCTCTCTCTCTCATTTTTATATTTCACAAAGAAACACACACTAAATCTAGCTCATGTTGCTTCTTGCCATATATAGGCACTGCTGCTCTCACTGTATGCATATGTAAGTCTGTGTGAGTGTGTATGTTTAAGTGGGTGTAGAGTGGAGCAATGCAGTGAAGGAGCTCAGTCACGTTTTAGCTCCTTCTGCCACCTCAGCACATGCAATGGCCTACACACATGTGAGAGAAAACGCATCATATTAAACTGTTCTGCAATGTGCTGTACTGAACTGTTCTGCAGTCTATCATATGAACTCTTCTGCAGTCATATTGAATCATATGAATCATATTGAAGTGTATTGAACTGCATTCATCAAACTGAAGTGTATCTAATTTAACTGTTCTGCAGTTTATATGATCTAACTCTTCTGCAGTATATCATATGAACTATTCTGCAGTCTATCATATTGAAGTGTATTGAAGTGTAACTTATCAAAATGATCAGCATTGTATCATCTTGAACTGTTCTGCAGTGTATCATACTGCACTAAAATGTATTGTATTGTTATGCAGTCCAACAAACTGAACTGTTGGGCAATATATCATATTGAGCTGCTATGGAGTATACTGTATTGAACTGCCTGGAGTTTGTGTTTTAATTTTTATAATGTGTGGTTAGCAATTTATTTAAAATGTACATTCATTACTCTAATAATCTGATATTCAGAATTTCTGATTTTCATGTGCCATAAACCACACTATCAACAGTAGAACAAAAAAGGCTTGAAATGTTTTTGACAGTTTTCTTATTATGAACATAAAGACACTTTTTTATACTATTCACATTCGTTTTTGGCAACCTGAAAAACAAAATTAAGATATTAATATGACAACTCAATTATTGTAAAGAGAGTTTTTTCTCTCTGGATTCAAAACAAGTCTGAAGCAAGTCAGTGCTAATCAAAAATAAAAATCCCCATCCTCCTAAAATCCCTCTTCACCCTTCCCCTCCTGAACAAAACAAACCTGGATCAATAAAAACAGGAATAAAGCTGTAAACCATAAAATGTATGAGGTGCTTTTTTCCACCAGAGATTTGCATGTACTTTACATTGTCATTTGTATAGAATAAGGTTAAGGACTATCCCTAATGCTTTGTTAGAAATTGTATACAGTATGATAAAAAATAACACTGACAATCAAATCACAATTTATTTTTTACTACTTCCACTATTTATACTAGTGTTCCATAGTATCAATACCAAATCTGTACCTGTAACTGTATTAATTTACTGAGAGCTGTACAGTTCATCCCAGCCAAACCATTACGATCAACAGTCCTGTTGTCTATTGTGAAAAAGTTCATTCATGTTCATAATTTCATTCAGAAAGGTAAAATGTCTATTTAAAATGCATCACATGTAGCCTATTTGTTTTACTGTTGATCAGTATATAAATTTATAGCTCATGAAAATAGCTTGTTAGCTTAATTTTTTTCATTTAAAGTTCTGGGACATGCTGCATGCCATCACCAGCCTGAGCCCGAGAGAGCAAACTGGCCATACTCGCTCTAGGTGGGTAGATGGTGCTCTCTCCCCAAATCACACCAAGTGCTATGCTGGCCACTACAGGCATCTAGTAGGTGTTGTATTAGAGTTGGGGACCTGGCACAGTTTGAAAAGAAGCTGTGGCTGACTTGATATGTATAAGAGGAGACACATGCTGGTTTTCACCCTCCTAGTTCTGGGAGCATCATATGTGATGAGGGGAGAGTCCTAACAGGTTTGGGTAATTGGTGTTTTCAAATTGAGAGGAAAAAACAAATATCAAATATCGGCATCAACATGAAAAAGGCCTGACATATGTCTCTCTTAATATAATAAATATAAAATATATCACAGTTTACCTTTTTGAATTATGAAAGAAAAACATGTATGATACTCAGATTTTATTTAGATGCAAAAGTGCTAGAAACTTAAAGCTAAAAGACATCCTTAGATATTCCCCACAACCTGAATGACCTATGCTGGTGCATTATCCTGTACTAGCACTGTATTTATTACAGCTAACATGGTAATAGGATCAGGAGTTAAGATGGTCACCAACTGTGGGATGATCTGGGGTAGGATGAAGCCCACTGAAACAGATCAGAGACCACCAGTGAGCAATCTAATTTCACACTGCCGTATCCCCCCATATCACACTGTGAGTCACAGTCTGTCTGCATCCAGTGCTGGTGGAAGACGTCAGCTGAAAAGAGTGCTGGGAGTCTTTTCACGATGACTCCAAATCTAGTGTGACGGTTATCAGACTGACGTGACGAACTACTGACCAAAAGGAAGGGCTTATAATATGAGAAAGGGAATTCATGACCTACATGGTTTATGGTACACAATAAGAAAAACAGACCGGCTCTGGCTCAGATACGCACAGGGCCTGGTTTCTAAAGTCCTTATTGTGTGGGTTTGTGTACATGCTGCCTATGTGTATGTTTACATGTGTTCTATGTATTGTGTCAGTGCGAGAGTTAAGCACAAAAAGTTATGCTGTGTTTACATTTGGGTCACCTTAACCACCTAAACAAATGTAAATCTGTGCAAACTGTGTAGTTAAGCTTGTAGTTCAGGGTATGTTAGGGTATGTTAATGTAGTTAAACAGGTTCAACCTGAACTTGCTTCTGTCACCTTCTCATATTTGTATACAGTATATGCACAAAAGTATTGGGACTCCTGCTCATTCATTGTTTCTTCTGAAATTAAGGGTATTAAAGAGTTTATCCCAATTTTTTTAATGGGATAAAAATGATAAGCCATATTCAATGACAAAAAAGAAACACCTAAATAATACAAATTGTTAAAGAAATAAAAAGTTATTTGTGTATCATAATAGCCAAATTTGTCACAATATGATCAGAGTTTATCATAATGCTCACCCTTAGTAATGCCCACTCTTGTAACTCCTGCTCCAGAAAAATACTTCAAAGACATCACTAAAAGCCCATGATGTTACATCAATGAGTACATGTAAGCTTCCAACCACAAATGCTTATGAGATGTTTCACAATCCTTCACTCACCTGCTGCTCTGGCTCCTCTCCAGACTGTCCTCTGTTCCTTTAGATGTCGGCGTCTCCCTTCCGCTCGCCAGCTCCTGAGAATTTGTTGAGATGGGCAAAACCATTCCGGGCAGAGGACTGTTCCTGTCTTCCCCTGAGCTTGCCCCAGACCCAGACCGCACAGGCTGCCCATGACCCTTCACCACAGCTTCTGAACTCTTCTTCATGGCCTGGAGCTGGGCCAGGGGCACAATGTCACAGCCCTGAGGTCGGTGCCACACTGTCTGTTGGCTGGTGGAGTTGTAGTAGTAGAATCGGTTGTTGTTGTTATCAAACAGCTCCCACCATTGGTTGCCGTCGGCTTGGCGGACTGGCACATCCAGTGGCGGCTCCCAGCCACACTCACCCGTCAGCAGGTTAACATACATGCGCTCCTGTGAGCGTGGCTCCACGATCTCCACCCAGTCAGATCTGCAGAAAGAGGAGAGGTCATTATCATTGAAGAACAAGGTGAAAGGAAGATAACAGAGTATGCAGGGATACATGCAGTCTGTAATTATAGAGTGGTCATAATGTTATGGCACATTAATACATGGAACTGTGCTTGTGAATGTGAAAATCCTTGAATGTAAAAGTCATTTAAGGACACAAAACGAATCCTTCAAATTCTGATGATTAAAGACCCCCATATAGTGACGTTTATACTCCATATAAATACATCTAAACAATTTATACGGCAATGCATTTTGAGACCCCTTGTTGATGGCAGTAGTTGATGTAGCTTAAGCCATGTCTCTTTACTCCTTTGTACAGCTTAATGCAGACCCTTATATTAGAGTGTGTGTTATTGAAAGTTTGAGACCCCTGATCTAAATAGAGCAGCACTTTTACCTCACAAAACCTTCCAGCTAGCATCAGCTGCAGTGTGTGTGTGTGTGTGCGCGCACGCGTACGTGTGTGTGTCCTTTTTTTCACACACAGCTGCAGATGCCAGCTGGTCCTCATTTAGAACAAGCCTGACCAACAGGTGGATGCAGGTGTGACCTTAAGAAGCCTCTTTTTCATAGAAGAAGCTTAGGACCTTAACCTCTCAAACCCTATATTTAAACCCATATTTCTTTACTTTCAAACCTAATTTACTATCATAATTAACATGAATTTCATAGGCCCTAAAACAGAATCCTGTGGGGCACCACAAGATATGTTAATCCAAACAGTTACTAAATAATTTACGGTAGTTTTACATTCATCCTTGGTGATCCGATCATAGTTGTCAACACAAAGTACAGGTGTGAATGTCACATATCACTGCCTTAGCCATAGAATACATAATAACGGCAAGGCCACACCATCCACTGTCTGCAAGAAATAGCTAAGCACGCTAGAAGAACCAATGATCTAATGGATGAAGGTCATACTAATGGCTGGTGCAAAAGTGAAACTAGGTACCTTATCTCAATTTAATTGATTAATGTGTGCCATGCCATCAGGTGAAAAGGTCAGTTGCTTATGGCCTATGACAAAGTAGATTCAGAGAAGAAACTCAGCTAGGTTAAGTGTTCTCAGATGTTAAAATGTATGTGAAATCAGTTTCACTAGAAATGCTCAGCTTTGTGGCCAAATGAAAGATGACAATATGATGAAAGCGCAGTTTTGCCCAACTGTGTGTTTATTGTGTTTTAGTATAACATTTTTACTTACTGCTGTGTTTTGCTCTTCAGTTCTTACAAGGATTGTCTTATAAGGATCAGATATTATTATTATTATTATTATTGTTATTATTATTATTATTGATTTCCCACTGAACTGGCTCAAAATTAGTTGAACCTAAATTATTTGTCTAAATTAGCAATAGACTATTTTAAACCTGAACCAGTTCCAATCCTTTGTTTTCACTGCTGTGTTCTAGCAGAGCGGCCTCTGGGTGTTACTAATAGACATTATTCCCTGTGATTCTCAGAATGTAACAACACTGTTTTTATGCTGCAGTGTGAAATTTTACAGAAGATCATGGAACTTAATCTAATAACTGTGATTGTTGAGCTTTGACTAAGTTTTTCCTTATTCTGTTTCTGCTCATGCCACCAAAACTTTATAAGGAAATATACTCTTGCCACATTACTACTGATTTATGTCTGGTTAAAAATGAAATCACACTCAGATTTATTTCCATCAGACGTTTTCTTGGGTTTTAAACCAGCACTGAACAATGTGTTCAAAACCATTCAACTACATTGTAATGGGAGCAATTGACTGGGACTAGAAAACTAGACTGGGACGTTCCAGTTCAATGTGGTTATTTTACTCAATTATTTGAATGAGAGGACTGTCAGCAGCACAAAAATATAACATTACTAAAGATTCATTCACTACTGTGCAAAATAAAACTATTTTTATACTCATATATAATTACATTACTAATATCCACTTACACCTACAACTGTACTCTGCAACACTTAAAGAAAGCCAGCCTAGCAAGCGTGAGTTATATGATTAAGGTATATGATTTGAAATTAAATCTGTGCTGTCTTCAAACTGCTGCACTACTCCAAAGAGCCAAAGAGGCCACGCAACAGGCCCAGGGAACACAGCCCATGAGGAGCTCCAGAGACCAGACCCTGGCCCCCGGTATGAGATCCACACCTCTAATCTCCTCTCACCAAGAGACACAACAAAGGATCTGTAGTTTAAGATTAAGAGAGCCATCCACCTCTGCTACAGATGGCCGAGCACTAAGCTCTCACTTACACACACTAATGCACACCAGGGGTTAAAAATCTTCACAGTTCCATTTAATTCGATTAGTTTGGGGAAGTTCTATTCAAGAAAACACACTGAACACAACAATGTTATTAAAGTAATATTTACACAGCGGACTACAACAAATAAAAATGCACTGCATATTTCTGCTGGACATCTTTTCCCCAAACTTTAATATAGCGATAATCAAACATTTAGCCATCCAAAAAACCCCAGGAGAATTCCCAACTTCAGAACTTCAGATTGATATATTACAATGTAACACACACACACACACACACACACACACACACACACACACACACACACACACACACACACACACACACACACACACACACACACAGATGTCCTATACACTGATAAACAAGCTTCCAACAGAATAAACATCCCATTCCATGTCCCCATATTGGCCGAAAACAACTAATTTTACCTTCCAATGACCGCCTTCCATAATCTGACACATCTGACCACAGTACGGCTGTGTTGACCACCTCAGTGCCCCTTTAGGAATGACTGTTTTTCCTGCATGGATACCTCTGAGAAACTCAGGACTCAACAGATCATCCATGACTGAAACACCATGGCAAAACACACCTGTTCAAGTCTTCTCTGACGCTCACAGCAGGACACACACATACACTTACGCCAAACAGAGACTTAGGATAGCAGCAAAACACTTGCTGAAATCACTCAAGGATTCAGAGACCCCCAATATATGTACAAATGTTTATGGACGCTCCATCTAATGAATATATTCACCTACTTGACTAAGATGCACCCATTGCTGACACAGATGTGCAAATGCACACACAGATTGTCTACTCCCTGAAGAGAAGTACTGGAGCAGATAAACACAAACCAATTGGCACCGTGCCTAATACCACAGGCTGTGACTGAAATGGATCCATATTTACACTTTAAGGCATTAAGTACATCAGCCTTTGAGCATCAGAATTGTAAAGTGGAATTCAAACGTGGTTTTGAGGGCACTATAATCCCACAATTTACTGGTAATTTATTGCAAGCATCATAGCTTACTATGGACTGTAAGTCTTGCTAATACAAAACACAGTGGCATGAATGGAGCTGATGATGTTTGCTCATATAACTGCTAAGCTAGTAACAGATACAATCCACTGGACTCTGTGAAGATGTTTTCCGTAACGTAAGTTCATTAATGGGAGGTTTATGATTGTAAGCATCATAATCAAGGATTATTCCATGAACAGCACAGAAGTTTAATAACTTTAAAACAGAATGTAAAGGAACAGGGATCCACTTCAGCCACAGCCATAGTTTGTGAAAGACATACATTTAGAATTAATGACAGAAATACTGACTCTCATTCTACTTTAAATATTACAAGCCGAGATATGTACTTTGTAGGCAGTTGCATGTCAGTATTAACCTACAATAGTAACCTACAGACCCCTATGACACACACATCATAACAATCTACAAGACTTACCCTATTTTATCATGGTGGCCTCAAAAAAAAGTAACCCAGCTCAAACAACAGCTAAAACCCCTTTCCAACTGAATTAAATCCCAGTTTAAATGTCAAAGGTGCTTCCAGTACACAAAGTCTGGCATGTGTGACTGTGTCCTATAAATAAATGAAATTGGTGAATAAAAGTATGTCAAACTACGACCACATCCCACAATATTGGCATACAGTTCAAAGGTTTAGACATTTCTCTCACTTTGTCTGCTCTTTCTCAACTTAGATCACAAAATGCAACATGTGATGTGTTGATCTATGTGCTGTGTGATCACATCTCTATCATAAGTAAGTGTATGATTCCTCAGTGTGTTGTCAACTATGAAAGTTTAACTCATGGTTATAATACACCATAAATACCCTGCACAATGCTCAGAATCCAGGCAGACTAGCTGTTATTAAAATATGCAAACTCGGCTCCACACACACACACACACACACACACACACACACACACACACACACACACACACACACACACACACACACACACACACTACCTGTGAGCAGTGTTCCAACTTCAAAACGTCTCTCCAGAATTTTCCACATGCATCCTTGCTAAATCCATCATACAGAACTTTAAACTACTCCCAACATCTCGTTTACATCTCTTCAGGTGGTGTGTGGATGTGTGAGGATGTTTGTTAAAGCAAGAAGACTTTTCGATTCCTTATGAAGAAGACCACATCAAAGGATTCTGTGTGGCTGTGAGAGAAAGAGGTAGAGAGACAGTGAACACAAGTGAGAGAGCCTTTTGCCGCAGAATCAGCCCAACCCTCCCACTAGGAGATCCAGAGCCATCTGCTAACAGAGAAACTGGTGGTCAGTTTGTTGTGAATCACCCTTTGTTGCCTGATACTGGCCACTAGTCGCTGACCCACAGTCACACCACCCCATTCCATGACCAGCTGCATGACCAGACTGACTGACTGACCCCTCTGGGCAAGAGTGTTCCAGTGGGGAAAAAAACAGACAGTATATGATGAGAGGAGCAGCCCAATCTGTCAATGGATCGTTTATTACCTAAAATGTTTTTTTTGTTTTTTTTAGCATCCAACAATAAATAAACTCTTAATTAGTGTTCATACTGGGATACACAGGTTGGTGGAAGGAACAGAAAACAAAGAGTTGCACTAAGTACTGAAAGGGAAGTACAATTTAACACTCTGATTTTCAGTTCTTTAAGTATTTTATGTAAACACTCTCCAGGATTGATCCAGATATCAAGTTAAAGGTGGCAAACAATGCAGCAATTGAATATTTTAACATGTTTTTAATATATATATATATATATATATATATATATATATATATATATATATACACATTAGATTTTCTATTTATTAAGTGTTACATAATTTTCTGCTCTAAGAAGAAAATATATATTAAAAAGGTGCTTTCTCATCTGATGGTATCATCTCCAGTTTGGTTCAGCTGAGGTAGTCTGGTCTGTTTTAAAGGGAGCAGATGAGAGACAGAAGAGACAGCTTCCGCCGCAGCTTTTGGTTTGTTTGCAAACCTTAAGACTGTTGCACACCAGATGCCTAATAGCACTCAAAATTTTAAAGACATTGTTTTTAGTAGAGATACTGTTTAATTCATCAGTGCATCACAGAATTTGTCTTCATTAAATCAAAATAGTCAGTTTGAGCTTCAAGTCAATTTGAACTTGAGTTTGAATTTTCAGGTTGACTGTGTGCCAATGCACGGTGGCTTTCCCATAACTAGTGTATGACATGGTATGCTGCGTTCCAGTATCAATAACACCATTCCTTTCAAAGCTTTTTCCAGTGTGATGGGTTTGGTAAATTTTTGCTATTTAACAGTTTTGAAACTGCCATGATTAATAGACCTATTTTGGTCTTACTGGATTTTCACGGTCCCAGTGCATCACTTTCACTCCTATCCCTCATTTTTCAACTATTCTAAACTAAAAAAAACAAAAAACAAAAACAAAAAAACAGCTCAACCTCTACAAATAACAAATGATCTTGATGATGATGAGTCTTTTAAATATTTCATAAAACATGAGGCTCGCACTTGCACTAAGTAAGCTGCTGAACTCTTTTTTTTATTTCTAAGTGGACGTTTTGCCTCACGCCATCTTCAGCATCATTCTAAGTGTAAACACATGTGGCCTTAGATGTTCACATATCTTTCACATGACCAACAAGCACGTTTACCAATATCCTAGACCACAGATAAATGATACAATATAACCTATTCGAATCCACCCAAAATATAATCAGCCATTTAAAATACATGCAAGATTAAATTCATTGATCATCCCTTATGATGCCTTTATTATTACTAATATCATTATCACCTCTCCTACCTAGTGTAACTGTTTCTACACCAATTCATCAAAGATACTGTACATTGCCTTTCATGGTCCTGCCTTAAGACAACTCCTTAACCTAGTTTTAAGTGTCCTGATATCTGTCCAACATTCCTTGAAATTTCCTCCAATTGATATTTGAAAAGAGAGAGAGGAATTGGACAAGACCAAAGTGGTCAATTCCTGACTGATGTTCATGATTTGGTCTTGTTGCCCAATGTTACATGACCATATCAAAAAGAGAGAGAACAGGATGGAGATAGAGAGAGAGAGGGAGAGAGAGAGAGAGAGAGAGAGAGAGAGAGAGAGAGAATGGAAAGTTTCAAACACATACACAACAGAGCCCCTGGAGGTTCATCATGAGATGACAGTTTGTACACAAAAGCAGTGAAAGGGAAACAGATTAGGGGAAAAACAGATGTCTCTCTGTTTATGAGTTTTCTGTGAGTTTAATCCACATCTCCAAACTCCAACTGACCTTAGAGCAGCACTCAGAGGCACAGAGACTGAAACCATCACTTCTGAATTCTCAGGAGACTGATCTCACAGCAGAATCTTCCCTTTGAGGAACATCACACAGCTTCACCCATACATGTTTGAGCTTCTATGAAAAAACACTACAATAGCAGTCCATGTTGAATGCTATCTTGTCTTGACATTCAGGAGTGTGTGTGTATGTGCATATGTGTGTGTGTGTGTGTGTGTGTGTTCCAAGTCTCCAAGCCAGCAAGCTTTCACTGGCATTAGAAAACTTCCCACGCTCACACACACACACACACACACACACACACACACACACACACACACACACACACACAGATTTTTTTCTGAGGACAATAGAGGTGGGTTTTGCTTCAGACAGCAGTGTTATCGACGGTTCCAGTCCCCCACCGACCTCATAACACTCGCCAAGCCCGACACAAAGGACATGAAAGCTGCTCTGAGCTCATCACTACAGCACAATCTCTGCAACCCTTTCAACACAGAACCAGCAATCCTACATTCATCAAAGCTTTTAGACCACGTTAGAGTTGCTCACACCAATACAACATATACTGCATGGACAAAATTATTGGGACACCCGGTCATTCGTTGTTTCTTCTGACATAAAGGACATTAAAGAGTCTCTCCTGCTTTTTGTTGGAGTGTCTCTATTGTCCAGGGAAGACTTTCTACTAGATTTTGGAGCACTGGACAAGATCATTAGTGAGATCAGGATGCTGGATGATCACCATTAACTCCATCCCCAATTCATCTGATCATTGGATCATTTCACAGAACACACAATGCTGGAGGGCTGTATTCCCCTCTATCCAACACCTGCCATTAGTAATTATATTTAATCACAGGAAAAATGCAAGATATCAGGTAAAGCTCTATAATATTCACATGTTGAACATCAAACATAAATGTGGTTCACAGAAATATGGTTTAGCTCAATAATTCTGCAGATCATATATTAGTTATCATTATTTAAATTTCAGTTCAAATATTATTCTTATTATACTTATTTTGTAACCATATAAAAACACCTCTGAATTCCACTCAACAAGGACAGAAACTAAAAAAAAAAATCAAAGATTGTCAGTTCCTACCCAGCTTTCAGAATATAAAGTGAAAACTCTGAAAAGTACAAGTCTGCATTGCCCACACATCTTTCAGACATGTCCAGACAAGCCAGCCGTCACTGAAAAAGGGAACAAAGCTCTTCTCTAGTCACTGACTTCCAAACAGTCCATGGTCTCCTCTCCTAACACTGTAGGAGAGAAGTCTGTAGCTGGCTGACAGGAACCGGTCGTAAATCAGCTCTTGAATAATTCTGGGATGAAAAACTGTGACAGGGAGATGTGGGGGGGGGGAGTTTATGTATTTACATTTTCCAGACTTGTGTAAACGATGAATGCAGACTGGAAAGGAGTGTGGAGCCGATCTTTGACATGGAATACCACGCTCGTTTTCGGATCCGACCTTTGCGAAGGTACCTCAGTAAACAGTCAGCGGGGTCCTGCTCAGAATGGTAAACAAACTAAAATTGAAAACATGTCTAAGGTGTCTTAAATACACACTCATGTTTTACGCCATCAGGTCTGAAGGCGCCTGGCGACGTCTAAATTGGTTCCACATGAAATATGTGCACCTTCTGCATAAACGCTGTAGGATTTGTCCTGTTCTATGACGAGAAGTGGTGCTTCTTCTCCTGCCGCTCAGGCATAAGCTGGCACAAAGCCATTGTGGGTCTGTATGTGTGGGTGTGTACGTCCCACTGTGAATGTGGGCTGTGACATCGACTGACCATAATTCAATAACGGGACATTTAATGTCAACAGCTGATGTTGATATTTTGTTGTTTTTAAGTTGTGATGTTACGTAACCAAAATCAACTGTCACGTTTTGAGGTAAGGAGACTAATACTTCACAATGAAAGCATCCACACCACATACAATTCTAATGTTGGTAGATGTTGACATTGTTGAATTGAACGTGACATAAAATGGTACATAAATTTCAACATCAAATACTGGAGCATGACAGAACTTGATGGAGCTTTAAGGACAAGTGTTGGATTTTGACAGATCTGTGACTTTAATTTCCAACTTGTAGAAACCTCTTATGTCTATAAAACACACACACACACACACACACACACACACACACACACACACACACACACACACACACACACACACAAATTAATTTCTAGGAAGGAAGATTTAAATGACTCAATGATTGTGTCCCAGTACTTTTGTACATATAGTGTAGATATATAGATGAAGCAGCGTTCATCATACAGTGAAAATGAGTAAAAATGAGGTTACATTAACCTCTTAGCTCCAGTATAAACCTAAAAAAGCAAACATCACACACCAACATTGTCCAAACTGCTAGTTTAAAGTCATGTCCACTTGGCCCATGTCTGGCGACTCTTGAAGCATCACAAGTTTGGCATTTGCTCTGTTTATGCTGCGGTCAGAGCTGGATGCTAAATCCCATGTGTGTTTCTGTGTGTGTGTGTTTGTGTTTGTTTACACAATGCGTCTCCAATCTGTAGAAAGTTCTGGACAATGCAATGGTTTTGTCTTAAAAGCCCAAAGTGTGATCACACCAGTTTCAGTAACTGCAGCCGTAATGTTTATACAGTGTAGCATAATACATGTTTATATTTTATATGCACATATGTGAATATATAGTGCAATCTAACTGATGTTTATGTTTGCCAGCCTGTTTATTTTGACTCACATCCCACACCAAGACAAAAGTGTCAGGATAATATCTTCGCTCTTAAGCTTGAGAAGAATCTAACATTAGTTAATGATATGACTCAGGAGCTGATTTAAATTGTTATGTCTGTGGTGTACAGTGACATTCTGATGTTTAGGCATCCTGGTCAAAATAGCTGGAACCATGCTTCAGCTTATGATAATTTGGGAAGAGACTGTAAAAGTGGTGAGAGAACTTCGAGAAGTTTGTGCTGTAATTTGGGTGGCTTCTGCTTTTTGGTCAATCCTCCGATCCAGGCATGAAAGAGGTTGTGAAGGTTGGGAAGCTTTTATGCTGAAAAGTGTACCATATTTGATGGCCTCAAAGTCCCCTGCAACTACTGTAGCACCACCTACCTAATACCGAGTAGGCTCCACTTGTGCCACTACAACAGATCTGACCATTTGAGGCATGAACTCCACAACATTTCTAAAGGTGGTATCTAGCACCAAGTCTAATGTAAGCTGCAGATCATGTACAAGACCTTTAAGCTGTAAGGTGGGACCTGAAAAGTGTACCATATTTGATGAAGCCAAATGAAGCCTCATGATGTATGTGTGCTGCATTCATGGTGCAGAAGGGTTTTGGGATGTCTGACCTCACCAACAGCTGCAGAACCACCGTGTTGAACTTTGCTCCCATATCTGACTACATATCTGACCACTAACCTGATATACACTTAGCACATATCACTCAGGGCAGTGAGGTAAGGATCAGAACTAACACACACCCCTAACAGCACGGAAGGCGAGTGGTTTATCATTGTACATCAATGGCAATACATCAAACATGTTCTTCTGTGGTTCTTCAAAGAACTGCCAAGAACCCTCCATCCTTTAATTGGAGGTTCCTTGAAGCACCTTAAGGGTTCCTCCACAGTTTCAAACTGAAGAATCCCCAAAAGTTCCTCAAGGAGCTCATACTTTTAACAGTGTAGGTTTAAATCCTGACCCATTTGTTCTTCACAAAACACAACCAGTAGAGCAGAGAGAGTCTGAGTCACACAGACAGGCTAAGACTCAAGCACACCTGACTCATACACACATCTGTGTCTAAAATCTGCTCTCACACAACAGAAACTAGACACGGACACACTTACAGACACAGACACAGGTCATGCAAATGTAATGCAAATGGAAAATATATCAGCTGTCATGTAAGTGAGCAGCACTCTTTCAAAAGTGATCTCATGCCTACACACGCTTTCCCTGTTAAATGTTTAGAGGCATCTTCTACTGTTAAAAGTATGAGATCCTTGAGGAATCTTTTCAAGGTTCTTCAATATAATAGCATGGAGGAACCTCTTAAAGTGCTTTAAGGAACCTACAAGGAACTTTCAAAAAACCTTCGTCCTTCTATTGAAATTTCCTTGAATTTAACAAATTAAGAGACTCCTCCACAGTTTCAGACCGAAGAACCTCCAAAAGTTTCTCAAGAAGCTCGCACTTTGAATAGTGAAGCTTTATGAAACGTCTGTTGCATATAAGTTTAGAGTAGCAACCGTATACAGATCATCCACAATATTAGCACCACCTACCTAATACCGAGTAGGCCCCACTTGTGCCACTACAACAGATCTGACCATTTGAGGCATGAACTCCACAACATTTCTAAAGGTGGTATCTAGCACCAAGTCTAATTTAAGCAGCAGATCATGTACAAGTCCTTTAAGCTGTAAGGTGGGACCTCCATGAGCATCAAAGACCTTGTTTCCAGTTCACTGATTGTCATTTCTTGGAGCACCTCTGATAGGTACTGACCACTACATTATGGGGAACACCCCACAAGACCTGCCTGAGGTTTTGGAGATGTTCTGACTCAGCCGTTTACAACAGTGTTTCTCAACCCTGATCCTGGAGACACCCCTACTCTGCATATTCCAGAGCTTACTCTGCTCCAACCACAGCTAATCACCTCATTAACAAGCCCTCCAGAATTGCATGGAGTGTGTTACAGCTAAAACGTGCAGGGGAGGTGTGCCTCCAGGACCAGTGCTGAAACACTGGTCTAGAACATTACAGTTCTTGTTCTTGTTAAAGTGTCTCAGATTCTTTCACTTGTCCATTTGTCCTTCGTCAAGAACTGACTGTTCATTTGCCATCTAATATATCCACCCCTTGACAGGAGACACTGCAGATGATGTAGACAGTCAATGTTTTTCCCTTCACCTGTCAGTTTGTTCAGACTAAGTGATCAGATCACTCAAAGGAGGAAAAAGGGAATCAGACCAAATACTGTAACAAATGTAGCTGTTTGTTTCCTCCTCCTCTCATTTTAAGTCAATTAAAAACAGCTTATTTTACAGATGAATATTAAGAAAGAACATTGCATTTATGTTGGATAATTCTTAAAGCTGTCATAGAATGCATTCATTAAGTGTTGTTTGATATGTATGATATGGGGGTTACGCATTTTGGGTGTAGGGTTCACTGTCTTCACTGTTTACAACTGTTAGGACCATGTCCACTTCCCAAGCCAGCCTCCCTCGGAGATAAGACAAACAAAATAGTTGGGAGCAGGATTTTAACACCTTCAAAAAACACATGTTTATATATTAAAGTGCATTAATTATAAAAAAAAGTGCATTTATATATAAAAGGCATTTTTACAACAGCTCTTCAGTGTTCTTTAGGCATGGGCAATAAATATCGTCAACATGCTCAAAGTACTTTATGTATCATGATAACAAAATGTGTTGCAATACAATAAAATATTGTAATATTGCCCACCACTGGTTTCACTGCAGAAAAGCTTTGTTTCAAACCTGTTCAAACCAAATGTATAATAGTTTAAATCAGACAGGAATCAGTTTAAAACATTCAGGACAAAAGCAGGTTTATATTGAATAATATTAAGGCAAGTTTTTCTAAACCTTTTAGTTGAGCAGTACACACAAACACACACACACACACACACACACACACACACACACACACACACACACACACACACACAAAGCAACAGTCCTTTAATACATCACATCTATGGTAACAGCCAACAACTGTTAGGGTCATGTATGAAAAAGAATACAGAAGCTACTGCTACTTTCAGACACACACACACACACACACACACACACACACACACACACACACACACACACACACACTTACACTTCACACTTGACCATCTGTTTCACTTCTCAATGAGAAACGCAACACCTCTCACCTTTCTCACTACACAGCAATGTGCCACAAACCAGCCGTGAAACATAACACACACCCTCCCACACACAGTTTCCCCCCCTACAACTGTGTAATTAATAATTAAATACTATATCACACAGGAGCTGGTCACACAGAACACAACAGGCTGTCTGATATTCTTGCTTTAAAAGGGAAAGGTTTTCTATATGATGGATAATGTGTTTCGTTTCACTGGAAGTAACTTCTTTCAGCTTTTAAACATTGAAGTGTACAACAAATAAACAATAACCTCTCACTCATACATATGCACACACACACACACACACACACACACACACACACACACACACACATACACCCCCCCCCCCACACACACACACACACTGCAAATAACTCAAAGTTCAACTTCCGAGATCAATGTAACTGCCGTAGTAAAGTTCAAGACATTGTGCACTGTCAGCTGCATCCACTCCCACTGTGCACGTGAGTGTTTCTGTGTGTCTGCTTAATGTGGAAAAAAAGGAACAAAAATAAAAGGTTATGATATACTGATAAAGCACACTGAATACTTGCACTAGTGACCATTTATCATTTCTTTTTAAAAACTACAATGAAACAGTAATGCAGTGTAGGCCTGGGCAGTTCATCTAAAATGATAAACTGATATTCAGACGCTTTAATCAATCTAATCTTGCCCACAACACCCATTATTTTAATTCTTTAAATACATGTTTTTATTATATTTTAATTTTAATCTTTTAAAAATCTGTTAAAACATACAAAACATAAATTTATTTTAATTGTCATGTGTCAGTCTAATTTACCTCTGTCTTCCTGTCTTGGTGGTGTTGTTTCCTCCATGTGCTCCTGAGTTTGTTTGTTTTTGTCCTTGTCTCCTCCCTTGCTCCACCCATTCCCACCTGTGTCTGATTTGTGACCCTGCCACCTCATTATCAATTCCCAGGTGTGCTCAATGTCCTGTTGTATTTAAGACTGGTCTGTATTGGTCAGTCTTTTTGTTTCTGTCACTGTTTGTTCCTGGTATGTTTTGTTCCCTGTTTCATAGCATAGTTTGCGTTTGTTTTGTTTGTACTTTGTTTTTCTTTATTTCCTGACCCCTGTGTTTGCCTCCACACCCTTGTCATCTGTTCTCTCCGCTTGCACACGACATTACTGCACAATCATTTTGAAACTGTCAGTATTTTTTGTAAAAAATAAATAAATTATATTATTAAAATAATTCAGAAATCCTTTTTTTCTTTCGAAAGCAGATAAAAGCAGAAATAATGTAAATAAAGGTGTCACTCTTGTGATTAATTCAAACACAGAAATACAGAACATTTCACTCTAAAACGATTTCTTTTTGAAGTGTAAGAGAACTGCTTAGATTGAACTCTGTTGGTCATTCTGAAGTTAGCTGTGCTGCATCTGAATTAAGTGTTTGGATGTAATTGTTTTGTGCAGGCATGTGAAGCAACATTACAGGTCAGGACTTTATCTGTGCTACATTCAGCCTCAGCAACACGCTCTGTGCTAAGGAAACCAAGCGTTCAGTGACAGGCCTTCTCATGATGTCTATCAGTGCTCAAGTAAACTAGAACATCTCTCCATGTGCTGACTCCACCACACACACACACCTGATAATACCTGTCTGCTGCTGAGCTCAGCTCTCCTTCCACAGAAGCTTTTTACACAAACTATTTAAAATTTAACACTGAAAATTTGATCATTTCTTTTTTATACACAATGAGTCATATTCATAGCAGAGAGCAGGGAGCAAAGCAGAGTAAAGGGAGGAAAAAAAGATTTCTGCAAGATTGATACAGAACGTTATTTAAAAACTTGAAAACGTGATATAAATGATATCACCTTAGCACATGTTCCATTCTGTTTAATATCCCAATGTCAATATAAAAACTTTTCACTATAAAAACAATTCAAGAGTAAAGACATTTCCTCACAGAGAGAACAGAAAAAGAACAACTGAGATGTTGGAATTGAATGAAACTTTATATGTGTGAAGGTAACAATGATATAAGTGATTTCAATCTTGCAGTGAAAGAGTTGTAATCTGATGGAGACATTCCTGGGAAACCGTTGCTGTGCGTGTGGTTAAGCATTATCCTGCTGTAAGTGACAGTCCATATGGCCTGTGTATATCTTGCACATATTGCTGTCATTTGCAATGGTCCCCCAGATCATCTGCAGTTGGGTCAGTGTGTCGCTCCAGAACAAGGCCTCCGTTCTTGAACCTGACTATACTTGGGTCCCAAACAAAAACAGGACTTGTCCAGATTTCATGTTCATGACAACACTTCACACCAACAACAGCCTTTGTTGGGATGACAGTTCTGCTTCTCTCAGTCTAACGTCTCAGTCACACATCAACAATCTCTCATCAAGAGGCACACAACCCCAAAGTAGACTCTGAAAGCCTTTAATAGGTCAGTGGGGGAAGCTTTTTTGCCAAGTCCCTGTGTCTTATCAGACCACACCTGTAATCTTTTATAGGGTTTCAAGTCGATTTTTAGCAAATTCGAATCCGACGGATGTTTTAGGGCCAATTTTCATCGAATGAGGATTTGAAATCGCCGCTGGTTTATAATACAGAACGACACATACAGTCAGGTCCGGGCAGAGGGAAGCAGACACAGATATAAACACAGCACTTTAATGGGACAAAAACGATAAACAGAGTCAAAGAGTCCAGGACAATAACAGACTGGCAAGACAATACCAGAATGGACAAACCAGGGACGAATTTGAAAAACAAGCGAAGATCAATAACCGATAGAATAAATACAGGACGAGACGAAAGGTTGGAGTCAGGAAACGGGTCAAACACGGACAGACTGATAAACATGGGCAGCGAGCTGAGGGCTGGGAGGCAAACCCAGACACTGAACAGGCTGAAAGGCTGGTTTAAGCACTCTCCGAACCAGGTGAATACAATCAGAACTCCGGTGATCGGGAACGTGAGTCACATGATCAGTCAGGTGACAAACTGAAGGGTTCTGGGAATTGTTGTCCGGAGAGACTGAGGGGTGCATGACACATGCATGTTTATTTCCGCAGTGCAGGTCATCTTTTAGAGACCACCAATGTTGAATGTCATTTACTTTATACTTCCGCTTTACATAAATAAATCATTAAAATGGCCGAACAGTTCTACACTACTAGTTGATATATGTCTTCTTTGTGTAAGAATGCATAATTAGTTAATTACATGTTAATAAATGACTGATAATTTGATGATTCAGTGTCATTTAAACAGCATGATGAATTGTTGTCTGAATTGAGTCTGTGACTACCTGTGGCTGATGGCCTGTTTAAGCATCATGTATTCATGTTGAAAAAATACAAAAATACATGCACAAATTATCAGGGTTTATCAGATGTTCTTGGCCCTGTGTTTACCAAAACCGCATTCACATTCAAATTCAACAGATTTGTAGCTAAAAAAATCTAATCCAACAGATGCGGATTGTCCTCAGCTCCGTCACATCCCTAAATTTTTACATATCTGCCTGACACACTGCTGCATGCAGAGTTTTGACCACTTTATCTGGGTGGTTTTTTTTTTGGCAATGATTGAATTTTGCAGGTTTTTTTATTTAAGGCTGTTGACTATTATAGCATATAGCTCTTATAGCTCATATTATAATGAAAAGGGCTTGAAATATGTCACTTTAATTGTAAGAAATAAAGCACATATATAACTATCAGTCATATATATATATACACACACACACACACACACACACAGTTCACACAAATGTTACCAATTTTACACTATAAACCTGGAATAAAATGAGATGGAATAAAAAGTTTAAATGTTTTTTTCTTTCTTTTTTGTTTTTTGTGTGTCAGTGTTCCAGAGAAGGGCAAGTTGAATGCATTTTAACTGAAGTGGTAGAGATGTTTGTGAGTGTGTGTATTTTAAGAATTTTAAGTAAAATATAGGTCTTTTGAGCCAAGTAACCTAAGGCAAAGTATACGTCTTAAATTCAGCTGAATTACACACACACACACACACACACACACACACACACACACACACACACACACACACACACACACACACACACACAGTCTTGAAATGAATCTGCCAATCTGTCACTGGAAAGATTTGACTGAACACCTGCTCTAATCAATCAGTAAGTCAGTGATTTAAACATTCAGGACTGGTCATCCTAACCCCTAAATGACCTTTTATGATTGGTCTTGACACTGGTATGAACTCCTCTGCACCGCCCATCCTGGCTCATCTCATTCACACCAGCCAAAAATGGCAATAAATCTCTCAACAGGCCCAGACTCACACAGGTTCAATCTATTGACTTGCTGTGTGTGTGTGTGTCTAGTATAGGTGGAGTCTTCTGCAAGTAGCAACAGGCACATTGTAAACCATAAGTGAATTGCGAGAAATGAAACGGCCTGGTTGGAGTGAGACTTGATGCCATGCTGACACAGCCAGCTGGTAAAGAGAGACAGAAAGAGAGATGTCCTCTGTTCTCTCATTCTCTCTCTCTCTCTCTCTCTCTCTCTCTCTCTCTCTCTCTCTCTCTCTCTCTCTCTCACACACACACACACAACCCAACATGCCAATTTTGTTGTTGCTTGCAGATCTTAAATGCCCATACTGTAAAAAAAAAAAAAAAAAAAAAAAAAAAAAAAAAAACCCTCAAATAAAACCCCTGTCGTTCCCCATTACAGAATCTGTTTGTGGGTGTTCTTACAGCAATCCTTATCAGGATCAGTGCTGAAATCCCTATGGCAAACAGTACAGCAGTTTTATTGTTTTTCACTTTTTTCAAACATGGGGAGGTTGTGAGTATTCAGAGTTTTGTATTTTTGTAAAGCTCTGTCTCTGCTTTCCCTGCCTCATCCATGACACTCCTTCTCTCGCGCACTGAACGCATGCTGTACAGGAGAAAAAAAAAAACAACACTGCCCGCTCACACTAAAAACTTGTTGGCTGACTGACATTTGCAGAGAACAGGCCAAACAGAACCCTCCCTGTTTTGTATGCGCTTCATAAATATGAACACAAGGGGAGCGTGTTATAGTGCATGCCGAAAATATACACATCGCTTCACTTTTTCCACATTTTGTTACTTGTTTCAAAATGGATTCAATACATTTTTTCCTTCAAACTTAGTTTTAAATTTTTGCACAACATGCACATATAATGTACACAAGAATTCACACTGAAACACCTGTGGCAGCAATTACAGTCTCAAGTATTTTTGAGTATGATGCTACGAGCTTGGCACACCTGTTTTTGGGAAATTCCTCCCATTCTTCTTTGCAGAACCTCTCAAGCTGCATTAATTGAATGGGGAGCTTCCTTGTATAGTCATCTTTAGATATCTCCAGAAATGTTCAATTAGGTTCACAAAAGGACATTCACAGAGTTATCTCAAAGCCACTCCTTTGTCATAGAGCATAGAGTTGTTGTCATGTTGGAAGATAAATCTTCATCCCAGTCTGAGGCCCAGGGCGTTCTAGAGCAGGATAACATCAAGAATGTCTCTGTACATCGCTGCAGTCATCTTTCCCTCAAGTCCTTTAGGTGCCTTTTGTCTGTTCACCCTACCATACATGCCTGATAGGTGGAGTGCTGCAGAAATGACTGTCCTTCTCAAAGGTTCTCCTCTCTCCACAGAACATTGTTACTCAGAGTGACCATTGGATTCTTGGTCATCTCCCTGACTAAGGCCCTTCTACCATGAACACTCAGTTTGGCTGAGCGGTCAGCTCTTTGAAGAGTCCTGGTGGTTCCAAAGGTCTTCCATTTACAGATGATGGAGGCCACTGTGCTCAATGGGACCTTCAAGCCAGGAGAAATGTTTCTGTACCCTTCCCCAGATCTGTGTCTCAATACAATCCTGTCTCAGAAGTCTACATACAATTCCTTAGACTTCACGGCTTGGCTTGTGCTCTGACATCCTCTGTCTACAATGGGACCTTATATAAACAGGTGTGTGTCTTTCCAAATCATGTCTAATCTACTGAATTTATCTTATCTGAAGGATAATCAGTAGAAACAAGATGCATCTGAGCTCAATTTTGAATGTCATTGCAAAGGTTGTGAATATTTATGTAAATAAATATTTATGTATTTATGCTATATTTTTTAATTAATTTGCAAAGATTTCAAACAAACTTTACAACTTTGTCATCATGGAGCATTGGATGTAGAATTTTGATAGATTTTGATGAACATTTTTATCAATTTTGGAATAAGTCTGTAACATAAAATGTGCAAAAAGTGAAGGGCTGTGAGGTTTAAACTGTAGGTTTGTGTGCACTCTTGGCTGCTTGTTCTAGATTTCTAGATGTTCTGGGAGATTGTATCTGACAAGCAGGCATCAGGGAGCCGCTATGTATATCATATAATAAGCGTGAGACTCCCTGAGCTTCTGGGAGATTTGGGATGTCTGATGAATGATTAGTGTGATTATGTTTAGACTTAGGTTTAAGATTTAGGGTTAGAATGTTGGAGAGATACATTTAGGGTTAGTAAAGTTATGGTTACATTTAAGTTTAGGTTTAGTATATATAGTAAACCAAATGTGTGTGTGTGTGTGTGTGTGTGTGTGTGTGTGTGTGTGTGTGTGTGTGTGTGTGTGCATTCTTTCTATTTATAAGCTAATCAATGCAGATGTATGACCCTCTTTTATTCATTTTCTTTGTGAAAGCTATACCACACACCTCAGACTGCATGTCCAAGAGGCCCGAGTCGCACAGCAGACAAAGAGATTAATATGTGTCACACAATCAGGCCAATACACCCCTCAAAATTTCCAACCTCAGTATCTCTCTCTCTTTTTCCTTCACTCTTGTTCTCTTTCGCTCCACCCCCCCCCCCACACACGCACGTCCAAAAATATCACCATGTCTGGTAAACAGATCACAGCAGTTGTATGTGTTTCTTAGAGATGGCCAACAACACCATTAATAATACAACGGTTTAAATGACACCGTTACTATTGATAGTACTGAAAGAGAAGAATCACTTTCAGGTAGAAACAATACAAATACAGCCAAACCAACGCTGGAATTAAAATGCTGCTTTGGGTAAAGTGGGGTCAGACTGTGCCATATACACTAGAGGTGTAACAGATCACAAAATGTATGGCTTATTGACTCATGGATCAGATCATTTTTCAGATCATAGTTAAAAAGAGAGAAATGTATGACAGTCATTTTAAAATGATAAACACAATGGTGCTCCATTTATGACTTTTGGCATGAGTTGGCAAGCGGCGTGGTCATCATTTAACATTCTGACCCCACTCTTGTCTCTGAAGGCAATCAAATGCTCACAGCAATGTTCTAAATCGTGCAGACAGCCTTCCTGGGACAGTAGAGAGAAAAGTAGTGTCTAAGAGAGCGGATATAGTGACAGTGAGTGGATATAGAGTTTAAACACTACAGCAGCACTGCTGTGTCTGATCAACTCAAACCAGCGGAACACACGTAAACAAACCAACACCATGTCCATGTCACTGCAGGGCTGAGAATGACCCACCACCCAAACAATATCTGCTCAGTGGTGGTCCTGTGGATCTTGGCCATTAAAGAATACAAACAAGAGTTTGTGGAGAAACATCTGAACTACTGCCTCTAAGTGCTGCTTTATGGTACATTGAGCTGATATAATGGAGTATGGTTATGACTGTTATGGTTGAGCAGTGTACGCAGACTGTATGGAAGCAAAGATGTAAAGAAAGGCCAGTTTTCCATCACATGATTTCAGAGGAAAAAGAGTGAACAGCAACTGTACAGCCGCTGTAATTTGTAATACACATGATTTGCAGCAAACGCAGCTGTGAGGCTATGAATATTAATTACCTGAAGCAGGAAATGTGTTCTTTCCTATTATATTTTAAATGCTTACAAGGCAGGTTTAAAATTTCTCTTTAATTCTAAAGGAAATGATTCCTTGGGGGCGTGTGTGCAGCCCCCTCACCATATGGCTGCAAACTCATTGCCCCAAACCACATTACTGCACTTCAGTTGAAGCTGGGAGGGGTGACGGAGACTGGAATATCCATTAGAAGTGTAAAATGGATTGCTCTTGGACTGGGTATGATGTTAGTCTCATTCTCTGTAAGAAAAAGCCCACATCAACACACTGGCTCATAATTGATGAAACGTAATGAAATACCACCGTTTTCTTTATTTTTCCCCTGCTTGTTCGGGACCAGGATCACTATAGTGAGAACGAGAAGAACACCACCTGTTGTTAACATTAACTGTGTGTGTGTAGAAGTGTAAGTGCATCCTTTGACCTCTGCACTGGTAACGGATTTACATGGAAACACCACCAGCTGGGTTTCCTTCAGTGTACTTTGATGAATACTTTGGAGGCAGCCGTAACTTAATGTTTAAAGAAGCAGACCTGGGATTGGAGTGGGACAGCTGTCTGTCACAATAACAATCTTGTTTGGATGTTAAGCCATCACAGAAATAATTGCAATAAATGATATTACTATAGTTTTAAGACCAATTTGTGGCACTGATATATTTATGACATAATAGCATATTAATGCAATTATATCCTTTTAAAGAGCAAGAGTTAATGATGTGCTGATGCTGATCCATGTACTGGTATTGGAGCAGATCAAGGCATATTTTAATGGATCCCAATCCAGTTTAAATCAATGTGTTCAGAGCATCATCTGATATTGGCAACAAACATGTTCTCAGCCATGGCAGAAGTGATGGTTCTTAAGGTAAATAAAATAATTTGTAAATGACTTTGCAGTGTGGAACTGTTTTATAGCAGAACATGACAACATTACATAATATGTGAAAGAACCGAGAGAAGCATTATGCAAATGCAGACAATAGAAAACCAACTACAGCTCAATCAACTCAATGAAAAATGGATATTTAACATCAGTAGGTGACCAACTACAGATATCTGTCCACAGTTTGTGCTATTACTACTGCTACTACAAGTACCACACACACACACAAACTAAACTTACACTAAAATTAAATTGATTTACTTCAGTATTAATTAGCAGCACATCTTATGTAAACTGTGGGACTGTATGTATCCTACAGACAAAGATCAGATCAGTATTGGTTGATACTCATTTTGTCTGGGTCTGTTCTTCTAAACGTTTCTATTTGTCTTCACAAGGCTGATACAGCATGGCCTTGTGTAGTGGTCAAATGCCACATGGAGGGAGGGGAAGGGGGAGAGTTTAGAGCCAACTCTAAATCTGCTAAAACGTGCAGTTACTGCTGGCTGCATGACTTCACTGTCTCATACGATGTTCGCTTGAACTCCAGAAATGGCTCTCAGACTCTCCAGACTGACTATCAGCCAGAAGCTGTTAAAAAAAGTCTTTCTTTAGTGGAAAGACCCTAAAGAAGAGGGTTCTATGACTCTAAAAAATGATTCTTTGACCTGAAACAACAGTAGAACATTATTGAGGAAAACTCAAACATGAACCGACCAACTCGATTAGTTTGTACCAAAGAAAAATGACAACTCCATTGTTCATTAAAATAACTGCTCATTAAATGTAATCAATGAATGTGTTTTTTAATTTGTCACTGTACTGATTTGAGTGAACATGGTAAGTTCAGTCACACAAGATGCACTAGTGGCAGAAGTTTTAATCTGATAAAGTCTGAGAAGTCAATGGGTGATGGATATTCCCACACAAACCCAATGCTAGTAAAGCCTCATATGAACACACACACACACACACACACACACACACACACACACACACACACACACACACACACACACACACATATATATATATATATACACTGAACCGTGACAGTGTAGTGGTCATGTTTTCCTGGTCACAGTTCGGTGTATGCAGCCACACTGAGAATACATGGTACTCAATATTAGAGTAAATTTTGTAACTTCACAAGCACACATAACCACTGCCTTGAAACCTTAAGGCAGGGGTCATCAACCCTGGTCCTTGAGAGCTACTTCCTGCAGGTTTCAACTCTAACCCAAATCTAGCACACTCATTCAGGCAATCAGGAACTCCAGAAGTAATTAGCTGGATCAGGTGGGGTGGATTAGGGTTGAAAGTCTGCAGGAAAGTAGTTCTCTGGGAGCAGGGTTGGTGACCCATGCCTTAATCTATAAGATGTTAAATTTGCATGGTACTGTGGGGGCTGGACAATATGGACAAAATAAATGTATTATATATTGATATTTTTTATAAATTTTACCTGAATGGTGAAATACGGTACAACACGATGTCAAAAATACAATGTGAAAAAATGTGGACAACACATGAAATATGTTTTACTGTATTTAAACATATTAAAATTTGATCTTCATTTTTTTCTTTACACACACTAAGATCTCTTTATGCCAGAGCTCTGTCTTATGTCCCCTCCGTGGTGTGTGAGAATGCAAGTAGGCACAGAGCAGCAAAAATTCAGGTTTCCAACTGAATTAAATCCCAATTTAAATGTCAAACAAGCCTTCCAGTGCATGTCAACTACTTAGTCCACATGCACAACCTCAATCTGCATGCAGACTCCAACTGATGAGCGAGAGGGGGCAGGTCAATGATGTCACTGACCCATATATTGGGTAACATTCTTGCATTTGTAGGTCAAAAACACTCTGGATGATCAATTTCCAACAGGTTTCTGAGAAATAAAATGTTTTTAGTCCTTAAAATTACAAGTACATTTCTTTTCAATTCTATTAATTTTACATCAGAAGACAAATTGGCACATAAAAGTACATCAAACTACAAAAATATTCCACAGGCGAATAAAAGTATGTCAAACTATGAAAATATCCCACAAAATTGGCCTAGAGGTCTAAAGGTAAAAAATTCAACTCCAGGAAGTCGAATCCGAGATCGTGATTCACTGAACAGTTTCCCAAAGAATTGTGGCTGAATCACATCATTATGAGGCTACACTACAGAGCAGCACTGATCAGTGGGATGTCCAGTAGCCAGAGCTGGACAGTGATCCAGCCTGTTAGCTGAGTGACACACTTTGAGTGTGTTCTCTGGACTCTGGAACTGACGAAGAGGACTAGCGCCAGAGACAACAGCACTGGAGCACAGCAACCTGGCATGTTCACGTTGGCCTGGGGGAACACTGATCTGTAAATGATTCAGCAGACATTGTCCAGAACTTCATTCTCAGCTTCACCTGCCTGTGCGTGTGTGTTTCTGGGAATCATTCTCACACACACAGATGGGATTTACATATGAAACTTGGAAGATGCTTGAGAAGACAGAGAGAGACAACAGGGAAAAGAATTAGAGGAAGAAAAACGACAGATTCATGGAAGTCAAGGGAAGTATGTGTGTGTTTATTGTCGAACTGAGTTTGAGAGAACATCAGAGTGGAACAGGGTTAATCTAGATTGTCAAGACTAGCTAATGGTCCTAATTTGTTTTTATTGAAAAGGCAAACGACTTCTTTTTGGTTAAATTAACATTATTTTAAGAAAAAGAATTTAGGGGTTTATTAAAATTTGTTTGTCTGGTCAAAAAAGCCTATAAAGTGTAACTATGCAGAGCACTTTCATGAGCCTGGAGCGGTGGGCAACTCTATCCACAGTGCCCAGGGTGCAGCTGTGGAGTTAAGTGCCTTGCTCAAGGGCATTTCAGGGAATCATTCCAACAACCTTCCAGTCATAAGGCTGGTTCCAAAACCACCAGGCCAGGTTTCCCCATGAAATGGGAGGTTAAAAACTTAATTATCAATTGTAGACACTTTGTTGCCACCCTGTTAAGCAATTTATTCTGTGCTGTTTGTTTTACAGTCAGTAATTAGTGATGAGTATATCCTAAATCATCTGGAACATCCATTACACAGCTGTTTCTATTTCTGTTTCTGTATGTTATTGTATGTTTTTAACAACCAAACCCATGTACTGAAATAATATATATCTAGCTTCACAATCAAAGTGCCATGAATAGATACTGAATTTTTGATCCAAAATGACTCAATACGTGTTTAAGTTTTTATTCTGTAATTATGAATATAATGACTATAACTTCACTTATACTCATGGAACACTTCTTGTTTTGATGACTTATTACACTCTGATTAAGTCAATAAATACAGTAATCATTAAACCTGCTAATACCTAGAACCCTCGTAAATCAAAGTGCTGCCACATACACATTAATGTCTTTTTCAATTTAAATATTAATTTTAAATATTAAATTTACATAACAGTGGTGACAAATGATACAGCAGGTACAGCCTGATATTTGATTTAGGCTGTTCACACTTTTCATTCTTTGTAATGTGACCTACAGCTGACATTCGTTTGTAAAGTTCACGCTCACAATCTGATAAGCATGTGCAAGCGGGCCGCTCCCAGAGGCTTCATTTTCATCTCCACCATCACAGGAGCTATCAACGTTCCAGTGGCTGACAGCTGGCCTTATGAACGAGAATTCATTTGAGCTCTCTGTAAAAAGGGCGTGTTATTGGGCCATGCCCATTTTCTTAGTACGCGTTCTTGTTTTTTTTTTTTCTTTACTTTTAAGTTTTTATTTTGAACAGAGACATCACCCAAAATATTTCAACCTATTATCTCTCTATCCTACCATCTCCTTAATGTGCACTTACAAGGAATGTGAAGTTGGACTGACATAAAAGTTGAATTCTGATCTGGCTGCTCAGTTTTGGATTTCAATACCACATATGAAAGTGGCTGATGGCTCTACCTTTCTCTCTCTCTTGCTCTCGCTCTCTCTTTCTCTAGCACACACACAAGTACATACTGCGTTTGAAAAGAATGAACAGTAAGTTCCAGCACAGAGGCTGGCCAGTGTCCAGCAGTCTAATATGACTTGGTGTCTGTGATCCTATCAGCACTGTCCCAAAAGAGAGGGTCCATTTCATTAGCTTGTACAGCTACAGTTTCCTAAAGCCTTCCTCCAGCCTCGGCAGAATTACCGAAAGAAAGGCTGAACACTGTTCCCAAAAAAATGCACAGTTTAATGATCATTTATAATTAGTACAAATGTCGTTTTTTGACACAAATGACTGCAAATTTTGTCTATTTTAATCTTATTTTTAGTGTATTTTACCATTTTCTATTTTAGGTAATGGGTGTGTTATTTGTGTGGCAGTGTGAAAGGCAAAAAGGACACTGAATCTCACATTTTCAGTTTCGATTAAAATTCATACATGGACTCAGCAGTCTAATGCACAAGCACTGAGAATCGCAGAATCAGAATCCTGAGTCATGCTGCTTGAGCCTGAGAGTGCAAAACTGGTCAAGCTTTCTCTGGGTGGGAAGATGGCATTCTCTCACACTCAGTGTGATGCTGGTCAGCACAGGCATCTGTTAGCCATTGTACTGGCTTTCCTCTGAACTGCCTGCCCAGCGACGATGCAATGACGGCCATTCGAAAAGAGGCAGTGGCTGGCTTGTATGAGAGCATGTGGTTATCTTCACCCTTGTTGGGAGCATCATATGTGATGGGGGGAGGGGGGGGGTCCTAACAGAGTTGGCAATGTGACTGAGTCAAAAAAGAATTCACAGGAAAAATGGACAAGCATTAGAATCAGAACCATTTTGACATCAGAAAGGTCTTGTGGGCAGTTCCTATTATGCAGTGTTCAATATGTACCAAAAGTGCTCCAAGAAACAACAACCAGTGAACCAGTGACTTGGGCACCAGCGTCATGGGTACTCAAAGATCACTATTGCTCAATAAGGTCCAACCTCACAACAGGATTAATGATAATATTAGCCTTGATGCCAGATATCACTGGATACCTTCCAAGGTCTTGAAGAGTCCATGTCTCAGATGGGCAGATCTGTCTTTCTGGCACAAGAGAGGTGTACTAATGTTATGGCTGATCAGTATAAATGCTCCATTACGAATAGAAACACCACACACAGGTATTACAAATCACACTCCTACACCACCTACTTAACAACATTCTCAGTGTCCGTATTAGCTGCACACATACCTCAGCTCTACTGCTGAGTCGGAGTGGCTGACTTTTCCACAAACACACTAAGTGGCAATCATTACTGCCGTTTATTTTCTTCTGTATCCACACAATTTACAGGGGACGAGGCATTTCCCCACAATTCCTTTTCTGGGCAGCTCTAACCTGGGATCCATTACAATTAAAGGCATTAACATACCACATGCCTGACCACAGACAAAAACTTGGATTGTCATCTACAGTGGGCTGCTAATTATGGAGAGCACACTGGTGCTCTCAAGGGAACAACGTTCTAGAAGTGTGGAGGTTAAAGTGTATTACTGAGGGTGAAAGGGTTTTACATCATTGTTATGCTTTATGCATGGCTCATTTCTAAATTGTGTTGGCTGTAAGGTTGAAGCCCTAAACTGGTTTTAGGTAAACTATGCTATTAAAATTGGATAAAAAATGACATCAATATAGTTTTCCTCATGTCTTTGCTCATTTCTTTTCAATCAATATCAAATCAATATCACAATAAACTGAACATTTTACAATTTAACAATAAAAATCATTTTAATGTGGCATTTTTGTTTGGCACAGGCTGCTTGAGTTCACCTAAATGACGCAGACCGGATGGGATGGAGTCAACTGGCTACACATGCTGTAGTATGTTTCTAAGGGGACGGGATATGAACACAGAGTGGGGAAAGTATTAACAGTAGGGCTGAGAATGTTTTATCACAATTTTTCTTTAGGTTCTCGCAGGTTTATGATATATGACAGTGTTTATTTTATGTTTGCAAATTTGTTAATGTCAATTACTCTTATTTTACATGAACATCCATTCAAAGTTAAGAGCATTTTTGCCTTCTCCTGTTGGAGATGCATGTTTTTCATTGGACAGCACAATAAGAAGAAATCAGCATGGATGAAACAGCTGTTTAAGTAAAATTATAATCTTTTTTATATTTAAGTATTATAATGGTTGTTAATCAGACACAATTCCTTTGGCTTTGCAAAGTCAGTTTCAGTTCTTTTTTGGTTTACTGTCCAGCCCTCCTGTAACTCTGATCATTTCGGAGACGTTTATCATAGCGTGACAATATCACAGCATTGCAACCCTAGTGTGCTGCACTCTTAATTTGGGAAAGTGAATCGGGTGTTTGTGCTCATGCTTCTTGATGCTTTAACACTCAATGTAGAGCATGACTTGGGCAGGGCTCTACAAACAGAGACCACACAGAGACAGAAACAGTGCATTCACTGTGATTCTGTTTCCCTACAAAAACACACCTGCTTAAGGGTGTTTCAGGACTGAGATTGAGAACTACTGTTACGGGATGTGATGATTTAGAAGGTAGGGTATTTCACAGCTGGAAAACCTTTATAATAGGGACCTTCATAAATGTGTAGGCATGTATGTCATTAACAATAATATTAGTAATCAAACAAACCAACATTTGATGGTTCTGTAGAGTACTGCCAATAGAATAGGACTCAAGATAAACTGGAACCTATTGGAAACATGCCAAATGCCAGCCGTGGGCTAGCAGGGTAAAATGCCCCCTCCCTCCGTCCCTCCCAACACACAGACACACACACACACACACACACACACACACACACACACACACACACACACACACACACACACACACACACACACAGAGTGCTGTGGAGCTGAAACGTTCTCTGGCATGATGGTGGTCCTTCTAATACTTTTGTGAGTTGGGGATGATGTGGTGATCAGCAACACTCTTGTAGATGAATGCAATTAAATCCTCATAGCAATGCTCCAAAATCTAGTACAAAGCCTAACCTAGACAGAGACGGCCTTGATTTTGAAAAAGACTTTATTTAAACTTCTCACTTTAACATGCAGGAAGGAAGCGGCACTGTCAAAGACTGGACAGCAGACCCCCTGGTGGTCCAGCCGGATCCATCCAGGCACTGGAGATGTTCTTTTCCTTAGCAAGACAGAAGATGTCACTAGGGACTCTTTAAATGGTTGCAAACACTTGTAGTGGGACAAAGAACTGGCCAGTGTTTAACCCTGACCGCTTGAGGGTCCGGAAAACAGATAAGAGAAAAGAGAAACTGCTGGAAGAGGGCAAGAATGTGAGTGTGTCAGCAGAAAGCCCAGAGTGGCCGATTAGGATTCAACCTCGACCTTCCTTAGGAGCACCATGAGCAGTCTGACAATAGTACTGATATTCACTCAGTTCAGTGACTCATGGGAAATGATTTCCTTACTCATACCAGTTGGTTTTGCTTGCACTAACAAACTTGTAATGAGAAGTGCAATCCACATACATGTACTGAAAAAATTAAAGGACTGGGAAAGCTCTTCCAGTGACTGCAGGAAACATGGATACTGTGGTTCCATTCCCTTCTGTTTATTAGAAATGAACTCATCGCAGAAGTACTGGATGAACCGCCGTCCTTCCAAAGAACACGGTTCCACTGCTCCAAGGCTCAATGCTGAGGGGCTTCATTGCCCTATAGCCCATGTATGGCATTAGGCATGGTGTTAATGGCAAAACTTCTCAACAGGAACAAGACACACTGTGTGTGTGTGTGTGTGTGTGTGTGTGTGTGTGTGTGTGTGTGTGTGTGTGTGTGTGTGTGTGTGTGTGTAAAATGGCATGTTAAATGGCTACCAAATGGAAAACCAAGAAATGATCAAAGGTGCAGGAAAAAAGAAAGAGCTGAAACATGGCAACTGCTCGAGTTTACAAGACTGCAGCATTGCATCCTTTCAGATCCCCCACCTCCCTCCCCGACACCACACACATGCATTCTCCCTCTTTGCACCGTCCCATGCTCTTCAGATCTACTGAAGAACAGAACATGTGGTAGACATGCTGAGAATAAATGAGAAGCATGGATTTACAGACTGGAATCTGCATTACTAGAGCAAAAACTCCAAATCTGGAACTTTTGGGGGAGAATGCAGGCCAGCTCCTGCTTTCTGCACTTATAATGCTGAGTTAAAGAGGTAAAGCTTAAAGCAAATATTAAAAGATGATCTAAAATCAGATTAAAATTAGGTATAAGTGTAGATTATGTTTAGGTTAAGCTTAGGTTTAGGTGTAGGCTAAGATTAGGTTTAGGTTTAAATTAAGGTTATAAAGGTTACAATTTTCATTCTATCAACTGCTTGATACAAAAGTAAATTGTCTACTACATGTCTACCAGTGGCAGATTAGATCTGTTCGATATCATTTTTATTAATCCAGTCTTCTATACACATATGCATTATTAATATCATGATATTGGATCATGGAATATTGGGAAAAAATCCTGCATTTTTAATATCACAATAAATGTAACAGAACAGCAAAATATCACAATGTCAATTTTTTGTCCCGATATTGTGCAACCCTTTTACAGTAACCTTTTATTAATGAGTCGACTTTCAGTTGTGAGTTGGTCCTCTGTTGTGAGTGGACTCAAAGAAATCCGTTCCCAGACCCAGACACTCCTTGGGTCTCGTCACTGTGATACCATTGACTTTACCAATCAAGAGCATATCAAACTTTAAACAAGAAAAACTTTAGGTTTAAACAAGACAGAATCCTCCAAAGTCCTTTCTAATGATGGTGTTATCATTTGCAGCTGATTTGCTGCACCTGATTTTAAGCAGTATTTAAGAAAACCGTTTCTAATAATTACATTTTACAACTAACTCTTTAAAGACCTTTCTTCAATTCTATGTGTTTATTTATATGAATCATATGTTTGGAACTAAAACCACACCTGACACAACCGGCTGAGCCAATAAAAACTCATTCTAGCTTTCTGAGAGAACGATTCCATCTTTACCACACCAACCAATCACCACACCCCCTCGCCTAGTAGAGAGGAACCACCTGAAAATCAACCACCGTAGCCAACCCTCAGAAAACACATGGCGGGTCGAAACTTAATGTAGCACGACTGCCTTAATGACCTAAATGGAGTCCACGTCTGCCCATCTTAATGAGGAAAGTTTGAACAGGCTGCAGTAGTTAGTGAGCAGCCCACTGCTCCAAGATCCTCGCAGAGGAGAGTGTGGATATATAAATATATACACGACTGGAAACACCACTATGTAGAGAGAGAGAGAGGGAGAGAGAGGGAGAGAGAGAGAGGGAGGCCTCCAAGGCTGCATCACTCACTATCATATCAGAGGGTTGCTCTCAGACAGCCACAGACATGCTCCTACTGCGCCTCTAATGACAGCCACTCCAGGCTACAGCACTCCATAGTTAATGTTCAGGGGGCCGGAGGCAGATTTACTCCACTAGCCTGAGGGGACTTATTTAAACAAGAGTGACTCGGGGAGAATATACCGGCCTTTGATACTGTGCAAGTTGAAGTTTAATGTGAGGCTGGTGTGTACTTTTGCTGGTGATATGCACACACACACACACACACACACACACACACACACACACACACACACACACACACACACACACACACACAGAGGCTGAGACTGAATCACAAATAAAACATTTCATTGTCAGCTATGAAACTGTTGTTCCTCAGTAAGACATCACCTACACACTGGTGGAGAAACACCTTCACACCAGGTTTTCCACCGTCACATTTTTGTGCCAAAAAAGGAAAAAAAAAGTAAAATATTTAAACAATTGTGGAATACTCTGAATATTGCTGAAGCCAAAATCTGAAAAGGCCTGAAATAGATTAGTATGTATTAAGCTGTAAGTCACATGATTCACTTTTGAGTTGGCATGAGTTGATGACCACTGGAAACGACTGGCCCTATGGATGGTCTGATCATGACAATACAGCAGTGAATTGTACAGAGCATTTCAGTAACTGGTTTTGTGGTTTAAGGCCACCTGATCATTTTTTGAAGGAACTTAATTCATTCATTCTGATCTTATTAGTATATAGTAGGATGTTTGTTGTGTGAAAATCTTTAATAATTGATTCAGTGCTTTTTAATCTGTAATAAGTGATATGTAGAAATTATACTGTGTATATTAATGTCCATTACACAACATACAAGCTGGACAGATAGTTTAACCCTTTGTAGCCACTAAACCCAGATAACCTGAACTCCTGTATGGAACACACACTGATAATAGAGATGTAGCTTTTTCAACCAAAGTAGAACAGATACACAAGATATTTCGCAGAACCATTAAAATATGCACTGTCAGTTTTAACCAATATAATGCAACCCTACACACTTACATTGAGGTATTAATGACTTATTAAACTCTTACTAACTATAAAAAAGTAGTACACCTGCTACTATCTAGAACACAGGTAAAACAAAGTGCTGTCAAACATATTAATCACATAAATGTAGGTAATAATTCATAACTAAATTGCATATTGTTTGGTAATAAACCAATTGTGGTTTATTGTGCATTATAACAACTTTAAATTATTAGTGATTTACATAAACACCCTCATTTGTGTTCCTGTAAAACCAGTTCATTTGCCAGTGTTACCAGTATCTTTAGCCCACTGGACATAAACTGTTCATATCATTTGAGCTCTAGCACCATATCATCCTAATTAAGCTCCTCAAAAAGACAGTTTAGTGAAAGAGATCAGAAAACACATTCAAACACTGCTGTGCCACTCAAACACACAAGCTGGTGAGGTTCAGCTGCAGATGAAAGAACTTATATCGTAAAGCTTGGCTTGCAAATATACAGAAACGAATGCACACAAATGAGCTGTGTATCATTTGCATGTGAACAAAGCTTCAGCTGCAGCTCAGACTTAGGCAGTCAGACGCTGTGCCTTAACAAAGAGCTTTTCAACTCCAACCTACACTCGGCGTAATCCAGTCACCTACTGCTACTCCACACTCACACACACAGACACTAGGGGTGTAAGAAAATATCGATTAATTCAAGTATAGCAATTTTATGTAAAGCAACCTCTGGATTGTGATATATATCTTATTGACAGGTCCATGCCAATACACAGCCCTAACACACACACACACACACACACACACACACACACACACACACACACACACACACACACACACACACGTGTGGGAGTCATTACAGTGAATGAAATGACCATCTCTGATCTGATACACCCCTTGGCCATCTTGAAAAGCACTATCATTGACAGAAAATTGAGAATCTGCAATCATCTTCTAAAGGTAAGATAAAGTGGGCGGAGAGATGGAGTGTCTTATGTTACTACAACCCTCACTCAGACTACTTTTGAGTGGACAAGGGTTTGAAATTAAAGGCGCTTTGCACATCAACATATTTTGGTCCAGTTAAATCAAACTGGTTAATTTTCACCTTTAGTGTGAACACAACCACTGCTCTCAGATTCAGAACAAAAGAACCACACTCAGACACTTTAGAGGAGATGGTTTCAGTCTGATCCCAAACAAACTATTTATTTGTGGTCAAAAGGTGATCCGACCTCAATCCCAAATATCAGGTGTAATTCACAGGTCTGAACCAAATGGCTCTGCAGGTGCATTTTAAGGTGTATCTAGTTTAAACCAGTATCTTGGCCAGATAATCACTACAGTCTCTACAATCTACACTATAATCTCTGCCACTGCTCCATGTTAAAGTTCAGAACAATCTGCACTAGTCTGTACTAGTAATCTGCACCAGATGCTCAAACCACCTCAGTTGTCTCCTCTTAATGTGGAGACCCAGCAGCTCTACTCCCAGCCCTTCCCGAACGACTGAACTCACCCTAAGGTAGAGTTCAGCTACCCTGCAGAAGAAGCTCATTTCAGTCACTTCAACTTCTTAATAAATGTTCTTTTCTCATTTCAAACAAATCCACATTATTACAACTGATCACCAGTCTTTATTAATTTCTACAGGAGATGGATGGTGGGGGGACATACATTGGGGTAACTCAAGGAGACCCAGACAAACAATAAAACAAACCACCACACCAAACTCAACACAGGAGAACTAGCAGCGCTTCATCGTTACACAGCAGTGTTTGCACAGTGTGCTCAGGTACGGGGCAAACAGACCTACAGAAGCCACACCTTCACTACTCTCCAACCACCCCACACACCCCAGTGGAACAATCTAGAACACTCTAGAACAGGAACACTTTTGGAGAGGTACACTTCTATAGCAGGTGAGGAGGAAAGTGTGCAGAGATGTGAAGGGGTGGGGGTGGGGGATGGTTTTCAGAAGGAGGACGTAGGTTGGTTTGGGACACACTAAAGGCCAAGGTTGAAATAAGTGAACAGGGAATGCACTGCTATATCATTCTGCGCACACACACACACACACACACACACACACACACACACACACACTGCACTTCCACTGTTACAGCAGAGCCAAGTTTAGATTGGAGTCTCTCACACACTCTGCACTTTTGCCAGCCAAGGATCACTGGCCTAAATTTACCAGTGAGTTCAGTGGACCTTGTTAGATTTATAACAATTATTTCCGCCCGTGCAAGCCGATTGGTTGAGAAGCGCTCGAACCGTGCTGCTTCTAACAAACACATGTATCCCTCCACTGAGCAGCGCTGGTAAGTAAATAAAGGCAGAATCTTCTTTAGTAATGTAAATGACCCAAGTGAAAGAGCAAAAGGAAATTGAAAGGATGAAGACTATATGGCGGACCCAGAGGTTGATTCGCCAGTTTTTGGTCAGCCTGATTGCAGGTCAGCTGCAGCCGCTTAGGAGGATTCTCACAATGCTTTCTATAAACTCAGCCCTCGCTGGCTCAGTGGGAGATATACAGACATAGAGACTCAATGAAACGGGGAAAGATAGATTGGTACCAACAGGTTTATGTTAATCTGTCCAGAGAGTCCTGTTCTATTGGATATACTTCTCTACGGGAATAGACAAGCTGTGTGTGCACATCTGTGGAGTAAAGCAATATATGGAGTAAAGTAGCTGAATACATTCATTACAAGGGGTGTCCTTAAACATTTGGACACACAGTGATCAATATTAAAGGTTAGGATTAGAGTTTAAGCATTCAATGCCTTTACTTAAGAGAGTAAATCCACCTGAGTATCAGTGGGTCATGTTTGAAAAATGCACACTAGTGAAGAACGAGTGTGTGGAGGTGAGGCTTAGTGTGCAGCGAGCAGTGAAGAAAGCAGCCAGTCACAGGTTTCTCTGCTTTCTATGTTGCTGTGGTGACTAAAGAGGTCATTAACATTTTAATGGTCACCGCCCACTTCTGTTACAGAGGTAAAAATCACCTCATAATCGACCGAGGAGGAGTTTAAAAGTGGCAGAAGTCTGAAACAGCAGTCATTTATCATCACAGAATGCTTTCAGTTGGTCAAGTCGCTTGTTTTATCCAAACGCTAAAAAAGTACGAGTGTGAAAACAACTGTTGATGAAAAAATATATAATTAAGAGTTTCCTGCTTTAGGAGTGGACAATAAACACAATACAATAAATTACAACACCGTAAACCAAACAAATCAGTCGTTTACGTCCAGTAACTGACTCTACTGGCCTATTGGCTGAGCTGGTGGATCAGAAGACACACTCCAGTGCTCCTATTACAAGCAAAATATGCAGCAGCATGTCAGGCATGCTGAACGTTTGTTTTTGGCCTGCTCGCTTTTTTTTTCCAATAGTGCCAAGCCAATTTGTAACTTCATCCGTGAAGCTCCAGAAGAGGAAACTAGTAATTAAGGCCCACCACAGTCTGAAGAACCAACTCCACCATTTTCCTAACCACTACAAAGGACAGCACACAGTTCTAGAGCAACACTGGGCTGACATAGGCAATTTGAACATAACATACAGCTTCCAACCACAGCAAAGATCCATCTGCTGTTATGGCTGACTGCAGAAAATAACTTTATTTGCTTTCCGTTTGTAAAATGGCATATTATCCACCGTCAGATGGACAATCGTTCTGGAATGAAGCAGGCAAAATCATGAACTTTACCAAATTTCTTTGAAAGAAGGTGCTTAAGAAGTGCTTCTGAACTGCTTCTGCCCAAGTGTGCCCTGCAGGCCTGTGAGGACACTTGATCTGGCCGGCCAGAGACACCCTAACTAAGTATTAGGACATCTGCTCATTGTTTCCTGAGGGTATTAAAATGAGTTTCTTCTCTTTTTGCTGGTGCAACTGTTTCTACTGTCCAGAGTAGAGAGCACTGCTGTGAGGAGTTGTTTGCGTTCAGTGACATTAATAGCACCATACAAAGAACACAGGTGCACTGATCCAAAGCTCAATCCTGGGGGGCGTTGGAGGACCCTAGCTCACACTGCCATTAGGCGTGGGGGCAATAGGTTCACGTTTATCTGCTCTCAGTCAGAGAGTCGTTTTCAATTGGCACTGCTTCTCTACAGGAACCATACAAGCTGTGTATGTGCATTTGCACATGTGTGTCAGCAACACAGAAAGGACATTCACAAACATTTGTACTTTGGATACTGACACAAGGCATCTGTTCATATAGAGGCTCTGTTTACAGGCCATTCATTAACAAAACTGGCAGGTGGGCACCTCAGACCCATTATTGATTTCTATTAATGCCATAAAGCATCACTATTCATTTTCAGCCATATGGCACGGTGAATATTTTAAAAGTGCAAACGGCAGGGCTTGTTGATCCTGTCTCGTTAGGAAAGGTCATGAGGTGGCCTTACAAAATGATAAATAAAACATGGGTCCCCTCCATCCCAGCGAGTTCATTAGTCCTGCCACCTGGAAGATGAAGCTCACATATGTGGAGCAGCATGTCAACCTCAGACAGGCTCCTGTAGGCCAGCCTTCTATTCTATAGCCCAGATTAACACACACTGCTCCAGGCTGCTGGGGGTGGGTTTACACGGTTCTTCTCAAACACTTTGTCTACCTTAGCTGTGTGTGTGTGTCTGCGTACCCAGAAACGGCACAGCGAATACTAAGCTGGCTCCCCATACACCATATGTCCAAATGTTTGTGGACACCCCTTCTAACGAATGCATTCATTATGCATTCGTTACAGCCATTGCTGACACAGATGTGCAAATGCACACACAATCACGGCTTGTTCAGTCCCTGTTGAGAAGTACCGCTAGAATAGGGCTCTCTGGAGCATAAACACGAGCCTACTGATACTGCTTGCCTTCGGCGGCTGGAGTCTGGGAGAGTCTCTCCCCACATCGCACCCAGTGTCACCCAGTCTTACCTGTTTTCATAGTTGGGGTCACTTTCATTCACCAAAACATTAGAAAAGCATTAATAGGAGACAGTCACACATAACAGATTGTTATTATTGTTATTATTATTTCAGGAGATCTATTCAAATATGTCTTCTTTTGAGATATTTGTATGAATGTTGCTTTGATCAAAGCTTTTCTTCCATAAGGACTAAAAAAACCTTTATGTCACAGAAATCCTGTCCGAAAATGCTGCTCTGGCATTTAAACTGGGATTGAATTCAGTAGGACGCGAGATAATTTTATCCCACATCCCACAATATTGAGACTTAAATCATTTGAATAATCATGAATAATCATGATATGGTAACTTTAACAGCATGCCATCCTGAATCTGCCTGAGTTATGAAGAACAGAAAACGGTAAGTGCCAGCAAAGTACAGATCCCCGGTTCTAAGGGGTAAAACAAACAAACAAACAAACAAACAAACAAATAAATATACCCTTGATTTCAGGAGAAACAATGAATGAGCAGGTGTCCCAATACTTTTGTCCACAGAGTGTAACTTTGCTCCTCTACCTGCAGCAGGTTAGACCCCGGTCAGAAGCAGTGTTAGTCATGAATAACACAGTTAAACAGTCTCTAAACACGCTCACTCTGCCTGCCTGCCTGCGCGCACACTTCCAGTCTTACCTTCTCTCGGCCATTTCTTCACATTGTGTGAAACAGAGCAGAAAGGAAGAGAAGAGCGGTTCTGGAGTCAGCGGGGTGGTTAGTGCTTCGCTCTGAGCTTCCACTGAGGACTCCGGAGTGACTGTCCCGGCCAAGGCAGCCAGAGAGTAGGGTCACCCCCCTCCCCTCCCCTCCCCTCCCCGCCCTCTCTGGATCTGGAGCTCCGGGCTGGAGCCGTTGAGCGGTTGGTAATCGGATCTATGGCCGACAGGGGCGCACTCTGCGCGGCTTGGAATTCCGCCTCGCGTCGCGGCCTGTGTGGCGGTACAATGGCGACATCTGTCGGTGAGCAGGCGCAACTGCGGGAGAGACGCTGACGCTGGTGTTTATTTTCAGGCTTAAGCCTTTAATTAAAGAAGTGTAATATAAACACGTTTGTGATAAAAAAAAAAGACAGATGTTTTTGTACTTTTGTTTACCACAGTCACACATAGCAGCTATTCTTATTTTCAGGTTATTCTAGACTCCTGAAGGGAATTAAGAGAATTTAAATATTTGCATTAATTCCACCAATTATCTTTCTTTTCTTTTTACCTAAAATGACTAATATCAGCAATTAATGTATTCTGAAATTGTGTTAGCAAAGAAAGAGAGCAAACAGACCCTCCCTTCTCATTTTCCTCTATAACCCAATATCTGCGTCAGTGATGTCATAGGTTCCTCCCCTTTTTACTAATCAGTTGGAGTGTGCATGCAGGTTGAGCATGTACACTTGGACAGAGCAGTAAACATGCACTGAAAGCTCTTTTGGCATTTAAACAGCAACAAAATTCAGTTGGAAATGAGCGAATTGTAGCTGTTGGATTACTCACTGACATTTCATCACACTGATGATGTCTTGTTGTTTGTCATACTATGTGTATCATGCCTGTTAATATGGTTTAAGCTGGTCTCTGATGGTCATTATAATGGAAAAGGTATAGAAACAAATCTAAAAACGAAGTATGTTTAAATTGAGACTGTGAAAAAATATGGTTATCCAAGCCAAACCATATGACAACTAAATTTTAGATACAAAATATTTAATATAAAAGATTTTCAAATCTGAGAACCTATCAGTTAATTTTTTAGAGTATAGAACTGGACTAAAATTGTGTCATGATGGTGCCAGCTTTATAACTATAAGACTTTGCAAATAAGGTGAGCAGCAAAGTATCTCAGAATTAGGGGATGGCCCTGCTCATAACACACAAAACTTCAACCTTCATGCAGATGGACCTCAAATGAAGAACATCATGTGAAATTCCACTTCTGTCATGGAAGAGCAGAATGTTGAGGCTGCAGTGGAGAACCAGCACATGTTTCTTTCTATTTCAAACACTGACCACAAAGACCAATTAATGCTTCTACGAATACATTAATATATATGTCGTAATCATGTGTCCTGATGATTGACCTGACATGCACCTCCCCAATAAAATGACTGTGTGTTGCAGCAATGCAGACCTTAAAAACTGTGATCCAGTTGCCACTGTCATTTTTCCTGTTTTGTGTGTTGTTGATCATTTTATTTTTGATTTCTGTAAAGCTGCTCTGTGACATCTGTTGTAAAAAGCACTATACAAATACATTTCGATTGATTGATATTTATGCTGCCAAACTCAAACTTATAAACCACTCAGTTCCACCACAAACAAAGTGGCATAGAAACCCCATTGCCAGACTAGTGCTTTTGCAGTGCAATTCCTCAGGGACACAGATACACCAATGCACAAGTACAGTTATGTGATAAAGTTAGGACACCCCCTTTTTTAAACATATTTAAATATATGCACATTTGATTTTTATTTAATATATTCAGCAAAGAAGGTGATAACTAAACATAAAAATGTCTTTTAAAAATCATTTGCAAAATGTAGTTAATGCAATGCAATTTTCTTGTGAAGCAAAAGTCAGGACATCCTGTGACCTACAAGCTTGAATTTTCTCCTTTGGCTGAAATAATGTCAATGTCTCATGACATCAACTGAAAGAAATATGTTCCCACTCCTCTATAGGGAATTCTTTCAGCTATACTATGTTTAAGCATTTGTCATCAAGCCCCCTCTAACACGATCCAGATTTCATAGTGGTTTGAAATCTCACTGCTCTTGGGCTGAACTTGCTAGGGTGGCCTGACATGGTCATGTTGTCCGTTGTTTTAAATGTTCTATGTTGAATTATTTTCTGGCCAGATTTCTAGTTGTTTTAAAATATTTATTATCCCATATATACAGAATATATACTTACAGAGAGCTCTTTGGTTCGCAAACATACTGATACCACTTCAACAAACAAGAGCAAACCAATGTCTGATGTTTAGATAAGACAGCCTCATTCAAACTCCTAACAATGGCCTAATCTTTTGCAGCTGACACGGTGCATCTGAATTTCATTTAAGTAGTAATAAGTAATTTTTTCAAACATTTTTTTTAAATGATGTCAATGCATTTTTGAACACAGTAAACCAGTTCACATTCAATGAAGGTCAATTCCAGGACTCAACTTTGGGCATTCAACACTTTATTCACAAACTAATGAGCGCTATCAAATGTTCACGGGTTAACCGAAACAAAAATATAGGTCTGATAAATCTCTAAAACTGTACAAGGCATTGTTCTGTTAAAACCTGTCTGTTATCATTTTAAAGCAGTCCCTTCCAAAGTGCAGAAGGAGAACTCAGCTTTTAGTTGAACTTCTGTAGAGCAACAAGGGACCGTTTCATGAAGTAACAATGGATGATCTGGTGCAAACAGTAAAGATTGGGGAGGAGGAAGAATAGAGGACATTGGAGATGTTGGAGTGCTTCGGTCTAATGTGTCAATCCATTGGAGGTACAGTGTAATGTAATGTAATGGCTCCATATGTCCCATCAAGTGCACTACATAGGGTAAGAGTGCATTAGGTACACTACATAAGTTAGCGTGCATTAAGTGCACTACATAGGGTAGGATCACTTTTCACACCTTATACAGTGCACTGTTTTTCAAAATATGGAGACACGTCTGAGTTACAGTCTACGAAAAGACCAAAGGGATCAAGAGTCAGCACTTCTGAAATATTACACAAATAACTAGACTGGACTGCAAAGAAAAACATGATTTAGGGTTAATGTGTGCTGTTCTCAAATCTGTAGCTAAAACAATCATTTATTCTCTGGTCAGAGGGAGACTAAATTAACAGTGACCTATACCCTAATCTGGACTCAAAGTATGCCTGATGGTCAATGAAGCCTCACCTGTTGTGTGTCATAGAAAATATACTTTAACATTTACAGTATATTAATTTCAAACATACATTCAAAAACATACTGCCGTATTTATATATTTGCTCAGACTTTAGTAGCACCATGTATAGCACAAATGAATATCTAAGAATTCAGAGTTAAAAACAATGACGTGATAATCACATTAAACGTTTCTCATTATGTCATCAAAACACATCAACATTTTGTCAGTAGATAATATCAATTTCGCTGGATTCTAAAAATGGGACACCTGCTTAACTACATCCTGCTGCATGGAGTGGTTGGTCTATAATTCAATAATGTCAAAAACTGTGTTCATCATTGAGAATTCTGTAACAAGAACTTGCTCAAGGTGCAGGCTTTTAGGAATGTACACAGATACAAAGATGATTACATCCAAACCTTTATGACTTTTGTTCATAGAGCAGGTTGCTCAGAATGCTGCAGAAACACCGTAAAACCAATGACACTAGAAAAAACTAAACTAAAAAGAAAGAGGAACAAAACTTTGTGCTTTTAAATGAAAATATATGGCACACACTTTATACAATATTCAGTTCCGATACTTGTTTAACAGACTTTTCTTACAAAAGTGGTGTAAACAGAACAGAAACAACTACCCAGAAAGCAATGAATGTTTGGCCCAAATGTGGCCCACATTTGGTATTGAATGACTGCGTTGTCTCAGAGTCTGGCTGCTTCAACTCAGCCACAGGTCCACCTTATATGGGCAAGATGTTAGACAATCCAAATCAAGCCTGGATCATGATAATTGTCCCACCTCTGGCCCACATATTACATGCCAGTGCCAAAACTAAGCCATACGTGCCAAAAGTGGCAGGATTCGGTCCAAATGTCTCTGTTTTCTGGGTAGTTTAGTCCCCTTAAATGAACTGAAGAAGGTTAAAAAGTATATTTATATTACTGCTCAAATCATTGGACAACACTGAATCTCTTAGGTTGACCTTTGAGGCCTACAGGCACGGCCTTCCGATCCACCAAGGTGTAGAGAAATTTCTTGTGGTAAGTATTTCTGGGAATAAGAAAATGGGTTGTATAAGGGCCACACAGTCTGCAGCTGTGCAGGGAAGATGTACAAGCAGCAATCAACGCTTACAGAAGAAACCAAGAACACATAGCCACAATGCAAATCATAAAGACAAAAACTAAAACATGTCAAGTTTATTTCTTTCACTTCTGTTTTAATTTTGTAACCATTATCCCTCCAACAATCCCCACCCCGACAAAAAATCTTTCAAAAGTTAAATGATAAAATGTGCTCTGTTTCGAAGCCTAGCAGATCTCAGAGATACTGGTTACACTTTTCCAGATTGAGGGTGGAAAAGGAGGTGTAGCAAGTAGACTGGAAAGAAAGATAGCCTGGAGGCTTTGGCTCTGAGGACATATGCCAGTGGAAGAGGCAGAGTGAGAGAACGAGAGGTAGGAGAGAGGCTGGCTTGCAGGCTGGAGGTAAAGCATCATGTACACTCCATCCTGGAAAAACCTGGAGGCTTTTCTTCTGAACTCTGTCTTGTTCAGAAAGAAATAAGGAAAATCGAATTCAGAGCTGAAAGGAGAGTCACACAGGAATGTCCTGTAATAAGTCGCTGCAGTCACAATGGGCAGAACTAAGTCTCCTTCGGCCTGTCCGTCGCTTAATAAACTCTTTCTCCTCATCTTCTTCTTCCTCCTCCTCACTATCTCTCTCCTCCCGCTCTCTCTGCCCACTTCCCAGCAGCTCTGGTAGGATGTCCCAGTCCACATTGCCATCCTGTTGCAGGACAGAGGAGGAGAGCTGTGGTAAGGGGGAAGAGGAGGAGGTGGGAGGGGCTGAGGAAGAGGGGCGTGTCTCCTGGTTCAGCCCCAAAGCGTCCCTCAGGACCTCAGCTCCCACCTTCCTCAGCAGAAAAGCTGGAGTGGCCAGAGTGGTCAGGTAGGCAACAGAAGCAGAATGGCTGCTGGAGGACACAAGGGCATGGCCTCCTCCTCCTCGTGTCCTATCCTCCATGTCCCATGGTTGATGGTCATCAGCCAGGTGAGCAAACATGCGGTCAACGGAGCGGCGGAAGTGGGCCCAGTCCTCCAGGCTCAGGGTGAAGTTGAGGTTGAGATCGTAGGCGTGCTCGTCAAGTCTGTACAAGGGTTCAAGTTCGGACCAGTTTGTCGCCCATGGAAATGGGCGGGTGCTTTCCGGGTCGGCCTCTGCTGGGATGTTATCCCTCCCATCCTTCCCAAATCTGCCCTCTAGAGGGAACACATCATACACAAACACACACACATTCACTTTTTCTGTTTTACATTCAAAACAGAAAGCTTCTCAATCCACAGAGCGATGCAAACATAATATCACAGGTTCTATGGGAATGGATTGATGACTTGCAGTTTCAGTGTAAAGTAAAAATAAGCAAAAATTAGTAATGAGAGAAATAAAACCAAGCACATGATCAGAGACAGGAAAGAAGTTGAGTACATGCTCCAGGCAGCCCCCTACAAAACCGGAGAGCTTAGAGAAGTAATGTGCTGATGGGGAAGCACAGGAATGAAGGAGGATGTGTCTGGCCTCTAGTGGTCAAAACTAGAATTGTATGACTGGAGAGCGGCAGCCCTGGTGCAAGAGACTTCATGCAAACGGACAGAGAAAGAAAAGATCTTTCAAACGAGCAGAGTGTCATGCAGGCCAAAAGAAACTTAAATTTGTAAAGAGGGAGGAAACAAAATGGAGAGAAAGAGAAAAAGAGAAAAAAAAATGGGTTAGATTGGGTGGTGGCTTGGTGGTACTCTATCCCAAGGAACGTGAAGCAGAACTGTCCAAACTCACAGCGATTTGGAGGCAGTCTTCCTCATTTTGGGCCATTTGCGACGCTGAAACTGCCTAATGCCACAAGCAACGATAAGACAGACCATTACCCCGCTTCCCAGACTCAAGCAAGTGATCAGAGAAAGCCAATCAGAAGGCTCATGAACTTTAACATATATCAATCGGCAAGCAGAGAAGGACACATGCAAGAGATAATATTGGGAAAGAGGGAGGAGAGAGGGAGAGAAGGAGAGAAAGAAAGAGCACAGTGCAATTCCCTCTATTGCAGTTGTTCTTAAACCGATCCTCAGGAACCCCTTATGGTCTTGATTCCAGATTCTATTCCTACACCATATGGACAAAAGTATTGGTGATCTTTTAATTAACAAATTCGGATGTTTCATTCACAGTTCTATTAAATTCAAACACCCAGACATGCAGTCTACAAACGTACAAATTCGGGAAAGAATTGGTTGATCTAAATAGCAAAATTAATGTTCCATTAATCAGTTGGTGAAATTTCTTCAGTTGATATTATTGAAATGTGTTTAGGAATGACTGGATGGAGAAACTTCAGATTGATGCCTATGGATTTATAATGGGAATCATAAAAGCACCAGTACACATAATGTGTAGACACCTCAATACTTTTGTCAGTATAGTGTATATATATATATATATATATATATATATATATATATATATATATATATATATATATATACATACATACATACATACATACATACATACATACATACATATATATATATATATATATATATATATATATAGTAATTTGGGATAGAGCAAAAATCAAGGCTGACTGGGGGTCCCTGGTGAGTGGATTGAGAACCCTGGCTCTAGCAAAATAAAACAAATGAAGGAGAAGACTGTCTAGACTGTCCTTCTGGACATTAATGAAAAGCCCCTTTAGTTACAAAATAATGGTAGAAACTCAGACCTTCAGAGGTCAAATTCAAAGGGTAAGTGTACAGTGAGAACTGAATGGAAGAATCAATGTGCTAGTAATAATTACTACTAGGCCCCATTGCATCTTTTTTTATATTTTCAGGTCAAGGGTTTAAATGAGGTTAACATATTACCCCATTTTACACCTATACCTGGTTTAGCTCTGGTCCAAATGAGTTAACTTGGTGTAAACCTGGAGAGTTTTCCCTTTGGTTTGGTCTGTTTTCACAAAGGGAGACCTGTCTGAGGCATATTCCTGTGCAGTTTAATATGGAGGAACAGGAGGAATGGCATTTGCTCATAACTGCAGTTATTATCTGGCCAATATAACAGGTTAAACACCTGTCAGATCAAGGTCAGATCACATTCTCAACACTAACTGCTCTAGAACTGGGTCCAGATCGAGAACACCTTCTATGAAGGGTCTTGGTGCAGTTTTAGTTCAAATCTCATTAATACCACTGACTGGTGAAGTGATTTTGTGAACACTGATGTTACAATGGCACCAGGGTGAGATCTACAAATTAGTCAGAGAGTCTAAGAATGAAACATTTTGACCAGAAGCAAAGTGTGACGTTCAAGACGACTGGGTCAGAACATCTCCAAAACCTCAAACAGGTCTTGTTCCTGGCATTCAGTGGCCTACAGATAGTACTCCAAGGAAGGAAAACTGGTGAATCATTGACAGGGTCATGGGTGTCTCACTGATTCACACTGATGTCCCACCTCACACCTTCACACACACACGGTGTAAAGGATATGCTGTAATGTACTGGTGCCAAATACCACATGACATCTTCAGAGGTCTTGTGGAGTCTATGTCTCAAATGGTCAGATCTGTTGTGGTAGCACAAAGGGGACCTATTCAAAATATAAGGGTAGTGGTATTAATGTTATGGCAGATTGGGTGGCATTTTTCTTGAAGGGTTCTTTGGTAAAAATGGAAAATGATTCTATATATAATCATGAATAATCAAAGCATAAATAAAGGGTTCCTTGCAGGTTTCAATAGCTGTTTTACTATAATAACACGTTTGACTTCATAACAATAGCGGACTCTATCAGTCTTAAAAGATGCAAAGAACCCTTTATTCAAGAACCTTTGAAGAACCCACATTTTAAATGTGTAATGTAGTGTTTATGTTTCCTATGCATGCAACATAATCATTTGACATTACAATAAATGAAGTGACTGAAGCTAAACTATCTAAACTCACAACAGTTGCTAGAAAAGTACATAAGTTCACATTTGTGGCCAGAGCATGAAGAGGTCAATTACAAGCGAACTGACCCTTACACAGTTAACAAATGCCTTTAAAATTAGACTTCCTTCCATGCTGCTCAAAATATAGAACAATGCTGACCAGCTTCCAAAGACAACTGGTCTTCGGTCAACAATGAAAGAAAATATCAGTGAATATCAATGAAGTCTTCTCCTTCACTGTATTGTCACATCTGCAGTGTGATTAGAAACTGTTGAGCAGTGATGGTTTTATCAAAGCATTCATTTGCATTCATGTGTTCATCCATATGCAAGGACACTGTTGATTGAATGGATTAGTACATCTCTGTGTCTACTGAAGTCTCCGCTAGATTAGTGCCACACAACTCTACTGAAATTGTGTTAAAATTCAGTCAACAAAGATACCTGTATTCATCATAGCTGCTTCTCTCTTTACCTCCTGAAGAAGAGACAATATCGTTAGTTAGAGAGCGTCAACACATTGAAGTTGTAGTCAGGTACACACTTCTTTATACCAGTAGAGCACACAGTCAAACTAACTGGAATATTCTCAGGACTGTTTGGGTTTGTGTGCACTGCTGTGCACAGTCAGAGACCACCTTTCACTTATTAAACGTCCACTAAATAGGAATTATTCATTTTGAGTGATATTTTTTGAAAAGATGTAAGAGACACTTCATTTTACAAGTTGAAAGTTTCAGTTTGAAGTAAAAAAAAAACCAAACATCTCTTCATATTGAACAACAAAATCTTAATTAGGGCTGGGGAATGTACTGTAAATATTGATATATTCAAAAGTACTTGATATGAGTAAAATAAAATGCCACAGTATATATATATATATATATATATATATATATATATATATATATATATATATATATATATATATAAACAATCCAGAGGTGTTTCTGTCCAGCCTGTGAAAGACGACTCCACACTTTGGGTCTGAAAAGATGTGGAGCTGATCAAGAAGCTCTTACTGAGAAAAGCAAACAAACAAAAAATAAAACATCTTCAAATGAAACTGCTGAAGCTGCTGATGTTCACAGAACAGTGGACTCCCTAGCGTCCAGACACATCATTGAATGAACAGAACTGAGGTGTGGAAAAAAATCTCCCTGTAGAAACTGAAAGCAATAATGAAGGTAAAGGTGGACTTACTGAACAATGAATAATCAACAGATAATTATATTTAATTGTTTAGACCCTGGTCCTAGAGGCACCCTGCCCTGCACAATGTATGCTATGTTTAGACTGCAGACGAATCAGATTTAAAAAAAAAAAAAAATCAAATCTGTTGAGATTGTCTGCTATGAATTATGTGTCTGGACATTACAAACCTCAAATAGGTTGCTGTGGTAATGACGTAAGCATCACCAATCACATCACCATGATGTAACTACGCAGTTATACTGGTGACACTTTAATATGGTATTTGGTTTGTCATGTTCTTAGTATTGAAAACTGAAATGCATCTGTATAAATCTGACTGTATTTGGATGTGAAATCAACATCAAATGTGGTTTGGGAAATCTGATTTACTGTGTTTTTAACACATTCAAACTACTAAAAATCAATCCATATTAAAATCAATACATATCAATACAATATACTAAGTATACTGGTGAGGGTTATGTCGTCAAATACAGTTTAAGTATATTTATCTGAGCTGCCTGACTGAATACTAAACACATTGAAAGTGTAATTATTCTTAAATTATTCTTGCAATAAGACAACTGTGCTAATTAATCACATATTTAACGTATCTGAATGTTTAGTCCCAGGATGTAATTAGATGACTAATATACTTATCCTATTTAAGAAGTGTGGAGAAAATAATATATGACCAGTATACTTACCATATATTAAGTGTACTTTAGTTTAATTTTAATTCATATTAAAATGATTTCTAGTGGTTCCAAAATTACATAAATTAAGCATACTTTTATTTATTTTTTTTTACAAGAGGATTCCCTGCTTTAACACAACCCCTGCAACTCTGAAAGGGCTTGTTAATGATCTGATTAGCTGAATCCCATTTGTAAAATGTGTAGGGTAGCGGTGCCCCCAGGACCAGAGAAAAGCCCTGCTGGTTTATACTGTGATTTTTGGTCAAATGTATGTTTTTGCTTTTTCCTGACACTGTAAAATGAATACAGTAATGACTGTTTTCCCTGGAAATTGAATAAATGACAGGCAGTACTCTGATTTTTGCCCAATACTATTCCTACTATTTAATTAGCATTTGCTTGTAATAATTAATGTGATATTAAGCCCTTTAAACAACAACAAAACAATGTCTGTATAAACCAGAAGCAGTCAGTAAGCAAAAAACAACAGAAAAGGCCACAGGCAGTCCCTTGTGATTTATGCAGACAGCAGTTAAAGTTTGAAATATATTTAAACACATTTCCTAACACGTTATGATAGAACTAAAACTCTGAGTCTCTTTGAGTCTCTTTGAGTCATGTATGACCCAACATGTGACATTAAGTGTAACACCTTATTCCAGCAGCAAAGCAGCTCAGCTGATTAAGATGAGAGGGTCTGTTTGCATGAAAACAAAGAGGACAGAAAGCAAGGCAGGGCCAGGGTCAGGTGATGATGAGGTTGATGAAGATGTGGAACTGTGGCTACTCTCTGGTCCATCCGGAAATGTGAGGAGTGCTGTGTGTTATTTGAGAACCAGTATTCTACCTGTGTACCCGATGTTAGTAGATCCTTTCTCCTTACGCGTTTGAGTTCAATAAGGTATGTATGCATGCCTGAGCTTGTGTGTATAATTCTGCAGGTCTGAGTGAGTGAGTGTGTGTGCGTCCTCTGTATAACTCACCCAAGTCCATGTTGCGTGTGCGGGGGTTGCACTGTTTATGACCCTTGCATCCTCGGAGCTCCATTAGCTGAACATGCAGATTGTTGAGAATGTGCCGGTCCAGCGTGTTGACAGCATTCATCAGCTATAAACACAAAGAGATTGGAAGGGTTCCTTTTTTACTACTGTCACAGTCCCGTGGTGACTAATGAACCCAAAACACACCTAAGTAACTGAGATGCTGGTGCTGTCATCCTGTCACAGCACAGGATGGGGTGGAGGAGAGCCCTCACATCTGTACTTCTGTCTGGCTCTCCCTTTTTAGCTAAGGTGTCAAAGTGACGCCCTGCACTCTGTTGTCCATTGAATATTGTGTCTAATTGCATAGAATTTTCCCAACACTATGAGGGTGAAGACCCCTGACACATGCAAAGCCAGCCACTGAACATTCTGACAGCCATTACTGCATCACTGTGGCAGCCAATGCACTCACTGGAACACGCTGGGTCTGGATATAATGTAGCTACCAGTATACAATCTAGATATGCCAATAAACTAGATTGCGGGGTCCCCAGCTCTGAAGCTGACCAGCTCTGTGCTGACCAGCATCTCACTGTGATCGGCGATCCTTGGATCATAGTGTTAGTGCAGTAGACTGCTGAACCACTCGGAGCACAGTGATTGGGTATTCCTGTTGCCTGTTCTCCAGACCAACTCCACTAAGTTGTGTGCCACTCTCCAACACTCTGGTGCCACCCACTAGCATGGTCAACTAATCCCTGTGATATGACTGATATTCATAATTTCATGCAAAAGGCAAACTGTCAGATCAACATCAAAACAAAGAAAGATATTAAATGTCACTGAAAATCAAGTGGCAGTTTACTATTTGAATTTAATGATTAATACAAATTATTAACTTTTCATAATATTCCATTTTTTTTAGATACACTAGAAGAAGGTTTATGCCTGACAGCAATGATATTCATATTAAAATAGCAGTCATAGATCTAATCTTTTTTCTGCCAGATAACAGTAACTCTTTGAAACTGAGATCTGCACTTTACAGGCAGTTACACGACATGTTGTAGACTTCATAACTCAGCATCCAAGTAACCTACAGACATGATACACATATCTTAAACTTCAAGACGTACCATTAAGATGTATCCAGTCATCTGAGCATTGTATGAGTAAACCAGCTTGGAAAACAGCTAAAATTCACTTGTTTCCATCTGAATTAAATCACAGTTTAAGTTCTAGTGCATGTTTACTGCTCTGTCCAATGGTACATGCTCAACCTGCATGCAGACCCCAACTGATTAGTAAGAGGGGGCTGAACTTATGAGTTCACTGACCCAGATATTGGGTTATAGAGGGAAATGAAAAGGGAGGGGTTGTTTGCTCAAATCAAATTAATAAAAGACCGTCAGGTTTTTGGCAAATAAAAATATGTCAAACTACAAAAAAAAAAAATAATAATATTGGGTTCTGCAGGTTAATCTCTTTTTAGTGCTTCTGAATGTTCCTGTGTGGTATAAAACTCTTTTATATTTTTAAATCAGCATTTAAGATTAATTATCATAGCATAAAAATGAGCTACATTCTACCACCAATCTTTAAAGTAAACTATTCATAAAATTCAATACTGTGTGTGTGGAGTTTATTTGAAACTGTTTCTATTTCAATGCATGGTTCCAAACTTTTTTTTAACATGTCCTGAAAATTCCATACCCCTAATCCCAGTGCACAAAGATTGAGTGGAAATGTGTACAAGCTGAAAGCTCTTGCACTACATTATAATTAATACTCTGACTTTCTCCCATTACAAGAAAGTGGTGGAGAACACACACCTGATACGGATCTGTATTGAGGTCAAAGTACTCCAGGAAGCCTGTAGCGAACTCGCAGAAGAGGAAGTTGTGTGTCTCGTTAATGGTCCTCATGCACCAGTAGGTGTTGTTGTTGGCGCTGGTGCATGCACAAAAGGGTCCCACTGAGATGAGAGAACAATGGCAATGAATGGGGACAAAGGCCAAAGGCATCTACCAAAAACATTCTTATTAAATGTGTGTGGCTTACTGGTCCAGAAGGGGGCAGTCTGCCAATGCTGGTTATCGTGTGTGAAGCAGGTGAGGCCAGGCATGCTACAAGTGTCGTTGTTACGGAGACGCTTCAAAAGCTTCCTGAGCTTCTTCCTGCGCTTCTGCTCCATCAGCAGCCAAGCCTTCTTATCCTTCTCCTGCCCTTTCCTATAGACAGAGAGTGAGAATGCTTAACCCATTTACAACTACACACATACATTAACACACATACTGTACATACAAAAACCAGAGGCCATATAAACACAAATCAGAAGGCAATTCACTATATGGACAAAAGTATTGGGACACCTGCTTATTAGCTGTGTTTTCTGAAATCAACGGTATTCAAAAGAGTTTACCATGCTTTTATTGGACTGTCTTTGCTGTCCAGGGGAGGCTTTCTCCTAGATTTTGGAGCATTGCTGTTGTACTGGATGGAGCAACATCATTCCAGAGAACACCGTTCCACTACTCCACAGCTCAGTACTGGGGGGCCTTATATAGATTTAGGTATCACCACTGATTTCTTGAATTGATTAAATTCCGCTTCACAAAGTCCCAATTTGAGTTGGTGTTCAATTTGATGTTCTGTACTAGCTGTTCTGGCTCACTGCTTTACACCACAAGGCGACACTCCTGTGCTGTGTGTGCTGTGAGGCAGCAGGTGTGTTGTTGTGAAGCATGGCAGCCTTTTTGTAGCTCCAGCTGAGAATCGTTACTGTCCATGTTAAAGCCATGAAGTCAGTGTGAAAACGATCCTTATAGGCATAAAATAGATGTTTTACCATGTTTTTTGCCCCATAATCTCCCAGTAAGAGCTGCTGGGCCATGCTGTTATATTAATGGCTGAATTTGGGTGGGTCATCAAAGCTTGTAGACCATTCAAACTTTCTGAGGGTGTATTTATTATTAAAACTTGCAGAGTTATTAAAATTCTGTTTTTTGTTCTCTCTGGCAGAAGTGCTGACGTCAGAAGGATAAAGACCGATCTCAGCATCATATGAATTGATATTGGATCACTCAAAGAAAGATTCATTTGAATTGAAAAATAAATTTTGCAAACCCACTAGCTTTAAACTGCTCTAGCCCACACATGGAATTAGGCATGGTGCCAGTAGGTTCATGTTGATCTGACTGCAGAGGATCTATTCTGTGAACTGCAGTGCTAAATATGTTACTGGACTAGCGAGCATATGAGCCAATCACTGCCTTTCTTGCTGTTCATTACAAAATGAGTAAAATACATTTGATTCCGTTGGAAATACTTCTCTCTACAGGGACTGGACAAGTTGTGAAATTACACATGTGTCTCAGCAGTGGGTGTAACTTAAAGTAGATTAATGCATTCAAGAGAATGAGTGCCCACAAACATTTGGACATGGACAGTAATGTGTGTTCATTCATAAAGAGCAAAAGGTTTTCAATACGGCTGCAACAATAGTGCACAACAAACTGATTCTAAATCAGTTCTGCCATTTCGTTCCAACCCCCACTTCATCTCCCAAATTTACAAGTAAAATAATCAAACGAATGAAAACTGGACACTGTAAAGGACTGTTAACATAGATGTTTTTTTCCAGACACATAAATCATTTGCCTCCTTACCTAAATGGGTGAATGCTGCCTGATTTATATTTTCTCAGCTTACTCTTAAACTTGGACTTGTACCTGAAACAGTGAACAAAGAAGCCATTAAATTCCATATTAATAGTACAAGTTATTTAAATGCCCCCTTGGAAAAATATTTTTTGCAGAATTATTATAATTAAAGACTTTGACTTTTATGTCAACAATGCAAAAATTGAAAACACACTCCCTAGTTCACACAGTCTATACATGGACAGTACATCTTGAAATCACAACATATTTTTAAAATATCTATTCCTATTCAGTCAACCACGGTTAAATCCTGCCCACTCATACTGAAGTTTTCAGTTCTGTTTTTTAAATGAGACACAACACAATGCAGCCAATCAGAACAGAGCTCAATTATCCTATATCTAAAGGCACAGTAACAAAAGAGCTTGTTTAATTCTAAGGGCAACAGCCAATTACCCAACCCTGTTAGGACTATCCCTCTACATTCAGTGCTCCCGACACTAGGATGTTGACAGCAAGCACGTCTTCTCCAAGACATGTGAAGACAGCCTCTGCCTCTTTTTCAAACTGCCGTATTTGCATCATTGCTGGGCAGCCAACATGTTTAGAGGAAAGCACCAAACTAAACTTCACAAATACTTCACTGGATTCGAACCAGTGATCCTTGGATCATAGTGTTAGTGCAATAGACCGCAGATAAAGATACATTATTTACTAGTATGTAATATATAAATTCTGATGACCAGGATCAAAAGTTGTCCAAAAACAAGTACATTTGCATAATGCAACTTATAATGTAGCATGTGATGAAAAAATAATGCTTTTTTCATTCAAACTGAGCTGAAATTGAAGCAGAACTGAATATGAATGAGAGAACAAAGCAGAATGGAACAACCATCTGAACTGTCTCCTCAATACTGAAGCAGAAACAGCTGTTCCTGCCATATACTCATTCACTCAGCCCTTTAATGCTGTCAGCGTGCCTCTTTAAAGATGAAAATACAACAGCAGAGAGGAGAAAAACCCTGTGACAAATCAAAGCAAAAGAGCTCAATAACCTCAAGATGACTCTTTATTATCTGATTATTTCTGGTAACAGACTCAAATGTGGTACAATCTGATTTCCAGACTGTGGGCAAACAATCAGGATTGACAGCTGTCACTCTTACATGTATTTGTTGCAGTCACACTCCTCAGGGCGCACCCTCTTCAGGTGACCTCTGACCTCTCTCAGATTCTTAATCTTCGTCTGTAGTGTCTCAATCTGGGGAATGATGATACAACTGTCATCACAAAAGCGCTGAGAGAGTGCGCACTGCAAAGGGCAAATTTATTGCACGTGTATAGCCTACCTCATGGTCAATGTGGAGTTTATGGTCCTTCCATGCCTGGAGTGACTTGTACAGTCCAACATCACACTTGACCGTGTCATTGGCCAGGATAGAACATCTGAAAATAAAACAGGCAAAATAGGCCTTCAGGAGTAAATATTCTCTCAGCTTCAATAAAACCTTGCCATTGATCCAGTAATAAAAGCATCATTGATTCCACAGAGACGAGCCAGGGCTGCTGGATGCTGTGTTGTCTAATCCTTCCTATCTGCCGCGCGGGTTTCTGTGTAATATTTAAGTACTGATTGTAGTAATCACAATGCCGTGAGCTAAATCTTAAATCTCCTCAATGGCAAATTCAAACATTCTCAAATGCTACATTTTGAGGTTTTTATGATATAATTAACAAACCAGACCAGCTTAAACCAGCGTAGACCATTTTAGATGAAGGTGGAATTCATTTCAGTCATTTAGTCATTTTAGTTGTTTGTTTCAGCCAGATGTTTGAATAGTGGCACCTAGTAGGAATCAGTTGATTGCAATGTGTGACTGTAATGGTGTCATGGAGTCACTCAGTCGCAGTAGGTCATCTTCAGCGATGAGCCAGCATGGAGGCACTGTACCAGTCAGTACCAAGATCAATAGTTGCCACTTGTCACATGTTCAGAAGGCTTGGTGTCATGGTGTGGGGTTTGTATGATGCCTGATCATCTTTTAGCTCAGCATTACATTAATGACGTTCTGCCACCAGTGGCCCTACCTTTTCTGAACACACACTAGTATGCTCAGTGCACTATTCTAACAAATTGCTCAATTAATATCACCCATATTAGTCTATGTTTTCAATCATTTATTGTTCCTGGTAACTTTATATATATATATATATATATATATATATATATATATATATATATATATATATACAAATATTCCAAAAGAAATGTAAACATATTACATTACTTAAAGACAGTAATCCATTGGACACATTCAATCTATTTTGTTCACATGCAATGCATGATGGGTTACACTGTTAAATTAAACCTCCCATGTTTGATTATAACATTAAGGCCTCTTCACACACTGGCACTGTCCCCGACATGTTCAGCTCCAGGCTGCCTGGTGTGCATGCTAACTTTCCCTGATGGAATTGTGTGATGGCACACATGTGAGGTAAAATGAGGCTGAAATTCAAATAAATGGAAGGAAAAGAAAAGAAATACACGCATAATTTAAGGTTAGCCCTAACACACAAACACACACATCCTCCCTTACCTGTGAGTGACTTTAATAGAAGAAGGCACCAGGCTGTTGCTAGTTTGCGGCTCAGCTGTGGTTGGGCCCATTCCACTGAAGACCTCCTCCTCCTGCTGACCGTAACTCAAGTTGCTGCGGTTGACCGGCCGGTAGCCTCTGTCCAGATCCACTGCATACAGATCTCCACCCATCTCCATAGAGACAGCACGAGCATATCGGTTCCTGGAGTAGCCCTTCAATGCCTTCAGCTCTGTTAAATAGGAGAGAGCAATGTCATAAGACTGCATCCACTTGGGGGCAGTAGAGTGTTAGAGAAAGGGTCAGTGGGAGGATGAAGAATGTGTATGTGTAAGTATTTTTAGTGTATAATATGAAATTATGAAAATGCATTAATGTAATGGATCTGTTCTACTATTTTAATAAGTACTGAATGTGAGGGTTTGGCGTGTACTGACAGATTTAAGTGTGTAGTATATGTGTATACTTTGCTTGCTGTAAAGATTGAGGTAAACATCAGACCTGTAAGGATTAATTTAGTAATGATTCTTAAGGAAATGGTGTAATATGAAATATTAACTTTCAAATTAATTATTTCAGAACTATCCAGAATTCTTACAAAACATAGTACACACACAGTAGTGTAACATAGACAATAAATACAATACATCACGTTTTAGGTATATTTAGATATAGACTTGTAGACTTATAGATTAATTAACTACAAAAAATATTCATTATAAGTCATTATTATTGATTCTCAAATTAGTAAGGATGCACCGATATCCAATGCTAATATCTGGCCACTACCGATACTGATACATACCTGTATACAAATCATAAATCTAAAAATTGGGAATGCATCTATCTACAAACACTGATTATCCATAACATTAAAACCACTAAGAGGTGAACTGAATAACACAATGGCACCTATCCGGAGGCGAGTTCTTTGCATTTGCCAGCAAGTCAATAGTAAATTCTTGAAGTGGATGCTTTGAAGCAGGAAAAAAGGACAAGAGTAGGAATCTAAGACAAGAATCAAACTATGATCTCCTAGACAACTGGGTTAGAACATCTCCAAAACCCCAGGCAGTTCTTGTGGGGTGTTCCTGGTACGCAGTTGTAAGTACCTACCAAAGGTGCTCCAAGAAAGGACAACCAGTGAGGATCAGGGTCATGGAGACCTAAGGCTTACTAACGGTCTTGGAGATCCCACCTCAGAACTTGTAAGACTTAAAGGATCTGCTGCTAATGTTAGTCTTGGTGTCAGATACCACAGGACACTTTCAGTTGGAATCTAGTCAGATACGTCAAAGCTGTTTTGGCGGGGACCAAATCCATTATATTAGTCAGTGGTTTTAATGTTGCGGCTGCATTTTTTAATTAGACAGCCAATCTCGACCGTAAGTCACTTTGGATAAGAGAGTCGGCTCCATGCCATGAACATAAATGCAAATTTTGAAGTAATTATGTTCCTGTGTGATACTATGCTGATTTTATTGTTCAGCACTACTTCACGGTGTGGTGCATTTGTGTTGGGTACATACTTTTCTTAGACAGCAGCTTCTTCTTCTTCAGGGCACTGAGTCTGTAGTTGCCAAAGTCATCGCAGTTGCAGTTGTCGGGTTCAGCGTTGGCATTATCATTGGTGTTAGTGATAGGCTGGTAAATATGGGACTTGACGGGAGACACCTGCTTGTTCCTCACTGTCGAGAGACTGGCCATGCCTTTACACTTATACAACCTCAACTTCCCTGTGGAGTCCTCCACACATTGCCACTTCTACAGAGAAAGAGAGAGAGAGAGAGAGAGAGAGAGAGAGAGAGGGGGGGTGTTAAGAAAAGCCAACATACCCTACATGGACAAAAGTATTGGGACACCTGTGTGTTCACTGTTTCTTCCAACATCAATGACACTGAGAAAGAGTTTCTTCTGCGTTTGTTGAAGTAACTGTCTCTGCTGTCCAGGGAAAGCTTTCTACTAGCTCATGGAACATCGCTGTGAGCATTTGATAGATGTATAGTGAGTTGCATTATTGCTATCATTCAACTGCTCTGTAGCTCAAAGCTGGGTGACTTCATACCCCTCTAGCCCATACTTGGCATTAGACATGCCGCCAGTAGGTTCCTGTTTATCTGTTCCATAGTATTCCACCTATCATTTGGCCGTACTTCTCCACAGGCACTAAACATTGCTGTGTGCGCATCTGAAACAGCTGAATTGATTCATTAGAAGGGGCGTCCACAAACATTTGGACATATAGTGTAAGTAGACCTCTTTCTCTGCCTTTCCTTTTCTCTCTGGTTTTTACACTGAATGTCTGAATGTTATTTATGTTAAGCCCAACACGCAGAAAAAGGAAGGACATGTGCTAATATACTCATAAACAGGAAGACACACACACACACACACACACACACACACACACACACACACACACACACACACACACATTGTCCTAAAATACATACCTACTGTTAGAGCTTCCTTTTATTTTGGCTGGTGTTGCTCTAAGTCTTTTGTCACTAATGAGCCATGTTTATCTCACACCTCTGATAGACACACAAAGGTGAAAATGTACATGCCTGTGTGTGTGCATGCGTGTGTGTGTTTTGTGTTGATTAAGTGGTGAGAATTACCTCCCTGCTCTCTGCCTGCTCTCTTTGTCATCTGTAATTACCATGCGATGCCAAATCCTGCTCGTTAAAAGCCTTGTTAATGAAGAGTTCCAGTTGCGCTCTTTGCGTCTAACACACTGCACTCGGGCGCTGTCAGGTCATTAAGAGCAAGATGATGCTATAAAAACACAACTGCAGCACCCGCTCTCCAACAGACGACCGAGAAACAGAGGCGGACTGAAGACAGAGGTGTTTTACATTTGACTTCCCACAGGCTTACATAGGAAATTCTGCTGTAATTGCTCGGTTTATACTCTTTCTTTAATATTCATTGATTCCGTGTTTCCTTACAGAACAAAAGACTTCTTTACATGCTGGGGTGACGCCCTACCTCTTTCTGGTTCTGTCTGAACCCCTTGTAGGACTGACCTATAGGCACAAACCAGTCGATAGTCTGACTCTTCATTTCAGCTTAGTGGTGTGACATTAGAGGCATATTTATAAAACCACAAGACTGTTCAGTGGAAGGACACCCACTGCTCAGGCTAATCTTGGTTCAAGTAAATGACAGGCCTTCTAATGAATGCATTCAGCTATGTTAACTTTCACTCATTGCTGACACAGATGTGTAAATGCACACAGATTTGTTTATACGTCCGGCGCAAATGCAAATGACAGCCTTTCTAGTAGCTTCCAGTGGCATTTCCGGCAGCCTTTAAACGGCACTGTTCTTCATCTTTTACTTGTTTGTCGTGTTTTTCCACGTTGTCTCGTATTTTTGTGTATCCCATGGATACGGTTCCTTCTTCTTTTTTTACTCTGGTCATAGTTATGGTTAAGGTTAGGGTAAGGTTTAGGTTCTGTTTAGGTGGAGGTGTATAGTGTAAGGGTAGCTACTATCAGTCGGTCCAAACAGTTCCTCAATATCGGCTAGCTGGGCATAGTTCCGGTGTCCTTAGCCACATTATTTGAGGGAATTGGCCAATATTTGGAGCAACTGATATTGGGCACCTCTGGGTTACAGTAACAGCTTTTCACATTCTCTGCTCAAATCATTTCATTTCTCCTTTGTTGCATCAGTAATTTATGCATGCATGAAAGGTTCAAAATACATTATGGTCAAAGTGTATGAAGCACTGTACCACTGCTGAAATGCTCCTTTAGTCACGTGTACAAATTCCTCTTGAGATCAAGCTGGGCAAGAACAGCTCCCATGGACACGTATATGCCTGTTTGCCAAACTGTGGAGATTTATGTCTCCTATAGGAGACTGGTTTATTTTTTCCAAAAAGCACATTGCTGACAAATATTAGGGATGTATGAAAACATGTATTTGATCACCTACCAACCAGCAGGAATTCTGGATCTCACAGATCTGTTAGAAGGCCTCCTACTCTACACTCATTACCTGTATTAATTGTATATTCATTCAGGAATCAGCCCAGAACTACACAGGAGGACTTTGTATTTGCCAATGACCATCTAGATGATCCAGAGGAGGCATGGGAGAACGTCATGTGGTTAAATGAGACCAAAATAGAACTTTTTGTTATCAACTCCACTCTCCATGTTTGGAGGAAGTAGACGGATGAGTAGTACCCCAAGAACACCATCCCAAAAAAGAATGGGGGTGGAAACATCATACTTTGGGGGTGCTTTGGGGACATGACGACTGCACTGTGTTGAAGGGAAGATGAGTGTCTCCACATGAAGCGTCTCAAGGTACTGGTGTGGTCAAAGTTTTTTGAATATGATGTGGTGATTTTATACAAGGACAGTAATAATCCCTGAACAGCCCTAATGTTTATGTTGAAATCTATAGATGAAATGTATAGAACGGCCAAAATTTGATTGATCTGTCTCTCTCTCTCTTCTTTCACACACACACACACACACACACACACACACACACACACACACACACACACACACACACACATATATATATATATATTTCCTTTCTCAATGCCATCAGCACGTTTATATAAACTACAGGGCACATAAAAAGAACGATGGAGATGGATGGAGACTGCTTTATATAAGTAGAGATCTGCATAAGAAAGAGAGGCATGTGTTTGATCAGAGGAGACAGACGGATACAAACGAGGCCAGTCTGATGGGGGATGGAAAGATAAGAAGGAGGGAGAGGAAGAGGAGGGAGCATGAGGAAGAGTGAGTGATTTATTGCTTGGGAACTCTGAAAGGATGGAACTCTCTGGAGGATGTGAGCGGTCAGCTTACTGACAGAGAGAGAGAGAGAGAGAGAGAGAGAGACAGAAAGCTCAGATAGAAAAGTCTCAGGTGTGTTTGATCTGACAGCTTAGAGCTGTCTACCACTGGGCCTTCATTAGCCATCAGTGTGTGTGCATGTGCTTGCATGTGTGTGTGTGTGTGTGTGTGTGTGTGTGTGTGTGTGTGTGTGTGTGTGTGTGTGTGTGTGTGTGTGTGTGTTTGCCAGCATAAAAAAAGAAAGAGATCTCTCTGTAGGACATCCTATTAGTGTCTTCTCTCCACATGCGCATGTGCGTACGTACACACACACACACACACACACACACACACACACACACCTGCTACAGTTTATAAATATAGACTATGTGTGCTTCTTTGTATAAGCAGTGCATATAGATGTACTGTACATGCGTTATGAAGAACAGACATTACAGTAGAGGTTAAATGATAACTGGAGGAAATACATGTTTTTAAATTAACTTTCACAATATTTTTATTGTATTTATTTATTTATTTATTTATTTTTATGAAAAGGCAGCTATTTGCTACTGCCTGTTGTGGAACTTTTATGACTGGCTCTGTGTGAGGGTCAGCACATGGCACATGGATATGGAGCTCATCAGGAGCCCATCTGGACAGTGCATGTTGCCCTGAGGGTAAGGAGAGACCACAAACTTTTTTCATAATCTCCTGAGGGTGAGGAGGAGAGACCACAAGCTCGGATTCCTTCAGTTTTACAAATATGCCACTTTTTGGGACTTTATATTGAGAAGGTTTTTACTAGTTTGAAGAGGGTTAGTTTCATTCCACACGTTGTATTATTTCTGTGCAAATCATGTGTTAAATATTCCCCACATTCTATTAATTCATATCCTGTGGAAAATATGTTTTTAATGATTTTATAAAGGCATTTAGTTTCATTGTGGATGGCACAGAAACCTTGGATCATGCAAGTGTGTCCCTTATTAGGGGTGTGATGCTTCTGATAGCCACAGGTAATTAGTCCTGTAGTCTATAGCGGTTTGTAAATCCTTTAGAATTGTATATATTTCTTCATAAATTTGATCAGATTTAATCAGGCCTAAAACTCTAAAACTTTTTCACACAAGTAAGGAGGACCAAATTGAATCAACGAGACAAAACATATTACACTTGCTCATTTATTTATTGAGGAAAATGATAAAATATTACATATGTGAGTAAGTATGTGAACCTTTGCATTCAGTATCTGGTTTTACTCTCCTTGAGCAGCCGTAACTGGAACTAAACATTTCTGGTAACTGTTGATTAATCCTGCATGTTGACTTGGAGGAATTAGAGCTCATTAGAGCTAGTTCTCTGCACAAAAGAGCTTCAGATCTGTTATGTTGGTGGGTTTCCTCCCATTAACTGCTTGTTTCAGGTCCATCCACAACATTTCTGTTGGGTTAACCTCAGTATGTAGGCTCATTGTCTTGGTCTTCTTTGTCCATGCCATGATATAGTTTCACAAATGTGTTGTGAAGATCAGACATAAAACATGGCTCCCACTCATGCCCGATTGCCTCCCATTGACAGAAAACACCTGAAGGGTCACACACTTTTCCACTCACAGATATGCTATATTTGATCATTTTCCTCAATAAATAAATTAAAATGTTTTGTCTCATTTATTTGCTTATAGGACCTGATCTGATAAAGTTTAAGATTTATGCATAAATATAGACAGTTCTAAAGGGTTCACAAACTTAGAAGCATCAATGTAAATCATACAAACTTAATTATATAATGCTAATTTTCAAACTAAATTTCCAATATTACTGTAATATATACTATAAGTGGGTTATAAGGTTGTTTATTTTCCTCTAATACTTTACTCTTGATCAAAAGACACATTACACATGAGCTGTGACCAAAATGGGTCCTTATTTATGTAAGGAGTGTTCAAATCATAAAGTGGACGTCGAACATGATCTATAATCTCTGCTCTGCTCGCACTATAATCCCCCCTAATTCACTGGAAATTTATAGTAAACATCATAGCTCACTGAAAATGGACCAGAAAGCAACCGTGAGTCTTGTTTACTAAGCAACAGAGTGGAACAAAAGGAGCTGATGACGTTTGCTCATGTTGTGCTGTCAATGATAGTTACAAGCTGCTGGACACTGTGAAGTTCAGACGTTTTCACAGGTATTATCAATGTACTTCTAAATCCAGTGGCCACTCCGATCCCAGGCATTTATGCACATTTGCTGTGCCAACTGTTCATGGATGTCAAAGACACACTGTTGTAAAACTGCATTACACCTCCCCATGTAAAACGAAGATAATATGTGCATGATGTTTGTTCTGATTCGGTATTGTACCACAATCAAAAAACAGCTAAGGCGGAAACATTTGGGGCTAAATTGCTGACGATGCAGATATCAAAATGTTTCAAATGAGTGATTTTTGTGTCTTAGATTGCTTATATGAACTATATAAACGTTCCAAAGAGACATGCTAATGCATAATGTGATATGCCTAAATTATAAATGATGACATCATGCTCTCCCAGATGGCATCGGACTGGACTGAATGTGTTGATTAATCCAAACACAAGCAGAAAAACTCCTCTGAAACATCCAAGGCTAATCAGAAGGCTCGTATGACAAAATTAAAACAAAATGCCAGTAGGCTCATTTGCATATTGCAAAGGTCAGTAGCATGATAAGGATTAACCAACGTGTAACCTTACACTACAGACAGCATTCCATCTGCTGAGAGCAGACCTGCTTCTGCTTCACTGGAAACAGCTATAGGTATAGCATATGTATGCATGAATGTGCGAGAATGTGTGTGTGTGTACCTGTCCGATCTGCTCGCAGGGTGTTTGGTATTCTGCACGCTGGCACAGATCTTTGACTCGCTGGTACTTGGGAAGGTAATTTTCCTCCTGAGCCACCTCCTTCCCATCATGCACCACTTTGTGAAGTAATTTTCTGCCAAGACAGGATAGAAAGCATTTCACTTGACTTATCATTTACAATGAATTGAAGTTTGTATGTGTAAATTATTACTTTTTCCCCGTGACTTTTATGACACTGGAGTGGATTTTCATTTTCAAGTTTCATTCAATTCAGAAATATTTCAGAAATAATGAAAGGAAATAACAATATATCTTGAATAAATCACTTTATGATTTTCTTTTTCTTCTCAAGAAAATGAGCAAGTTAAATATATTGATTGATTTAAGTTTATATAGTGCCTTTCTACATACCCAAGGATGCTTTACAATCAGCGTTCTTCACAATCACACTCAACCAACACACACTGGTGGGAAGAGGGAGTCAGTTGGGGGGTGAAACCAGTTGTTTCCATGATTGGCTTGTTGGTGTGCTGGTCGAGTGCAGAGTGTGATTGTTAAGAGTGCTTGAGTGTCTAGGAAGGGGCTACATCATCCTTTATTTCAATGAATCGAATCCCCTGTATCGCGATATGTATCATGACGATCACATTGCTACGTTGATGCAAATACACAGTTCCAATACACACACAACCTTATTCTGAATCAGATCATCATATTCAACTTTAAACTATTGATTATTTAATATTAATTATTGGTATAAACTTTCAAAAAGGCACAATTTAGCTGAAATGAACCAATACAGAGTTATTCCAAAACTGGACAGTCTTCATTTATGCTGGGGCACATAGACAGTATAGTCAGACTTTGGCACTAACCCTAAGCCTAACCCTAACTGATGCTGACCCTTGGAATGCTTTACAGGTGTTCCTGTAGGCTTCATGTCAAGAAATGCATATTTAGCTATTCTATAGCCTCATAAATACTGCCTTTCCATAAAGTTATACAAGATTATTTCACAGAAAACATGTCTTGACTGATTTTACCAGATATGTAAAATCATGTACATGACTGCTTTAAATCTGATTTTCTGGTTAAGAATCAAAGCTGAAAATGTAGCCATTGAAAAAAAAAAGTCTATTGATTATTAGTTCTTTTAAGGAGACTAATTAATCAATTAAGTGTGTGTTTGCAATTCAAGATGTCCCTTCCAGAAGTTCTCATATGAATCAGAAATCATCAGCCTCATAAGTAATGAGGAGAACAACTCAGCTGGTGAATGGGAATCTTGCGCAGACTCATATGGGCTCAGCCCAAAACCCTCGCAGTTTGGGAAAAGCTCTAAATTAACAAAAAGATAATGATGATAACCACTAAATAACTGGAAAGGTCTGTTTAAAATGTTAAGAAATGTATTTGATTTCATATAATTATGATGCAAATGAACACTAAAGGAGTACATTTGTTCAAATTAAGGGCTAAAAAGACAGGGAATGGGCTATTAGGGTAAACAATTTATGATTAGCAAAGTTGCACTTATTGCTCCATTTTATGAAAAAAAAATTGATTTAGTTTTTTTTTTTTTTTTTTTTACTTGATATTTTTTAACTTGAGTAAAAAATGAGAACCATACTTCAACTATTTTCTAAGTGAAGAACTTCACTTTTATTTAAGTATGTATTTAATTTTTATGACTTGTTTTTGAAATTAGATTACATTTTTTGAATGGTGGTCATGTATGTGATCCAGTAATCAGTTGCTCACTGGGGTTCTTTAAAGGGCTTAAAGCCTAGTCAAATAAAAGTAGACAAATGAAGAGAAGATAAAGACTTAACAGTTCCAATCGCCACACAGACGGTAAACCAGGTCAGTAATCCTCATTATCTGTCAGGATTTGTGGAGCATTTTATTAAACTGGCCCAGTACATAAAATAAACATAACCAGAAGATTCCCTACACACACACACACACACACACACACACACACACACACACACACACACACACACACAACACACACACACACACACACACACACACACACACACACACACACACACAGACAATACACATTTGTCACTGACTTACCCTCTCTCCACCAGGAAGGAGTCTCTCCACACTTTCCCCTTCTTGTTGAACTGGAACCTGAGATTAGAAGAGAGGCGAGAAAATCGATCAGCTCGCTTGCCCACTGATCACACCACGCGCCTGTTCCACTCACTCCCAAATGAGAGTCTCCCTTCATCCAGCGTGCTCAGCCTCGCATTTAAAATGACAAAGTGCAACAGGTTCGGCCGGAGATTGAAAAAGAACGAAGTAGTGAGGGAAAAAGGGAGAAGAACGCCTCAGGGTCAAGGGGGTTCAGGTGAGCCAAAATTGAAACGGCATTTTGTGGTGTTTTTTTCTTTCTTCTCTCGAACACAGCTGATGAAAAAAAAAAAAAAAAAAAAAGAATGATGGAATGAAGGAGTGTAAGAGAAATAAACAGTATCCTCGGCGGCTTTTGACCTTCGCCAGTGTTATGAGCTATTGATCTGCCTTCTGTCTTTCTCTCCCTCTGATCTCTGCAGCAGGGGTGCAGGGATGAAGGGAAGAGAAAGAGTTGGATGAAAGTGAGCTAAAAGTGTGTTCCTCATTCTCCTGAATTTTTCATTGAAAACTGGACTGGTGTTTGGATAAGAAATGCATTAGTTTTCCTTTCAACATTAATCAAAGCCTGGGAAACAGACCATGATTGCATACTGGTATTTGCTACTTCAGTTGACAAGATGGCAATGTGCACCCTTTACTCTCTAGATGAGAAATGGAGTTAGTTAGCTATTGTATAAATCTATTGAGTAAAGATTTGAATTCTTACAACCAGAGATCTACACTTTGCAGACTGTCACATGCCATCTAGACTTTATAACATACAGACATGATAAACATATTATAACACACTACAAGACTACAAAAATCATGGCGGTATCATCATTGTATGATGAATTATCAAAACAACTCAAATTTACTTGTTTCCAAGGGAACTAAATGCCAGTTTAAATGTAAAAGCAGCTTTCCAGTGCATGTTTACTGCTCTGTCCATGTGTACATGCTCAACCTGCATAAAGACTCTCACTCATCAGTGAGAGGGGTTGGGGCTAATAATGCCACTGACCCAGATATTTGGTTATAAATTAAAATGAGAAGGGAGGGGCTGTTTGCTCTGTTTCTTTGCTCACACAGTGTTTAAATTTAATTAATCCATAATTATGTTTTATTTATTATTTTAACCACTGTATTTGGAAGAACTTAATATTTTGAATATAATTGTCAACAAATTTATTACAAATAATGTATTCAAAATTGTTGCATTTCCATAAAGACTCTGGACGATGGTTACAATGCAGGGGGCCCATACGCATATCAAGGTCAGTGCTTCACTTGGGCTTGTGAGGTTGCTAACTGGATCCTAGAGGACTGGAAAAATGTTGTGTAGTTCGAAGAGTGACGGTACCAATTATTTTGGACTGATGGTAGGGTTGGTGTGTACCACAGAACCCATGAATTTATGAAGCTCAGTCAACAAAGCACTGTTCAGGCTGGTAGCGGTTCCATAATGGTGCTGGGTGAATTCTCGTGGTATGACTTGGGTCCACTGGTACACCAAAAACATGTTGTAAACCAGTGTAGCTACATTTCAGTGCTTGATGACAATTTGCAGCCTTTCATGGTCTTCATGAACACCCGTAATGATGGGATATTCCAGCAGAAATATGGCCTATGGTGTCCAGGACTTGTTTTATGATGTATTCTCGGCACACATATGACACTTTAGAAATGCACAACTTTAGAAATGGAATGTCCCAGCCATCTGGCAGTCACAATTATGCCTGGCCAGTATTCAACCTCACTCACAACTTATGCAGGTATGGGCTTTTCCAAACCATTTCTTGAAGTATTGTCAAATTATTACTAATATACATACTGCTATCCCATGACTTATGGCATGTCAGTTTAATAATAATCAACAATTGCAAAACTGATATTGAATATTATGGAAAAATTGATACTCATGGATATAGAAAAAATACATTGTCTGTTCAAGGCTGCTTAGTTTGCAATGCCGATTGGACATAAACAGGTACACTATTACGCATTACATCACAGGTTCCACTGCTCATATACTGGCTACCAGTGCCTTTGTTGGAGCCAAAGGAACTCTGGAACACTGCCCACCCTCCTCCTGGAGAGTTACCACCTTCCTGCAGGTTTCAATTCCAACCCAAATTTAACACACCCCGTTCAGCCAATCAAATACTTTTGAAGCAGTAACTGGTTTGGATCAGGCAGGGTGAGGTGGTGAACTAGGGTCAGATCCAAATATGGATAATAAAACAGTATGCACTGATGAGTGCAGGCCTCTCTAGACAAACTAGCTATAAACAACATTTTAGGAAAAAAAGATGAATTGTGTGTGGCATACCTGTTCATCAGCTTGTCTGTGTCAAGCAGTTTGAGGATGGACTTGCCATCCATGTCCGCAGGAACATCCAGTCCAGCGATGTCCAGAATGGTGGGGGCCAGGTCAATGTTTAGTACGATGTGTGGGTTGCTATGGAAACAGAGGGGGTTTGGGCAGTGGACATTGTATTTAGAAAAAAAAAAACTGTGAATGACAAAAGAGATGAGAATAGAGTATAATGTTGAACAAAGAAAACAATGAGAGCTGGCTAAATAGACATAATTGGAACTGGAATTGCCTTTTCAAAACCCCCTGTAGAATAAATGACAGGACTGACTGGGCAGAGTCCTGTAGAGCCTGAAATGTTTGTCTGAAATCAAAGGAGCTACACTGTTCCTACTGGGTTCAGTATTGTATTAAAAATATTTTATCCTGCTTTTGTTGGAGTAACTGTCTCTCCTGCCCATTGAATGCTTTCTACAAGACTCTAGAGCACTGCTGTGAGGATTTGATTGTTTTCAGTGATGAGCATTAATGCGTTCGGATGCTGGATGATCACAACCACACCTCATGGACATCATCACAACTATTCCTAAAAGTACAGGAAAGAGCACAATGACTTCCAAAGAATACAGTTTCAATGGTTCACAGCTCACTACTGGGGGGTTTATACCCCTCTAGCCCATGCCAGGCATGGTGCCAATAGGATACTCCAGAGTGTCCTATTATACTGGCAATACTTCTATACAGGGACTAGTCGAGGTAGTGTATGCCTTTGTACGTTGAATGCGTTCTTTAAAAGATGAGTGCACATACACTTGGGTATTGCATTGGGCTGTGGAGCAATGGAACCGTGTTCTCTGAAATGATGGTGCTCCATCCAATACTTTTTGGATGAGATGAGGACCATCCTGACCATAGTAATGCTCTGATTGCTCCATACAATCAAATCCTCATAGCAATGTTCATCAAAATCTAGATGGAAGCCTTCCCTGGACAGCAGAGACAATTACTCCAATAAAAGAAAGATTCTGAAACAATGAATGAGCAGGTATCCCAATGCCTTTGTCCATATT